>CH001855.1:443402-490173 GCA_000149265.1 Ciona savignyi | reverse complement strand
ATTTGTGACAAGGATTATCATAGTAAAATTGTATTTGACTCCAATGGAGTAGCCAAGATGATGAAAACAAACCACTTGGATGAAAAATACAGTTCCAACAATTTTAAATTTTTCTGATTATGATTTTAAACATAGTGATCAACCCAGTACATCAAGTGCAACTTCAAGAACTTCTTTATCCAAGCAGATAATTGAAAAATAAGGGCTTTTAGTAATGCAAGTCCAGTCTGGCATTATTTTGTGCACAAATGCATGTACATTCATGCAGCATAAACATTCTTGCGGTGTGTCCATAACAATACAGTTTTTGCAACGGCACCAAGTCATGTCAATAGGTAATGTTTCTAAATAAACATTTTCTTCTATGGGGCTTGCATCTTCAAAGATACTTTCAGACGTTTTCCTTGGTTCAAACGCACATGACTAAATTTGTGTTGTTTTATTGTGTACAATAAAACTTCTTTTATCCATGCCAGAATGCTGAAAACTGTCATCCATTTTAGTGTTACAACATTAACTTAAATTTACTCTAGAAATGAAGAAAAGAAAAGAAATTTGTTAAAACTTCTATGCATATGTATACCAAATCTCTCACACTCTCAGTTTGTAGCCCTAGGGGTTGATAACAACATTGCTAGTCTACGTTGCAGATTATGGCTATATATTGAAAAGCAACAATCATGAAAGAAATAGGCTGTTCCCACCGCATAGTCTGATCTTTGATTGATGGCTGGTTTATTTTTATAAATTGCTGGCAGTTACAGTTTGCTGCCTCTTGTTCTAGTTTTCTTGTTCTGTCTTCACTTCTATGATTTATGATATAAATTGCTAAGACTTATGACGTGAATTGTAATAATTAACATTGCCGCTGCGCGCTCACGTTAATTACACGCCTTGCTTTTTATTCCTTTGCGTTGTGCTGTGCGACTTCTAACCTGCAGTCAGCTCGATTGTGTTAGCATGGTAACTTATTTACGTTCGCACTTATTTGTACTTATTTCTTTATTGCAGATATTATGTTTCGTTATAATTTCGTTTAAGCTTATAATAAAGTTAATGATTTACAACTACGAAATCATTTCAATTAAACGAAATTATAATTCTACTGGGAATGTCTTCATTACCCGACGTACTGAAACCTATGCGGTTTGATGCGGACCCAAACTCACCGAAGGCAGCAAAGCAGCTGAAGCACTGGTTGAAAGTCTTCTCAGACTTTCTAGAAAATTATTCGCGGCTGGCAGGAGCGCAAAACCTAGAACCTCCGAATAAGCTGACGACATTGATCGCGTATGTCAGTGCGGATGTGTATGAGTGCATAGAAGATTGTACAACATATGACAATGCAATTGGAAAACTCAAAAGCATCTACATAAAATCTCCGAACATTATTTTTGCCCGCCATCTGCTAGCAACACGCACGCAAAAATCAGAGGAGTCTCTGCGGGATTTTTTGCAATCATTACATCTCCTCAGCAAAGACTGTGGTTTCAAAGATGTTACGGCGGAAGAGTACCGAAGGGAGCTAGTGCGCGATGCATTCATAAATGGGCTAACTTCACATCAAATCCGTCAGCGACTGTTAGAAAACCAAGAATTGGCGCTGGAACAAGCATTCGACGTAGCTAGTTCATTGTCTATGGCACAGGAACACTCTGCTGCCTATCTACCTCGTAGGGATGTGGCGGCTGCGGCACCCCCAGATACAGATACCTTTAATTCTAAAACTATTTTGAGGTCGGAGGCCTTGGGTGCAATATCCAGGTCGAGGAAGTGTTACTTTTGCGGTAATCCTTATCATGATCGCAGACGCTGCCCGGCTCGTAATGCAATCTGTCATTCGTGTGGAAAGAGTGGACATTTTTCGCCTGTGTGTCGTTCTACCCAGGCACTTGTAAATAATAGACATCCAAGAATAAGTGATCATTCAGCTGCAGCCTTGACTTCATGCTCCCCGTCTTTGTGTTCAACTGCTGCCGCATGTCCAGCTAGCTTACTAAAAGCATCTCTGAAGGTTTCGGTTAACGGTAATAGTCTTACTGCATTGATCGACTCCGGAAGTTCTAAAAGTTACATCAATTCGTCATTACTTTCAAAACTAAAGCTGAATGTCTACCCATCCACTCACCAGATACAAATGGCGTCATCTGCTATGAAAATCAAATCAAGTGGATTCTGCCTGGTTAACGTCGCCATCAAGGATGTTGAATATAGATCAACAAAGTTAAATGTTTTTAATGATCTCTGTAGTGACGTAATCCTCGGACTCGATTTTCAAAGTCAGCATAAACGCCTGATTTTTGAATTGGGTGGTCAGTTATCCGATTTGGTAGTGCCAAGTAACCACATGTGTGCGCTCACAGCCGCAATAACCAAAGAAGCTTCATTATTTTCAAATCTTTCACCTCAGATCAAGCCAATCGCGACAAAATCTCGTCGTTTCAGTGCGGAAGACAAAGCATTCATTAAGGAAAACATCGACAAGTTACTGAAGGAAGGAATTATTCAACCGAGCTCATCTCCATGGCGGGCACAGGTGGTGGTTGTTAAAGATACATCAAACCGCCACAAGAATCGTTTGTGCATAGATTATTCCCTAAACTATTAATATATATACGGAATTGGATGCTTATCCGCTTCCCCGGATAGATGATATGGTCAACGAGCTGGCTAGCTATAGCGTATTTAGCACCTTTGATCTGAAAAGTGCATACCACCAGATTCCGATTATCCAATCTGAGTTCAAATACACAGGATTCGAAGCTAACGGGAAGTTGTATGAATTTACCCGAATCCCATTTGGTGTCAAAAACGGCGTTTCAGTTTTCCAACGGAAAATTTCAGAGTTTGTTCAAGAAGAAAATTTGAAAGACACATTTCCTTACTTGGACAATGTTACTGTTGCTGGACGTAACAAGGAGGAGCACGACCGTAATGTAGAAACGTTCCTAAAAGCTGTACGCCGAAGGAACCTTACACTAAATGAATCGAAAACCATTACTGCTGTACCGTGCATACAAATCCTCGGTTATGTTGTTGGAAATGGTATCGTGAAGCCTGATCCGGAAAGAATGCGCCCTTTAAAAGAATTTCCACCACCAAGTGATTTTCGTTCACTTCGCAGAGTTTTGGGAATGTTTGCATACTACGCAAAGTGGATTAGCTGTTTTGCGGATAAAATTCGACCACTCGCAAAAGCAACTAACTTCCCCCTATCACCTGATGCGCTAGCAGCCTTTGAGTTGTTGAAGGAGGAATTGGAAAATGCGGGGTTAAAATCAACCGACGAGAGTGTCCCTTTTGTCGTTGAGTGCGATGCTTCCGACATCGCTGTGTCCGCTACGTTAAATCAAGGAGGCCGCCCTGTCGCTTTCATGTCTCGGACATTGCAAGGGAGTGAAACTCTCTATCCCGCTTACGAAAAGGAGGCAACTGCCATCGTAGAAGCCATCAGGAAGTGGTCACACTTATTACACAGACGTAAGTTTACACTAATAACTGATCAACGTTCTGTAGCGTTTATGTTAGATAATCGTCGTCGTTCTAAGATTAAGAGCACCAAGGTGCAACAATGGCGCATGGAGTTGGCTTCCTTCTCCTATGATATAAAATATCGCCCCGGTCAGCAGAATGTTGGACCCGATTCATTCACAAGAGCATTCGTCTCATCTGTGTCACCCTCGTCTAATCTAGAACTTCTGCACAACAATTTATGCCATCCAGGTGTGTCAAGAATGATGCATTTCGTACGAATGAAAAACTTGCCGTTTTCCATGACGGAAGTTAAACGAGTGACTTCAGCTTGTAAAATCTGTGCAGAAGAGAAGCCACAATTTTACCGTCAAGCAGAAGGAACAATTATTAAAGCAACACAACCTATGGAACGCATAAGTATTGATTTTAAAGGCCCATTGCAATCTACAACCCAAAATAAATACTTATTGATTGTTGTCGACGAATTTTCTCGTTTTCCTTTTGCATTTCCTTGCAAAGACATGACAACCTCGACTGTTATACAGTGTATGGACAAGCTCTTCGCACTATGTGGGATGCCTGGCTTCATTCACTCCGATAACGGCCCAGCATTCGCATCAACCGGGTTTAGGAACTATCTTATACAAAGAGGCATTGCTTCCAGTAAGTCAAGCATATACCATCCATCGGGAAATGGCCAAGCGGAGAAAACAGTTGGTACCGTGTGGAAAACGATCCAGTTGGCAGTAAGAACTCATTTATTACCACTGTCAGAATGGGAATCTGTTTTAGCTGATGCACTTCATTCGATCAGGTCACTTGTTTGTACTGCTACCAACTCAACGCCCCACGAGCGTTTCTTTAATTTCCAGCGTCGTTCTTCCACAGGTACATCTATTCCCTCGTGGATGACGGTACCTGGAACGGTTCATCTTCGACGGTTCGTACGTACACACAAAAGTGATCCTTTAACGGATGAGGTTGAACTGATTGGAATCAACCCTACTTACGCAAACGTGCGATTTCCAAATGGTCGTGAGGCCACCGTTTCTTTGCGTGATCTTGCTCCCTGTCCACAAAGTAACTGTTTTGAACGCGCTAACATGAACGACCCTATACAACCATGTACAAACCCTGAGCGAGAAGCGGGCGATGCACCCGCCTCTAATAAATCTGTTGTAAATACAGAAACAAATGATTTGGATCAATCCCTTACATCGGGCGACTCTGAAACTACTGGGATGGACAATGAGATTGTGTTAAGGCGTTCGTCTCGTGTTAATAAAGGTGTACCACCGGCGAGATACTGAACTTATGTATTGTGATTGCTATCGTTTACGATTATTCCTGATTTAAAATGATGTTATGTTTGTGATTGCTATTGCTTACAACTATTCCTGATTTAAAGGATGGGAGAATGACGTGAATTGTAATAATTAACATTGCCGCTGCGCGCTCACGTTAATTACACGCCTTGCTTTTTATTCCTTTGCGTTGTGCTGTGCGACTTCTAACCTGCAGTCAGCTCGATTGTGTTAGCATGGTAACTTATTTACGTTCGCACTTATTTGTACTTATTTCTTTATTGCAGATATTATGTTTCGTTATAATTTCGTTTAAGCTTATAATAAAGTTAATGATTTACAACTACGAAATCATTTCAACTTATTATTCTAAAGTCATTTAAATACGTGACCTGTATACCTCAGCATTCAGCTTAGGTCCTGGATCGTGTAGGCCTCAATGAGCGCGCTTAAGGTAAGCTGTCACGCGGGTACATTGGTTCAGTTAGGCTATATGACAAGTGTTATGCTAAGTCTCCATAAAAAAAACGAAAATACAACGCTCCTGCAGGCGCTTATGTTACTAATTCACCTCTAAACTGGCACATGATTGTATACAATGCATATAGGCACGAAATCTCAACAACGTCAGTGACGTAATACGGGAAATCCCCTAACATAAAATAAAATGCATATTTGCTCATAACTCTTTAACAAAACAATATTGGAAGAAACTGATTTGATTTTTGAAATCAGCGTATTTTTTTCCATTTATTAAGATATTCTTAAAATTGACTTCAGTTCCCCTTTAAGCAATGAATCATAATATAGAAACAGCCGCCAAAATGAACAACATTTAAACACGCCATTAGATATAAATAAACTTAAATAAAAAGATAGGATAGGTGCCTTGCCCAAGGACACAACCGATTAGCTAGCGACCAGATTCGCACCAGCAACCCTCCGGCTGAAATGCGACGCACTAAACTAAACCATTAGATTAATCTGTCGGTAAATATAACTGTACGTCCATAATACCGAATTAACCAATTCAGACCTACCGGTTACCTGTATCGGTTGTCAGTCGGCTTAATCCTCACAACAACTTAACTCTTTACAACTGAACCACTTAGCGAACTTCGCCTGAACCCAGTGGATTAAAACATACACTACACCGCCCGCAAAACTCAAGCCAATTTAAAAGTAATCTCAATCCAATCTTTTATTATGGGACAACTAAAAGGAGTGAAAGCGGGAAGGAGGGAAACTGCTCACTAAAATGAAGATTGGGGCATTATAGTTAGTTTTAAACATAAAGTTGGAGTTAAGGTTAGTTTTGGGCTTGAGATTAGTGTATAGGGCAGGGTTTAGATTCGTTTCTGTAATTTGAGTGTGCAATTTCCATCATTTTCTTTTTCCTGCTTTCCCTTCTTTCAGTGTTGCCCCATTAAATGAATATCTCATACATCCTGAATAACGTAAATACCCCACATATCCTGAAACAATATTACAAAATATTTATATAAATGTTTAAAAAAAATTAAACAATCAAACTTCCTTAAACAAACACACCATTTTCCACAATGTCTGCTTCCTCAATATTTCAACCTATTCTTATAATATACGCGTCCGGCCGGTTAGTCTGGTTAAGTGCGTCGCCTTTTAATCGAAAGGTTGCAGATGCGAAACTGGTCGCTAGCTAGTTGGTAGTGTCTTTTGGCAAGGCACTTTACTGACATTGCCTGAACCCAGTAAAGTAATGGGTTCTACTTAATTGAAGAAATGTGTAAATAATACACAACACACTGCAATAGCTTCGGTAAGGTGATCTGACGATTGCCCGTGTGTTAACCCCCTAGTTTTTTCCGTGCACAGGGATAAACATGAATATCCTATCCTATACATAAAAAAGTTTTCATACTTTAATTCTTAAATAATCACTACCACGCTGGCCAACAAGAACGCTAGCAACATTGTGTTTTTTAATATATTATTTTTTAATTAAATTTTATTTTGTTTGTTTTTTTCTTTTTCCACTGTTGTCCACGGCTTTTGGGCCATTCTCCTAAAGCCGGTTTCCCATTACACGGGTCGCTTCACCACACATATTACTTTGTTTTTTACGTTGGGTTTTGTGGCCACACACAATTTACGGTACTTCTAAATACTACAGAACCGCTTGGATCGCATTAGGCGCTTGAATCGCTTGGAGCGCTTGGATCGCTTACTATACTTCGTAATTACAAAAGCCATGCTATTAATGTTAGGGTTGGGGTTAAAGTTAGTACTGGGGTTGAGATTAGTGTTTTATGACAGGGTTAGAATTACTTTCCATAGCAATCTAAGTGATCCTGTGGGCTCGCGCTTTTTAAATGCTGATTGCTTGAGCGTTGGCTGAGCTTGTTTAGGCTGGCTGCCTAACGGTCTTTCGCGAGCTGCGCAGCGGAAAGTATATTCTCCACAGATCGCACACTAATAATTATAGTGACCACGATTTGTACTGTCTTAATCTCAAACTCGAAGTCTATAACTCTTGATTCACTTTAGTTGTATTCTGCGTCTCATTCAATATACGGTTTATTCGCGACTCAAATTACTTAGTACGTCATTCAGCATGACGCCAGTTGTATAGTCTAAGGTACGTTATACAGCATGACGCAAGTAATCTCAAGTACATTAATGTAGGTTATTATTAGGTTATTTAAATTTCCAGAATATATAGGGAATTTACAAGGTGCGAAAAGTTTACGTGCCAGACGTTTCACATCTGCACGTTTGACTAACTGTGGGGAATTGGGTGAAAAAACTATGTCAATGATTTAATCGGCAAAATTACAAAGGTCCGTACAAGGTGATAATTACGTAAAAAGTAATAAAACACGTGAGAAAAACATCAAACGCAAAACAACGACGTTTAAAGTATAAAAATACTTTTAACATGGAATAATATAATCTAATATTTGTATACGATATGTTACAACATCTCATTTTTTCCACATTTTGTTAAATTTGATCCTATAAAATTAATATCTCGTTGAGCATTTCGGATGTTCAGTCAAAATAACAATCGAAGTCATGTGGTGAACGATCTCACGAAGTTTCGAGCATTTCACACGTTTATCCTGCAAAAACTAGAATAACCTGATTGGGCGAATTAAGTACAAAGCTAGGATTGTGCAATCGTGCAATAAAATCTGGTGTCATGTATGTTAATGCGTGATAAATGTTATCTAATATGTAGTGAAAGTGACATCTCACATTCAAGGTAGCAACGCCACAATTTGCATCACATGAGCCATATTTCCATGTTTTGCCAGCTAAAAAATCAAGGCGTTTACGCCTGGTTACTCACTACCGAGTGAGCATGAAATAAATGCAGCGATGATCTCGCTATATGCGACGAAAGCGCAATCAATAAAAACGCAAAAACAAAAACCGAGCGACCTGTCATATGTAGGTTTTACGACTCGTAACGAATAAGGGAAATAATCTTGCGCGGATGTATTTCCATCAACAAACAAAAGAAAACTTTTAGTAAGCAGGACAAAAGCTGTGTCTCGTCATTACTGTGGCGGTGTTTGTAAAAGCCTGTTTTACACACGAAATATATTCGGAACATCCGACACATTGACCGAAAGGCGATTAGACAATTAGACATCGCATTACATGCGGCGCGATTACCATAGCTATACGGAAGTACGCTGGTATCGTTTAATAAACTGTAGCGTTGTGAAGCGGGTACGCTCACTTATTTACACAGCAAGAGCGCAAACGCGCGGGGCAGGGGCTATCTGACTTCGCAGGATAAGAAACAAAAACTCGAGCCCGCTGCTAAAACGAGTGTGTAATCGCTTGAACTAGACGCATAATTTGCGTGAGGCGATTAAAAGAAAACTAACCCCTTGTCGGCGGTAACATTGAACATCTGGCGCGAACGAACAAAACAAACGTCGTTCGACGTGTAAATGCGCCTAATATACCGGATGGGTTGGCGCAGCATGGCATCATTTACTTCGGCTCATGATAGCATAATCGTAAAAGCGTTACTAACCTTGTTTAAGATGGAATGCATATGTAGCAGTTGTTGAAGGCGCGTTTGCTCTTCGTGTTTGTAAGAAATCTGTAGAGTAAAACACCGATATTATGCATTCTTGCAATAGCCTAGTACCATCCAACCAAACCGGGAACACTAGTATTTGCAATCGTTGCAGACTAATGATTACATATAGTATAAAAAAAATAATAATAAAACAAAAAAATAATCTAGAAGCTACAAAAATAATAATACAACCCTTTCATATTTCGTAAAGGGAAAGTCGTCTTTCGTATTCTCTTCTTTCGTCGGCGAAAGCGATGCTTATAAACTTGATTTGTATAGCGAGCGTTGTCTTGTTGAATAGTCACCAACTTCGACCAGCGAAAAGGGGCGTTTCTTACTTGATGCTTAAAATTGCTTCTTAAATAAAATGCGTTGGGCCACTCGTCGTTGCCAATGCACTCGAAACTTCGAATTGAAGTTGACGTCGGAAATTGTTCGTTTCGGTAAGGTGCGTGTCCATTATCACGTCGGGCTCAACAATGTGGGCTCGCGCTTTTTAAATGCTGATTGCTTGTAGTTGGCTGACCGGGGCGTTAGCTGAGCTTGTTTAGGCTGGCTGCCTAACGGTCTCTCGCGAGCTGCGCAGCGGAAAGTCTATTCTCCACAGATCGCACACTAATAATTATAGTGACCACGATTTGTACTGTCTTAATCTCAAACTCGAAGTCTATAACTCTTGATTCACTTTAGTTGTATTCTGCGTCTCATTCAATATACGGTTTATTCGCGACTCAAATTACTTAGTACGTCATTCAGCATGACGCCAGTTGTATAGTCTAAGGTACGTTATACAGCATGACGCAAGTAATCTCAAGTACATTAATGTAGGTTATTATTAGGTTATTTAAATTTCCAGAATATATAGGGAATTTACAAGGTGCGAAAAGTTTACGTGCCAGACGTTTCACATCTGCACGTTTGACTAACTGTGGGGAATTGGGTGAAAAAACTATGTCAATGATTTAATCGGCAAAATTACAAAGGTCCGTACAAGGTGATAATTACGTAAAAAGTAATAAAACACGTGAGAAAAACATCAAACGCAAAACAACGACGTTTAAAGTATAAAAATACTTTTAACATGGAATAATATAATCTAATATTTGTATACGATATGCTACAATCCAAGCGATCCAAGCGATCCAAGCGATCCAAGCGATCCAAGCGATCCAAGCGATCTAAGCGATCCTGTAGTATTTAGAGGCACCCCACATTATATGTGGTCTAAATTTACCTGAAGTAAGTAATTAATTGGATATCAGAAGTGATTTAACAACTGTCGATTTTGCCGTGTTCGTGAAAACAATAAATACAAAAAAACTAAAATCCCATTTGCATAGGCCTATATATATTTTTTTTCTATTTATACTATTTGTTCATTTTTGTTTAAATATCGAATTACCATAAAGTTTTTTTTTGCATGACCAAAAAATACAAAAGTTTGAAAAAATAATTGTAATCTTTTTCATAAGTTTTTCTTTCTTTTTTCTTTTAATGTAAATCAGCTATTGCTTGGCGATGTCGGTCACGTGACACATGATTGTTAGGTCAGCTGATGCTAGTATAGAAACAAAGCTGATTGTAAGTTAGTCATAATGATTGTTTTGTCACAGCCGTTCTTGGGCATTGTAAAGTTAAACAATGCTTGCAAGCATATGGTTTAGCAAGATTAAAAGCCTTAATATCCGTAAATAGATGTTCTCTAATTATGCTAGGATAAACCAAATTTATTTAGGCAGACAGCAGACAATAACAGTATAACTTTATATATATTAAATAAGCTTGTGCTATTCCAAATATTCTGAGAAAGTTTCCCTATCCTATGAAAATATTTAATATATGAATATTAAATATAAATAAAAAATAATATTTTTTTTCAAATATGAATATTTTTTGAACAACACCTAAAGAAGGTAAAGCGGGAAGAAGGGAAAATGCTCATTAAAACTATGGAAACTCCAACTCCATGTTTAAAACTTACTCTAACGCGCTATTTTATATTTTAGTTTGCAGTTTCCCTCCTTTTAGTTTTCCCCTATTTTTTTATATCTTATTAGGTGTCAATTTAACTAAACTATAAAAATTTCGTTGAATTTGGGCAACTATTCCATGTCAAAAAAAGCAATCGTAAACCCTATTGTCTGCTGGCTGCCTAAATAAATTTGCTTATTAAAACAGATGTACTTATAAAAACAGCTAGTTCAAAATCTAACATAAGCAATAACTTTAGTTTATTGTATATGTAGATTTTTATTTGAACAAACTTAAACAATATGAAAATAAATAAAAATTAAGTTTAACTAGGACACAACAAAAAAACATGCAGTTATCATTGAAGTTGCCACCTAATAATAAAAGCAACTGAAAGTGGGTACCTCTAACTACTACAGGATTGCTTGGAGGGTTAAGGTATTAAGTGATTCTGTAGTAATTAGAGGCAACCAATGTAAGTGATAATAGCGTATAAACGTTTAACCACATTTTCACATACCGACTGTTTGTGTAAAACCCTGAAAAACTATTGGCTCTTTAAAGTATTTTTCAAACTGCAAAAATCCATAGGCCTAACTATTGAAGAGTGTGCTATACATTTTATATCGGGCTGGTCATACAGTAGTGTATTGTTTGGTTAACCAAAGATAAAGTATCTAAGTACAATGAGTATTTTGCTAAGCCACCCAGAAGAAGGCAGTTTATTACACTATTTTATTTAATATTTAGGCTGTCTGCCTAAATAAATTTGGAAAAAGGAACCTTTAAAAGTTGTGTGTATAGGAACTTAAATATTACAATATGCAGGTCTAAAATTGTTTATGGTTTTTAAGCAGTGTATGGTTAGATCCATTACCGAATATATATTTTGATTAATCAATTTTTTTAAAACTATTGATATTTATTTTATTTCAAGGCTGATAAATAATGTGTATACCCTGTCTGATTGGCCAAGTTGCATGCTGCTGTGGCTCAGCAGCATGTTCCCTTTGCTGTGCCTGCTGCCCAAGCATCAAAACCTCCACAGGCACCCGACTTATGTACATGTTCTACTTGGTGATATGTACTGCAGTCAGTTGTGTCATGCTCTCTTCAACTGTCCAGGAAAGTTTGAAAAGTATCTGGTTCTACGCTCAGCTTTGTGCAACTCAGGGAGTCAACTGCAATGCAATAGTTGGTGTTGAAGCTGTTTATAAACTCATGTTTGGGGCTACCTGCTTCTTCTTTCTTATGATGATCATTACTTTCGGTGTGAAGAGTTCATCGGATTGCCGTGCAAGTATCCAAAATGGTTTTTGGTTTTTCAAATTCCTAATCCTAGCTGGTTTATGCATCGGTGCATTCTTCGTTCCCAACACTTCAACATTCATCCAAGCCATCCTGTATATCGGTATGGTAGGAGGTATTTTGTTTATCATCCTTCAACTGATCCTGTTGGTTGACTTTGCACACACCTGGAATGCGAGTTGGCTTTCCGGAGCTGATGATAACAAAGGATGGCTAATGGCTCTCGGCTTTTTTACTTTTCTATTTTATGCAGCTTCTCTGACTGGCTTTATACTTATGGTTATTTACTACACGGATAGCATTGGATGCACATTGAACAAGGCATTTATTGGAGTCAATTGGTCGTTGGTTATTGTCGTATCATTCCTCGCTATTTCTCCAAAAGTTCAGAAACACCAACCACGATCCGGGCTTTTGCAATCGTCTGTTGTTGCAGTATACGTCAGTTACCTGACATACTCCGCAATAGCAAGCAACCCAGGGGAGTATAGAGCGGTTCTCACAAACAATATTGTAACCATGAACCTTACAACGTGTTTCCAAGGAACTCAAGATCAAGTCTCCAACACTATCTCAATAGTCGTTGGGTTGGTTTTCGTGTTCATTGTTGTAATTTATGTATCCTTGCGGACGACTTCAGCATCCGAACACGAACGACTTACGTTGCGCGCAAATCAAAGTGAAATTGAAGAGCCATCCTGTTGTTGCTGTTGTGGGGGAGGTGATTCATTTGATGATGTCGAAAGTGGGAAGCGGGGAGATGGCCAGGCGGTGATTGATGACGAATCAGATGCTGTGTCTTATTCTTACTCATTCTTTCACTTTATCTTCATGCTGACCAGTCTGTATGTTATGATGTCATTGACAGGTTGGTTCACTCCTACTGATGTGCAACAAACCTTGGAAGGCAGCTTGGTAAATGGCAACAATGCAGCAATGTGGGTGAAAATAAGCACAGCATGGGCTGGGATTATAATCTACGTTTGGACATTGATTGCTCCTGCTTGTTTTCCCGACAGGGATTTTCCAAGCTAAAACACTGAAAATGAGGCCACAAGATTTCCAATCATCGTCAAACTTTCAGCAAATGGTTTCAAATTTTAATTATGTTATTGGTAGTACTGATATTACTGCAGGTCAAATTAAACAAATTTGAACACAAACAAATTAAATTGCTTTTTTTACATTGAACATGGTGCAGTTGTATTTGTGAATTATTTTACTCAGATAAAGTGGCTTATGCTGCTGGTACCTTATAAACCTTATTGCAATACTAAAACTAGTTTAGTTTTAATCTGCTTAGTATGTGCATGCATACCGGTAACCTTAATCCGTTTCTATTTTCATTTAATTTTTAATGTGGCTATTCAAATAGCACTCATACGTACACAAAGTAATTTATTTCTATTACAAATCAAACAATTTATTGATATCAAATATAAAATGAAAATTAGTATCACTAAGTGCTCGTTTTTTAAACTTACTTCTCCTTCAATTATGTTTCTTTTAAGTATTTAAAGGTTTAAAGCCACGTATGTGTACATATATTTACCTGTTATATTTTGTAAAAAAAAACGTAAATAAATGTCATTAAAGAAATATTGATTGGTAATTTCTTAAAATCATGTGTTTTAAGGTAAATTGGTATTATTGTTGTTATTTAAAACTAAGTTGTCTTTAAAAACACGTCAACATTACAAAATTTAAATTAAATGTTTTTAAATGCGTAGGAACGATTGTGTAGCATTTCAAACTCATAATAATAAGTTTAAAATCTTTAAATATATATTTTTATAAACAATTCTGTGAAAAATTGTGTTGCAGAAACTAATTGTGGTAGCTAAAAATCAAAGTGCAGGGCCGGAGTGTACTTTGTTATGCTGTAACATATCCTTTTGACTTTAAAGTTTGAACATTGTTTACCTGTACAATATTTTGTCAAATTAAATGCACAACTTCCCTAACTAATTTTAGGTTCTTTACCTTTGGCCGTGCTTTAACCACCGATATTGATGGCCACAGTTTTAGTATTGTTTTATTATAGTAAAATTCAATAAGCAATCATGATGAATTGCCTTGATAGTCGCCTCCACAAAACAATACACGGGTATGAATTGCCGCAATATGGCCAGAGTAAATCATGGGAACCGGAAGGTGGCAGATTCAATTTCTGCATACAAACTGTTTTCCCAGCATTTATAATGACAAAGATCATGGCTGTATTCGGCAAATGTTTCAATCCAATTTTCCACATACTGACGACTTTCTATACAAGTATTCAAAAACAAAATAACGTATAATTTACTCCTAATATAAACTTAAATTTAAAGCTGAAAGCAAACAACTATGACAAATATAAAATCGTCCCAACATTCTTGAACTGCTGGTTAAGTAAATGTTTGTTTTAGTTTCAGAAACCAGTCTAGAATGAAAACACTCATTCGGTCACAATGGGCGTAGCACGTCATAAAGGAATGCTTGTTTAACACAACAAAGTGCTTTGTGGCTCTACAATGGAGTTGAAGGTTGATTCTCTGCACGTGTATAAGGTTTAAATGCCTTTAGTTACTTGGCGTAGTTAGATTTAGTTCAATCGTTTCCAAGATTACAAATAATAGTTAGTCAGTTACTCACAGAACAGAAATGATTAGGAATTGTCCGGGCGAATTTAACCCTTTAGAAACGATAAGACCAAATTTGGTTTTTTTGACATGTGCTCATTCAAAATAAAAAATCTCCAAAATTTCTTATCCAAACTGCTAAAGTTTGGTCTCTTTGGAAAGCTATATGATATATCTTTTGAAAAATACAAAAATAAACATAACTTTGCATTTGAAATTTTTAAGGTAAGTTTAGTTGAATTTTATGACTTTTTTGGTCTAATTTTGAGGGGGAAGTCTCACTAAAAACGTTTTTTTCTAATACTACGCCCAAAATGTGAGTTTCATTTAATGTGTCTATGGCAGTAGAATCAGTTTCGCTTCTTGGGATGTCCCGGATGTGATCTTACCTGTATTTTTTACATTTTGGGGGGGTTTTGAGTATCTTTATAGTTATAGTCGCAATTTGGTTCAAACACTTTATTTATAGTTTATTTCAAAGAAAATTAGTAAGAAAAAGAAATGTGTACTTTATAGTAATCTAAATTTATATTCTAACATTACTTATAATAAATAAAACGAAAACAAACTTTGGGATGGGTGGACCTGTAACATGAAATTAGTGACGTAATATTATTTTGATGACGTCATAAAACCAAAAGTATAATATAATTGTAGGAAATTTGTTTTTAAGTAACTTTGTAAAAGTAAGTTAGACTCTATTGTAAACAAATCAAAAACTACAACATTGTATAAGAAAGAATATGACGTGGACGCAAAGATAGTGACGTCATCAAAAAATAATTTTTTTAGAAATTTTGGAAATTTTATTTCGAACAACTCTAGTGTTGAACATTTTGCTCTAACTATAACACGAGAGGCGCTAGAGAACTACAAAGCGGACTCGGTCAAAACACGCAAACTGCGCAAAAACAATCTCGTTTCTAAAGGGTTAAAGGAGCCATAGAAAAAAGCAATATTACATTTTCTTGATTCCTGAAAAAACTTTTTTATGTTGTATTTTGTCGACTGTGACTTATGGGTATTAGTGTATTTTATTTAATTCTAAGCACTGATCAAGTCAACTGACAGTATTCATTCGAAAAAAACAATATAAAGTGATTATCGTCGTCTATTTTATCCAATGGTGTTTTTGGGGCGCAGTTACACCAGCTAAAATGAGTTTCCCGTGCAGTCAATTCGTGGTAAGTGTCGTTAACAGTTACGTCATTACGTTGTATGGTACGCGGAAGTTACGTCAATTTGTGATACTTCGGATTACAGTTCAATATGTGAGCGTTCATGCATAACGATAATACACCGAGTTCAGGAGTATATTCAACTTATGTGGAATTTAGATTTACACCACTGGTTAATGAACACTATGTTTAGTGTGGATAAATGTTCAAACATTCGATCGCGATGATTTAAACAACATTGCCGGCGATATTAAAATATTTGTTGGTGGAATAGCTGGTTAGTGCCTGCACACTTAATCTACCTTTTTATTTTATAGCCAAGGTCAATGTGTATAGAATATTTTGGCCTCCTTTACCGCTTACAAAAAAACTTACAAAATGCCAAAAATGGTTTATTGTCCATAGTTTCCCCTCCAAGTTTCTAACTTGCGGGAAATGAACTTGATGAGGGAACAATCGTTACTTACTGACGTCATAATCGCAGTTGAAGATCGGGAATTCGAGTGTCATCGAGTTGTACTCGCTTCAAGTTGTCCTTATTTTAAGGTTAGCTGCCGGTCCTTCGGCTTAACAAGACGTGAAGCTTATATAAAAGCTACCTGTAAAACCCATATCTCTAAATTAAAGTTTTTTTGCGAGATTAAAGCCTGCATCTGGTCGGTTGTCGACACAGGCAAAGCACTTAATGGACGTTATCTTAACCAAATGGTTTAATGGGGTCAACAACAGTCGTCCGTTGAAATATAGCCTAATATGGGTTACTACGCCGTCTTTCAAGAGTTATAGTTTCAAAACCGATCGTTAGCTAGATGGTTGTGTCCTTGGGCAAGACACTTAGCGCACATCGCCTGAACCCAGACAATTGGGTTATTTTTCAATTTAAAAGACGTCTTAATCATACACAACACACTGAGACGTAGGTGCGTGGTAATCTGATAATTGCCCGTATAACAACGGCCTTTTCGTTCAACTGTGGAAAAAATACGAACTTGCAATACAGAAAAGGCTAAACGGCAAAACGACAGTCGTTATAACATAAAAAATTAAAACAGTTCAAAAATATATACGGACGCGGCGTAAATCCCAAGTTACCTAGGTATATTAGACCTTGTTTTCTTTAATTTAAGATAGAGGCAAAGCAATCATGTTTACCACCGCGTGTGGGAACTCGTAAGGGGTTTTATAACACGAACATTCGTTTTAGACTTTTCTTCGAGGCTTTGTGTAATAGTGTAATTTTGGTTTTATAAAGAATTAATTATTTTTTAATTTATTTTTTTGCTTGGGTTTAGCGGCCACGTCTAATTTTACCGAATTTTAATAATTTATTCCTTGTTTTGAGACGTGTTCTAACGACTGTCTTTTTTCCCGTTTTCCAACCCTTTTTTTAATAGTCCTGATTTATGTTTTCATCGTGGAAACAAAAATTGACTAAACAAACAAACTAAACAAAGATTATCACGTGGCTACCTTCAGGTACCAGGAGCGATTTGCAAGTGTATTGGTACATAAAGTTTTATTTAATCCATTAAAACAATAAATTTAAATAACGCGTTTAACATCATTGCCCAAATATGGGTTTATGTGCCACGTCTAATTTTACCGAAACTTTGAAATTTATTGGTTTTTAGACGTATTCTAACCACTGTCGTTTTGCCGTTTTTCCCGTTTTCCAAATTTTATCAGAGGTCCTGCTTTGTGTTTTCATCGTGGAAACAAAAACTAAACTAAAGATAGAATTAACTAACCAGCGGCTGGTGATTGTTCAGATTAGGCTAGAATATAAAACCGCATTTTATACGCAAATATTCGTTGGTGGTAGCTTGGTGAAATAGTCAGCTTTGATGATTAATAGCTGTTGATACAAACACACACGAACGTAACATCCCTCTGCAAACAAATCGATAAAATATTGTAACAAATCTGTGTGCTTTGTAGCTTAAATGGTCCGCAATGGCCACTGTAAATATTGAACGAACTGTAAAACAAAAAAGGATTTTTTAAATGTCCTCGATTACAGCAGGTTTCTTATTTTGTAATATAAACTAGCCAATACAGTATAATTCATTTTGAAATTGTTCGGATTTTAAAACGTCAACTTGGTTGAAAAATTAAAAAAAACTGTGGCAATCTCTCTGTTATATGAAGCACACTCCAATGAAGGTATTAAGACCCCGAGTATAATTCACAGGGATAAAACAATAACATCATATCCTGTTTATACAATAGTATAACCGGCGTGTCTACGGTTAACATGGCCTGAGATTATTTCTTACACATGTTGTATGATTAAACGACTGTTCGTCGTTGTGTCATCTTTTCCTGTTACAGTGCTGTGCGTGTTTTACGCGCTGCTATCCATATTTCGGATGCGAAATGCATGATAAGGTATAATATCGTAGAGCATTAGGCTATATAAAATATTACATTACGTCGCAAATGAGAACACAAATTATAGATATCAGTTGCGTTAAAGGTCTGATTTTCCATGGCAAACGGTGCCTCTCCAATAAAACCTTATATTTCGGATGCGAAATGCATATTAAACTGAAAAATGGTAAAGCATCAAACAAATATAATAAATTACGTTCCAATGAGAACAAAAAATTGTAGAGAAATACCAGTCGCGTTTTATTTCTGATTCGTCATCGCAGACCGTATCTCTCTATTAAACCCTCCTTAAACACCAATTCCCGCTTAAACACCAATCGTTCGCGGCACCTCTAATTTCTACAGGAGCGTTTGGAACGCTTGGATCACTTACTACACTTCGTAATTAACAAAGTCTCGTGAAGAACTAAAAAAGTAAAACTTAAATAAATATTATAATCGTAATGTTAGGTTTGCGGTTAAAGTTAGGGTTGAGATTAGTGTTAGGGACAGGGTTAAAATTAGTTTTCATAAAGCGATCATGCGGTCCAAGAGATCCTGGCACCCCCTCGTTCAAAGTAAGCAAATTATTCCTACAGGCGATGTTCTCATACGATCTTCGTGAAAGCAACGAAAGAAAAGTTACTTTGCATGGAATCGAACCTGGTTCTTTGGCTCAAATCCTTCACTTCGCATACACAGGTATAAGATACTATTTTAATCGGGTCAAGTTTGGCACTAAGCTTGTATTGATATAAAATTTGGTTATTTTTTTTTCATGAGCTAAGTTTAAAACTAATGATGAGCGCGTTGCCGAAACCGTTTTTTTATATATAAATCAGTATATTTATCGGTCGCGGTAACCTTTCGGCCACACGAGCAGTTGGAAAAGAACAATCGTAGATTTCGGCAAACGTCGCTTGACCATCATTCTATTCGTGTTATACAGTCGAGTGGTTAAATGGTTAACGCGAACGATACATTTACCAAATTTTGTACAAATAACCGCTATTCGTGACGCGCACAAGATGAGTACAAAACTTACCCGGTAAAAAACAAAAATGTTAAGCTTATGAACTTAATAAAAGATACAATGCAAGATTCTAATAACTTAACCCACAAATATGTTCATACATTTTTCGATTAGTTATCCCTGCAAGTAGGCTTGTATAAGCGTCGATCCCAAACCCTTTCCACCAACATTGATTTCCGTACAGTCGTGTGGCCGAATGGTTATCGCGACCGATACATTTACGGACCTATACAAAAACGGTTCCAGTCAAGGACCTAACTTGGATTCAAAACTTGGTTCGGTTAAAAAAAACATTGATTCCCCCAATATTGATCATTCATGAACGTCATCACCCGTCTAGGGACCTGCTTGTTGTCAAAATCCAACGTCGCCGATGTGTTTATAACGTCGGATTTGCTGGGAATATTATCACTACGAAACGCCGCTGAAAACTTTCTCAAAAAGTGCGTGGATTCGACGAACTGTTTGCAGGTAACTTTGAATAAATACAACCTTTCTCGAAGAAGTCATACTATAAAACAATATCACCTTACGTTAGATTTTGCACTGCTACAACTAATTATTGCGTCGTGCTAAAACCTGTTACCTGAAAAAGAAATGGGATCGTCTATTTGGTCCCGACCGGTTAGTCTGGTGGTTTAGTGCGACGCCTTTAACCGAAGGTTGCAGGAAACTGGTCGCTAACTAGTCGGCTGTGTCCTTGGGCAAGGCACTTAAGTGACATTGGCTAAATCCAGGTGATTAATGGGTTCTTGAGGGAGCCTGTAAACCATGCACAACACACTGCAATAGCTCCGGTAACCCGACGATGGGCGCGAGGTGATCTGACGATTGCCCGTGTGGTAACCCCGAGTGGTCCCATTCACGGGGAAAAACATAAATATACTATAAAGAATGTTCCTAATGCCTCCATTTTATCAAAGGATTTAATTCTAATATACACAATGGGATTAAAATAGATTATTGGGAATCTTAGATGATAAGCAGTAAACCTCCAATTAATACTTCAATTCTCACTTCGCGATTTAAAAGCATTGCTTTTGATTTATTTTATCACTAGATATATATTTAATTTTCCTTTCCTTACTTTTTTTAATAAAGAAATATCAATACAGCTGTAATGCATAATCAAATAAAATGATAAGATTCCAATAAAATTCGAAATACGTTATTGAAGAATGCCTTAATACCCCATTGTTTAAACCCATACCAGAACGGGTTAACAATGTAGTGAGTCGTCACCATTACATTTATAATTAAATGATTAGCACATACATTTGCAAAACGATTAAAAAACTTTTGTATCACGTTTCATCCAGATTTTAAGTTTGGCGACGAAATATTCTTGCCCGGAAGTGACGCGAATAGCGAAAGAATACGCGCGTCACAACTTCAATGACGTCATAAAACAGGTTTGTCTTAAGTTCGACGTTTCAGACACTTCAATCTTGATTTTACACAGAGAGAATTTCTTTGTCTTAGCGTTGATGACGTCATTGATTACCTCACCGATGACGACATCAATGTATCGCGAGAAGATCTCGTATATGACGCGGCAATTCGTTGGTTACGTCACCAAACCGATCCGAATTTGTTCACGCAACGATTATTAGGTAACAATGGATGGTTATTGGGGGGTATATATAGTTCACATGACTCACTTATTCACAGAGTCCGTTCGGCTTCCCTTTGTTAGACCTGAATACCTCAAACTACAATCGACGATGGAGCCATTGTTACACAACAACGCCTACTGTTTACAGAAGGTAATAATGAAAAATGTATCAAATGTGATCAATATGTTATACAGCACGAGCGACCGTTTAGATCATACGGTTAGATCGTTGGTCGCCAACCGAATGGTTAGAGATTCGAAACTAACCTTTTGCTAGATTGTTTTGCCCTTCGGAAGGTAACTGAACAGTTGACTCTATCTAACATGATAAACTTTTTTAGCTCCACAAAACCTGATAGACGGCACGAGTTGATCTGAATGTCTTACCTTCTTCGTTTTACCATCCACAAAAAAATGATCATCCTATCCTGTCTTTAAACTTTTTTTTATATTTTATCCTATTTTGTAATGTGTTACTGAACATCATTGAAAGCAACATCTCAGATAACGGATGCGATCTCGTATCAGCATTCTTCAAATGTTTCTGGAATGTTTACCGACCAGCAGAGAAAGCCAAGGAAACGGACAAGTAGAGAGGTTAGTACAGACAAGTAGTAAGTGTTGAAATTTTAAGCTGCTAGCTGGTGTACGTTGAGTTATTTTTGGGATGTGTATCAAAATTGCAGTTAATTGTGGCCGAAAGTTTTCGTTCGTGTGGCCGAAAGTTTATCGCTACAGATACATATACCATGAATATACGAACGCATCGCCTGGTAAAATGAAGATATTCGTGTCGCCGAATACTCAAAGCGACCGATGAATATACCATTTTTTATAAACATTCATTTGAAGCCGAACTGGAGTTTGAAATTTAAAAAAAATAAATTGTACATAATTCACATTATAAACCGTGTTTGTGACAAGCCCATGATGTTTAAAACTTAGCATGGTAAAATTGTAGATAATTCAACGGTCTTGTGGAACGGTTAGCGCGAACAGTGTGTCGTATTTGTGAAGGGAACTCATAATAAGTCACTTATTTCAGGATGTTTGGGAAATGTGAATAATCTTCCGATCGTATATAGTTTTTAAAACAAAATGTTAAAACAGGAAATTTAACCAGGCTGTAACTAAAAAATATTTCCAAATCCCAACCAAAGCTTACTGACCAGCCTATTATGTCAAGGTCGTCATGATCTTCGGCGGAGAAACTAGAATCGCTTCTTTACACGAACGTTCCAACGACGTCAGTTATTTCGATCCTTTGACGTCGAAATGGGATAGTATGTCGATTCTTCCTGGCGCGGTTACCTCGAAAGCTTACACCGTCGTTTCGTTGGGGTACGAGATTTATTTAACAGGTTAGTAGCAAGTCTACTGCTAAAAATTGTAAGGAAACTGGTAGTTTAATGTAACACTCATTTTTTTTAATTAAGCCAAATTTCGAACCCATGATGGACTCGTTACGAGGACCGTTTTTTTGAATAGGAGTCGGTATATGTATAGCGTTAACTATTCGACCACACACTTGTACATTGTAACACTCAGTGGTAAAGAAAGATAAGTTTTAGAGCTCAGCACAACACCTATTGGTCGAAATAATTGAGGACCTGGTGCTAGTAGTACAATACATAGTAAAGGAACGTCTAAATCATAAAACACATTTTAATAGCTCCGGTAACCCGACGGTGGACGCAAGGTAATCTGACGATTGCACGAGTGTTAACCCCTTTGCGTTTTCACAGTTAAGAGGATAAACATGTATATCCTATCCTACCTAGTAGGGAACTGTAAAACAAATAAACTGATGAGTCATTTTCGTTTCTAATCGCCCAATACCAGGCGGTACGATAAACAACAAAGCGACGGACGAAGTCACAGTCTTCTATACATACCTCAACAAATGGATGAAGCTTAAATGCATGGTGCGAGCGAGATATCACCACACTTGTGCCGCTATGGAAAGGAATATCTACGCAGTCGGTTGGTGGGAGTGTGTGGTTGGTGTGGGTAACTCGCATCGACTTTAAACCTAGGATTATTCTATCTTGATATTTATTTTATCGCCGGGGTGGACACTTAGGTGATGTTATCACACGGGTAGTCGTCAGGTTACCTCGCGATTACGTATAAGAGAGCGTTTTCACACGTTTTTGTACATTTTTTATTGATCCAAGTTTCGAACCCATGATGGGCTTGTCACTAGGACCGTTTTTTTTATAAGAGTCGGTATATGTATCGGTTGCGTTAATCATTTGGACGCATAACAGTACACGTTATCACACGGGTAATCCGCAGGTATTGCTTAATCAGTAAGTGTCAGCGCATTGCAGACAACCGAAGGGTTGTGGGTTTAAAACCTGCCGCCAGGCGGACGGGTGTATCACTAGACAAGGTACTTAGCGGACATTGCCTGAATGCAATGGATTAATGGGTTCTACTAAACATGAAAGAACGTCTCAAACATACATTTCAAAACAAATGTTGTCCGACAGGTTACTCTAGTGGTTAAGTGCGTCGCCTTTCAGCCAAAGGGTTGCAGGTTCGAAACTTGTCGCTAGCTTGTCGGTTATCAAAGGTTCGAAACTTGTCGCTAGCTTGTCGGTTATCAAAGGTTCGAAACTTGTCGCTAGCTTGTCGGTTGTGTCCTTGGGCAAGGCACTTTACGGACATTGCCTGAACGCAGCGGATTAATGGGTTCCACCAAAGTAAAGGAAAGTGCCTATCATACACAACACACTGCAATAGCTCCGGTAACCCGACGATGGGCGCGAGGTGATCTGACGATTGCCTGTGTGTTAACCCCCTTGGTTTTCCCATTCACGGGGATAAACATAAACTTCCTATCCTACATTCACATCCCGTTTCATCGTCATTTTCAGGAGGAACCGACGGAACGCGATGCCTTGATGACGTAGAGGTGTACCGTAGTGACGTCAACGTGTGGGTAAAGATAGAGAAGCTCGTGCACGCCACCAAGTGCCCGGCTGTTGTTGCGCACAGGGGAAAGTTGTTCGTGTTTGGGGGATTCACCGATAATTACGTCATTTGCCAGTCCATACAGGTATCTTATATACTGTTGCAACTCTATATTCAATTACGTACTGATTACAAATCAATAAAGTAAAAACGGCTATGATACCTGATTAAGTGTTAAAGCAAACGACTATGGCACAATGTGTATTACCATATCCGTGGATAAAGCCTAGCTTCCCACCCACGAGGATATAAACGAACCAACCATCCACACACTGTAATAGCTCCAGAAACTCCACTCGGGGAATAAGGTGTCTTACGATACTCTTAGATAAAGCCTGGCTTCCCACCTACGAGGATATAACTAAACTAATCATCCACACACTATAATAGCTCCAGAAACTCGACTGTGGGCATAAGGTGTTTTTACAATACCCGTGGTTAACGCCAGACTTCCCACCCAAGAGGATATTAATATACTAATCATCCGCAGATTGTAATAGCTCCACCAACTCGACTTTGGGCATAAGGTGTCTTACGATACCTGTGGTTAAAGCCTGACTTTCCACCAACCAGGATATAAATAAAATAATCATCCAAACACTGTAAGAGCTCCACCAACTCGACTTCGGGCACGAGGTGTACAACTGAATAAAGCTCGGCTTCCCACCCACGAGAATATACACGAACGAACCAACCCACTATAATAGCTTCAGCAAACTAACCGTATATCCCACCCACCATATTACCCCACCCTCATTACCCAGTATGATACCCCATCTCCCATCTAACCCCAGGTTTACACCCTGAGTGAGAAATCATGGGTCGTCATTTCCTCCCCAATGGTCGACTACACGTGCGCGCATGCGGTGAACGTGGCAAACAAGATCTACCTCCTCGGTGGTGGGTCCAAGGTGGTCAAGATGTACTCGCCTGACACCGACCAAATTACAAGAGTTTCGGATTTAATGGAGGTTTTTTCTCTTAAGCCATTAACGCGCTGAGGCAGAGCTGAGCTTGAGCTTAATTCTTTGGTTGTTGTTTTTTCGCCGACCGGTTAGTCTGCCAGTTAAGTGCGTCGCCTTCCAATCGAAAGGTTGCAGGTACGAAACTGGTCGCTAGCTAGTCGGTTGTGTGCTTGGGCAAGGCACTTTACGGACATTGCCTGAACCCAAAAGATGAATGGGTTCTACCAAATTGAAGGCACGTGCCATACACAACACACTGCAAAAGATCTGGTAACCCGACGGTGGGTGCGAGGTGATCTGACGATTGCCTGTGTGTTAATCCCCTTGGTTTTCCCATTTACGGGGATAAACATGAATATCCTATCCTATCCTTAGGTTGTTTTATTGCATCTTGAAAATATGCTCAGCCTACGCCTGGCTAAGCTTGTAACTTTTTTACGCCCGTTTATTCGTTGGTGCGACAACAGAAGACGTTATAACAGGGCCAATTATATTGTTTCCTCATGCTCACAGTCGGACAATAGGTTATTCATGCTTATCCCCTTGTAAAACGCGCAGGGGATTATCACACTACGGCAATTTGTAATTATATTTCGCCCGCCGACGCATTCCCGGAACTTTTACAGTGTTTGTTTATTTAAGTTATTTATGTTGGTATTCTACTTATTACCTGGATTAATAAAATGTTCGCTAAATGCCTGCCCCAAAATATAAAAAAACAACTAGGGCAGGTTTTGATTTCACATCCTTTCGGCTGACAGTCCGACACGCAACCGTAGGAGCTAAACCAGGGATGTCCAACCTGCGGCCCGCCTGAGATTTTTGTGCGGTCCGCTAGTCATTTTCACTCCAAGTGGTATTTTAAACTTTAATTCTTAGCCTAATTAAAATGTATCAGTCAACTTTTCGGGGCGTAGTAATAGTAGGCTATAAAGTTTGGGAGCAACAGGAATACAGGATTATAACTTAATGGTTTTTAAATGTTTCTTCATGTACCAATTTTTTTTGATGATTTAATATGTTCTGCGGCCCATTGAATTATTTCAAGTGACAATGCGGCCCACTACAATAAAATGTTGGACATCCCTGAGCTAAACGATATTGTATTGATTTAAGCGTTTTTGTTGGTAATTTTTATGTTATTCTGTATTTTATAATTGGTTGATTAATACAGAAACGAGACAACTGTGGCGTCACAGTAGTTGGCGGGAAAATCTTCGTCACTGGAGGCGTAAGCGAGTCGTCAGGTCCTTCGCTGGCGACATCAGAATGCTACTGTCCGTTACGTAATAAATGGGAGGGCGTGCCGGAGATGCCGCGTCCGTTACACAGGTACATTGTTCGCACGACCGCTTAGCTTTGCGGCTTAGTGCGTAGTCTTTCAGACGAATTGGCGCAGGTAAAAAACTGGTCATTAGCTAGTCGGTTGTATCCTTGGGCAAGGCACTTAACGGTCATTGCCTGAACCCAGCGGATTCGTGGGTTCTACTAAATTAAAGAATACAACACACTGCAATAGCCCGGTAACTCGACGGTGGGCGCGAGGGGATCTGAGAATTGCTCGTGTGTTAACCCCCCTGGTTTTCCCATTCACGGGAATAAACATGAATATCCTATCATAACAATGCCTTCTGTTCTAAACAACAACTTTTGTTTTAGACACGGTTCTGTAAGTATGCGTATCCCAATCTATCAACGCGCCGAACGCTCAGCGACACCTCGAACTTCGTCGTTTATGACGTCATCAGCAATGACGTCATCAAAAAACACAGAAACCCCAGATGTTACTTAACATTAGTTAAACAAACGATTGAAAAATGCAGTATTATTTTATTACTTTTTAATCATTTAATTAAAGTTGATTTTAGCACCGATACGTTTGGAAATATTTTATATTTCTATTGTGTATTGGTGTTCAAACCAATGCCAGTTTACGTGCATTATATTCAATGTTTTAACTTTATCAATCCATTAAACTTGTTATAAAAAGGTTTAACCATTACGACTGGATATTGGTGAATTTTTGGAACCAATTAATAGGGTATGATAGCAAATTGAGCAATTTTTAATATGCCTTCCCCCAATGTTGATCATTTTAAGATTTTTTTTTATTGGCGCGTTAAACATAAGAAAATTAAAAAAAATGTGGAATGGTATTTTAAGTAATTTTATAGGCATCACTTAATAAGTCTGGCGCCCATACTTTTCGTTGATTGTTTTGTTATAGCGGCTTTAAATTCAGTTCTGTACTTTACAGTTGACATTACTTTAATTTTCTACAGCATTACGTTTATTTTGTCAGTTACTAAATTACTTGTGGTACCGCGCCAAGTTAAGGTATAAGATTGTTCAAACTTTTTAATAAAGACAAATTCAGTGCAAAAGGTGAATTTGACTTTATTAATTTTAACCGTATCAACAATTGATATTTTGTCCAAGGTAAATGAAACCATACAAATTGTTTATTGTGGAGATAACCGAAGTTACCCTTTTTTTTATGGCAGTGAAAGTTAACACTTTAATTTACGATAAGAAAACTTTAGTTCGCTTTAAAAAATGATTTTTTTTACTAATTATGAAAGTGCAAATGTAGCAAAAATTTATCGATAGAAAATATGCTTGAATGCGACAACAACAAAATCGACGTCACAGAATAGAAAAAGTATTTTTTAAAGAAATAGACGCATATTAGACAACTAGTCTTCTCTTTCGTTACATTTGATATTAAAATCGTTATTATTTTTTTATTTTAAATATAGATGAATACCTGTTTTCTTGGTTGAGATCATTTTTTTCACACTTAGGCAAAAACATTTAAGCAAAAAAATTACACCCAGAATAATTGGAAGGTCGTATCAATATTTACCATTTCACGTCATGTACTTAAAGATCCTAATCAGTACATATTTATTCGTCCCCGAATCCGCCCCCTTTTATTCAAATCCGCTCCCATCATCAGATGACTCCATAGTGCCGCTAGCGTCAGTTATGCTCATGTCTCTGTGACGCCTTAAACCAGCTCTGGTCGGGTTGAAACCACCCGATAAAACGGGGTCAGCGTGCCAACGTTGTTCGAATTCGCCCAGATAATCCCCGCCTTTCTTACCTCGGAGGATTTGTATGCACTGCCAGTAAGACATGAAGATGATTTGGTTATCAGTTATATCGGTTGGATTTTACACACATTTTCTGCACATTTTATTTAATTCAACATGTCGGTCCGCCAACGACAAATAGCAACTAACTTAAAAACTAAGTTTAACTAAAATCTACAGAAAAACAGACAATCAAATAATTTAAAAACAATTTTTTCGGGGTTTTGCAGTGTCGGACGCCAGGCTTTACTCTGTAGTAAAACCACACGTGTCCACGGTCGAGTTGCCCAAAAATTTAAGTGTGTATTTGGTTAATTTATAAATATCCTCGTAAGTTGAAAGTAAGGCTTTATCCATTGGTTTCATAACACAACTAACCCGATCTCCCAGTCGAGTAGCTGGGGCTATTACAATGTGTGAATGGTTGGATAATTCTCTTTGATTGGAATCTAGATTTCATTTACCGTAACACAAAAATTCCATTAACCAACTAACACCGTCAGCGTTAAACGCACTATTAAAAAATAAATAAAAATACAAAACAGATGTTGTACCTTTCTGAACCCGAAGTAGTTTACTTCCATAAAGTCCATGGTCAGACAAACCCCGGATATAACGTACATGAAGATAAGAAACACGTTTTTTTCCTGGAATACAGGATCGGTTTTGAACAGATTTGATATTGGTGTTACTTATAGGTAATGTCCTACCGGTTAGTCTGGTGGTTTAGTGCGGCGCCTTTCAACCGAAAGGTTGTAAGTTGGGAACTGTTCGCAAGCTATTCGGTTGTGGCCTTAGGCAAGGCACTTAACGGACATTGTCTGAACTCAGCAGATTAATGGGTTTTAAAATTTAAAGAAATGTTTGTATCATACACAACACACTGCAATAGCTCCAGTAACCCGACGATGGGCGAGAGGTGATCTGGCGTTTGCCCGTGTGTTAACCCCTTGGTTTTTCCTATTGACGGGGATAAACATGAATATCCTATCCTAAACCGTTTATACATATTAGCACTTATTGTACGGACGCGATTTTAAACATTTTTAGAAGTGTTGTATCAGGGCAACATATAATAAACACTAATTCAAATTACCGAAAAAAATTACCTACATTTGTCCTGTAACAACCTATCCCTGGGACAACTGGCCATGGTTTACCCAAGGTTCAAAATCAGCCACAAGCTTATATTCCCTAAACCATCTTTATGTTTATCCCCGTGAATTTATGTTTATCCCCGTGAATAGAAAAACTAAGGGGGTTGACACACAGGCAATCGTCAGATCACCTCGCGCCCATCGTCGGGTTACCAGAGCTATTGCAGTGTGTTGTATATGATAAACTCATTCCTTCAATTTGATAAAACCCATTAATCAGCTGGGTTCAGGCAATATCCGTTAAGTGTCTAGCCTAAATACACAACCGACTAGCTAGCGGCCAGTTCAGAACCTGCGACCTTTCGATTGAAAGGTGTCGCACTAATACACCAGACGAACCGGTCGAACAACTTGAATCTAAAATTAATCGCTTAGTGCATATCTTCACCCACCATTGGCCGTGATATAAAGCACTCAACTAGCTGAGGGCACGGGTAGCCCTGGCATCGATACATCTCGGGAACATAGAATCGGAACAAGAAATATTGGAGAACGATGAAAATGGCTTCTATCGCCATCCGAAAACAAATATGGAGGACATACCTGTCAGAAGAGGATTGCGGGATCGATTGAATCCAATATGGAATTAATTCTATTGGGAAAGTATTATTTAACCGATTGAATTCAGATGGAATTAATTTTATTTGGATAGAAATTAATTCTATTAGGATATATGTCACAATAAGTATAATATATGGGGTGTTTTAGGATAGGATAGAATGTTCATGTTTATCCCCGTGAATGGGAAAACCAAGGAGGTTAACACACGGTCAATCGTCAGATCACCTCGCACCCACCGTCGGAAAGGCGACGCACTATAAAACGCCAGACTAACCGGCCGGACTTAAGTCGCAATGAAATTTAATTGCCGTGTGGCTGAATAATTAAAGCGAAGGTTACGTTTACGGAATCATTTACAAAAACGGACTTAGTGACAAGCACATCAATCGTTCGAAACTTGGACCTGTGAAAAATTTATAATACTCGAACAGAACGGTTATACGACCGAATGATTAGCACGGCCGATTCAAATATAGAATTACCGGTATATTTAAAAACGATGTAGGTGAGTAGCCAACATATAGCTTTAAAACAGAACTGGGTAAACAATATTGCTTGAAACTTTGTTTGGCCGAATGGTTAACACGACCAATTCAATCACCGATTTCCATTAAAAAAACTTTTTAGGGACGAATTTATTACGGATTTTGTACCACATTTCATTACGGATTTCCACCACAGACCTGAAATATATATAGATCTCTCTTGTCGGAATTTAAACCATTCTTGCCATTACTCATTACTGCAACAAAGTAGCAAACAAAGTACTAAACTACTCACGCAGCCAGGATAGGAGGGTCTTCAACCGTTTTAGATCCGGCAACCACGGTTTGAACTGCAACCACCTCCGCCACTGGAAGTCTGTTATTCTGCGCTGGAAGTTGATTGTTGTAAATCGCCTCGCTTCGGCGATTTCGCGCCTTTTTTGAAACGCTTTCCTTTAAAAAAAAGAAAATAAAATTTTTTCAACAATAATTTAATTTTTGTTCAAAAATATTGAAAAAACATAATCTTTTTTTCCATTAAGCCAATTAATCGCAGCGTAATATATTCCTTATGCTTTATTTAGTTTGTTTTACTGGCTTTCACCGAGAAATTGGAGGATTCGTGGTCAAATGAACAAGATCGAGTTACATTTCAGCAAAAACAAGACTTCGGGGACCAAGGCCATAGTTTCGAAACCGAATTAATAAAACCAAAGAATGGTTTGAAATTAACTTTATTAAGCGCAGTATTTATTAAATATTTTTAAACGGAACGTAGCCTTTCAAAATGCCAGCGTTTAACATTTTCTACCTTATCGTTTCCGAAGCTGGACGGAGTTGAGTACTTTGGTGGAGCGTCCGGGCACCGATGACGTAATTTCGGCTTCAAATCAGGGTTTCCATTAGCGGGATCTGTAGCGATCTTCTGCGGTTAAATAATTTCAATTTACTTTGATTTTCTTTGAAAAATGATTTTTAATTTTAAACTAACAAAATTGTTTTCTTTGAAAAAAAATTTAAAATTGTTCTTTTTTAACGAAAGTATCTCAAATGACGTAAAGTATCGAAACTATAACGTAACAACGGGATGAAGTCAAAAATTTTAAACTTTTTTTAACAAAAGTATCTCAAATGAAGTTAAGTATCAAAACTATGACGTAACAACGCGATAACGTCACCGACCTGTTGTTGAGCGAGTTTTTGTAGATTGTCTCGTCGATCCTTGGTAATGTTGAGTGTGTGCATTGCCCATACGATGAACACGATGCTCGGGAGAGAAACGAGCAGAATCTGGGAGGAAGGAGGGGGGCTGGTTAGAACCCACAACATTTCGGTCGGGTGCGCTACGATATAAGGGGCAACACTAAAAGGAGGGAAAGAGGGAAGGAGGAAAACTACTTACTAAAATTACGGAAACTAATTTAAACCCTCCCCGAACACTAATCTCAATCCCAAAACTAACCCTAACTCTAACCCCATGTTTAAAACTAACTCCAATGTCACAATCTTCATTTTAATGTGTGGTTTCCCTCATTCCCTCCTTCCCGCTTTCCCTCTTTTTAGTTTTCTCCCGATATTAGCTAATAAGAAAGATAACAAACAGGACGGCAGAATCATTTATTAAGTGGTAAAATTTTGTCTCGACTAAAAACATGAATTATGCGTGGTTAAAGGCTGACTTTTATGTCCATTTGCGCCGTATGGCTTCCTGAGCCTGACGTTAGATCGTGAGCAGAAACGTGGTTGGTGGAAACCAACCGCAAGCTAGTAGTTTTTTTCCTTTGGCACAAACGTCGATAAACACACGGTTTAAAAAACACTAAAATAATGTCATGTTTTAGATAATGACTTATCATCACTAGTTCGACTATGGTCATAAGACTTGTACAATAACTTATACCAATGTTATAAAGCCAATAAAATTTCCTACCAACGGAAATAAACATCTTCTCCACAGTGAACACAGTGCAATAGCTTACTTGACTGTGAGCATTAGATATTTTTAAACTCCCTCCAGGAGAATAGAAAAATAAAGACACTGTACCTGCATTGCCCAAAACCTGATGTGTGAAATCGGGCTGAATTGATTGAAGCAAATGTTGTCGCAACCAGGTTGCAAAGTGTTGCAAACAAACTTTGACTGTTCGTCGCCGTATACCTGATTTCAAGAAGAAGTATGTTAGGGATAGATGCTTATGTGTATCTTCTAATGCTGGGCAACCACATGAAAAGTCCAAGGATGATGGCATAAAATCAAGCCGATATATAATAGGATATTTATGTTTGTCCACGTGAACGGGAAAACCAAGGGGGTTAACACATGGGCAATCGTCAGAACACCTCGCGCCCACCGTCGGGTTACCGGAGGTATTGCAGTATGTTTTATATGATAGACACGTTTCTTTAATTAGGTAGAACCCATTAATCCGCTGGGTTCAGACAGTGTCCGTAAAGTGCCCTGCCCAAGAAATCAACCGGCTAGCTAGCGACCAGTTTCGCACCTACACCGTTTCGGTTGAAAGGCCACCCACTTAACCACCGTTGGCTCTTCAAAACATAGACCGGTAAAAATAAATATCCTTAATCCTATAAACACATACCTTATCTCCAACGCTGAGCACAACTATAACCCTGAACACAAACAGGAACGAGAACCAATACTTTCCGATCAGGGTCGAATGAGTTGCCACTTCGGACAACAGCTTCTCCAGCACCGACCAACTCATTTCGAGCTGTTGTGAGCCAGTTAATAAACACTCAATAAAATTAATACGTTGCCTGTTAATGAAATACCTGGAAACACTAATTTTGTTTAGTAATTAAAAAAATATAGATGGAAACACTAATTTTGTTTATCATTTAAAAAAAATATAGATGCAAACACTAATTCTTATTATTATTTTAAAAAATATGGATGGAAACACTAATTATGCTTTTTAGTTTTAAAAACAAGGGTGAAAACAATAATTCTGTTTATTAGTTTTAAAAACAAAGCTGGAAACACTAATTCTGTTTATTAGTTTTAAAAACTAAGCTGGGAACACTAATTCTGTTTATTAGTTTTAAAAACTAAGCTGGGAACACTAATTCTGTTTATAAGTTTAAAAACAAAGCTGGAAACACTAATTCTGTTAACTACATTAACATAAACGCTACTTATTTGGTGAGCAATTACATTCTAAAATTATGTTAAAAACTTTACAAATTTTGTTTACCGTGACCGAAACCGTGACGAATCTCTGACACTTTAACCGTTTTAAATACCAAGCTGTGTTAAACTGTTTACAATATCGTACGCAGAGTCAACACCCAAACGTAGTTGTTAATGTTGTTTTATCCAAAATTGTCTAAAGATTTTGATTCAAGGTAGAATAAGATATTTATGATTTATTCATAACTGTTAAACGATTTTGATCTAGGTAGAGGTTGAACAAGATATTCATGTTTTACCCATGTGGCCGGAAGAAACCAGAAACAGTCCTACACGGAAAATCGTCAGATAACCTGCACCCACTGTCGGGTTACCTTAGCTATTCGGTGTCGTATATGATTGAAACGTTCTTTTAGTTGTCGTGAAACCCAATAATCTAATGGGTACAAGCGATTCCGACTAAATGCCTTGCGCAACCCACAAACTAGCGAGCAGTTTCAATTCCTGCAACTTTTCGGCTGAAACGCAACAACCCATCAAAAACGATCTGAAAATAAAATGTACGTAGTAATTTGTCACCTTTAAAATTGTATCAAATTAATAACAACGCGATATATTACGGTATTGTAAACATCTTCTTATTTCCTTATAACGCTTAAGACTGTTACAATCCATTACGCTAATACACCTGTGTTAGCTTCTATACAACCTTGAAGTGACAAATAAGCAAGCGGAATATGAAGTGACAAATAAGCAAGCGGAAGAAACAAACAGACTGTAGTAACTTCGCACTTGTGTACATTCCTAGCCATGGTCGTAAGTTATGCTCGATTTCTTTTTTTAATTTTATTTTCCTCCGAAGTGAAATATTTAATTATTGCGTTTTAATTTTCACCTGAAGCTAGAATTTAATTATTGTAGTAAGTTATATGTATTATACGGAAAAGTTTATACTATCTTATGATAAAGCGTAAAATATATTACTACAGAAAAAGGGTTTGCTGTTTCGGCAACAAAAGCTTATTCTGAGTTACTGTACTAAATCATAATATGTAATAAAACCGAAAGTATTAGAAATCTTCTGCGAAAAGAATTTACCTTGTGAAATAAACATAATCTTAAGGGTGTAAATCAGACACCTTTCAATTTAAAAATATAGGATTTTGCGTATAAATAGCTGCTTTGATGCCATATTGAAAACGAAATCTACGCAAGCCTCTGCTAATTTGCCTGGGTAAAACTATTGCAGAACAAAAATAACGCAGAAAAGTAAAAATGTAAAAAAAAAACTACGCAAACTTAACGATTTTTGATACGTTTTGAATAACACAATCTTCAGAAATATATATTGTGGCTATTGCTGGCATCTTTAGTTTCTTATACAAATAGAATCTGCGGTTGACTTCTGCTTAGGCGATTTGACCAGGCAAACTTAAGCAAGCGAAATTATCAACAACATGAAAATATCCGCAAATCTACGCAAATTTCTACTAATTTCCCCAGGAAAACGTACGAAACCTCAAACACAATAACGCAGAAAAATAAAAATGTAGAAAGAAAACTCAAAACTACGAACTTTACAAACTTGGATACGAATCAACCAATATCGCATTTGCCCAGTATTGTGGCCATGCGCCCCCGGTCAAACTGCAAGTTAATTTCCCTCAACGTTGCCTTTGGCAAAATATTGTGATAACTTGAGATATTCACGAGAAGTTAGGAACGTGTTGGTTATAATCGCTGGAGTGTTATGATACGACCACTTATAAATGAAAGCGATTTATAACAGCGAATGGTCTTAAGCCGGTTCAATCTTAAGTTTCTGCGCGGGCAAGCAGGTATTTCTGGACCTGCGAAACAGAAATTAGAAGTCATTCGACGGCGAGAAAACCTGTTTGATTCGGCCTTATAGGATATTTATGTTTATCCCCGTGAATGAAAAACCAAGGGGGTTAACACACGGGCAATCATCAGATCACCTCGAGCCCACTGTCGGGTTACCGGAGCTATTGCAGTGTGTTGTGTATAGGCCCTAATAGACACGTTTCTTTAATTTAATTTTAGTTTGGTAGAACCCATTAGTCCGCTATAAGGTTCAGGCAATGTCCGTAAAGAGCCTTGCCCAACGACACAACCGACTATCCAGCGACCAGTTTCGTATCTGCAACCTTTCGGCTGAAAGGCGCAACACTAACCGGGCGGAACTGAAATTAAAAGTTAGTGTGGCCCGACGGTGTTTTAGTGTTGCCCGACGGCGTGGAAACTTGTGCGATTTGGCCTTATCAACCGAGCATTGGGTTGTATGGATGTTCGAGCTATTTTTACCAGCTTGGTTTCGAACCCATGATGGGCTTATCGTTAGTGATGGTTGCAGGTGCGGTAAGTGGTCGCTAGCTCTGTTGTGTCCTTGAGCAAGGCCCTTTACTGACATTGCCTGAACCCAGCGGCTTATTGGCTTCTACTAAATTAAAGGAACGTGTAAATCATTTATAAAAAAACAACACTGCAATCGCTTCGGTAACCCGACGATGGGCGCGAGGTGATCTGACGATTGTCCGTGTGTTAACCCCCTTGGTTTTTCCGTGCACAGGAATAAACATTAATATCCTATCCTATTGTAGTTGTTACATCAACGTTATAAATGAACCGAACGGGTTAACCATTTGATAGTAATACGTTGCAAACGCGTGAAAAATGTTAATTTTTAGTTCTTCGACTCTCTAAATCAAACAAACCGATTTGATCTTAAATTTTATTTCAGCCTGGCAAAAGCCGACATATCCGGCACACAAACATCTAATAAAACTATTAAAAAGGCACAATGCTATAGAAACTATTAATATATAATACCTCTATGAGAAAAACAGTGATCTAGGAACAATGTGAAAAACTTTGAAGCCACAAAAAATTGAATTTAATCTCGTATATTATATGAGGTACGAGGCACAAGTAGTTAGTTAATCTGTTTCAACAAGCGTTTGGCACATTTTGAAGACTTAAAAAATCAGATTTTTTTCATAATTTTTTTCCACAAACGGAACTGCAAAATATATATACGTTTAACCGCCATAAAGATCTAATATTTGTTATCATGGATATCTAATAAATTAGCAGCGGCTCATCTGTCTTTTTCAGGATAGACTTTGGGGGAGGAACTTCGGGGACGAATCGAATATCTGGGAACAAAAATGGCGGATTGAAGGAACATTTGTGGACAAACGTTGGGATTGGTGGATAAACCTGGCTTCCCACCCACGAGGACATAAACAACCCGACCATCCACACACTGCAATAGCTTCAACCACTCGACTGTGAGCATGAGGTGTCTTACGATACCCATAGATAAAACTGGCTTCCCACCCACGAGGACATAAATAAACCAATCATCCACACACTGTAATAGCTCCAGCAACTCGACTGTGGGCAAAAGGTGTCTTACGATACCCATAGATAAACCTGGCTTCCCACCCACGAGGACATAAATAAACCAACCATCCACACACTGTAATAGCTCCAGCAACTCGACTGTGGGCATAAAGTGTCTTATTATACCCGTGGATAAAGCCTGGCTTTCCACCCACAAGAATATAAATGAACCAACCATCCACACACTGTAATAACTGTGGACAAACCTTTTATGCTACTGATGGGTACAACCGGACTTGTGAATGAGAAAACGCTAGAGGCGTTAACACATGGGCAATTGTCAGATTACCTCGCACCCACCGTTGGGTTATCGGAGCTATTGCAGCGTGTTGTATATTATGATCACATGTTTCTTTAATTTGGTAGAACCCATTAATCCGCTAGGTTCAGGTAATGTCCGTAAGTGCCTTGCACACAACCGACTAACTATCTAGCGACCAGTTAAAGGGTAATCCCCAATACCCCACTCACCCATGTATTGTGGGCGACTCTGATATGGTCACCCTCTTTATCGGGGAAGGGGATCTCCCCATTCTCATGGGAATTCCGCCATCATGGTGATTCCCCTTCTTTTCTTCAAGATCGGCTTGTAGTGACGTAATAGTCGACTTGTACCTATGATGTCATAATGTTACACTTTTGGGCAGGGTCTCGATAACCTGTAGTCAGCAGCTTTCCTCAGTATATATAAAATGCTTGTATTCACGTAAGCAGCATAAAATCACAAGTTAACCAAAACACAATGCAGTGGTCACATATAAAAGCAAATAGGCGGTAAAGTCTAACGGTTTTAGCGGGAAGTATACAGATAAGGCGACAGATAATTAGCAATCAACGCACGCACTATCATCGCATCACGCGTCAAGATAACATTGTAACACTCTCCCCCCTCTTAAAATATTGTGTCTCCAGACACAATCCAATTATTCGACGATAAAACAAAAAACAACAACAAAAGTGTATTTAAAACAAAAAAAATTAATTGCAACCGTAAAATATTTAAAACAAAACAACAAAAAGCATAATTTCAAAACTTCATTATAAACAAAACAAAACCATGTGAGTATTGAATGATACTTCAAATACTGAACGCAGTGTTAAAAACAGTGAAAAATACGTGCTAAAAATAAGTGCAGAAGTGAAAAAGAAGTAAATACACAATACAAACATGAATAGTGCTCATCGTCGCTCAACGTCCGGAAAATACGTCGGTCTTTGCCTTGCGCGTTGAGGTCGCTCTTTCGTGTTTACTGTTTGTGAGGGGGTGTTTTGTGCGTATTGGCATACATATGCTCCTGCTGGCATATTATTCATTAAATGTTTGTCGCTTCCTTCCGCTTCGATTTCTTCTCTGGTAAAGTCACCATGACTTTTCTTCAGTCGGTTAAAATGAACAGTTTGTATTTTGCCATGTTTGTCCATAATTTCGTAGTTGCCACCTCCCGTGTCTACCAGAGGGGATACTGGTGTACCACCCACATTAATACACGCATACCTGTGATGCTCGTTGAATACGTTATTCAATCGGTGGGTTGTATTATTCCTGTCGGGGCGCATAGGTGGCATGTTGTGGTTATTTCTCTGGTTCAAGTTAACACGACAGTAACGACTAATATGACCAGGTCTTCCGCAGCGGTAACATGATCTTACAGTTTCATTTCGCTGGCCAAATCGTTGTTGAGCAAACTGTTCACCCTGATCAGTTTGATTTCTGGATATTTTTAGGTGCTGAAGATCTTTTTGTAACTCTTTAATCATCATTTTTAGTTGATCAATCTCGTCGCTTTTGATCGCAGGTCGCTCGTCTCGCAACGCAGACACTGTGGGCTGTGGTTGGAAAATGCCCTCGGAGGAAAGCAGGGCCTTGGCGACATCCAAAAACTTTGGAGTTGCCGGTCCGGGATATTCACGCAAAATTCTCTCTGCTTGTGGTCGATTTCTAAGACCATTTAAAAATACATAAAACATTACCTCGTTTTGTGTCGTCATATCTGTTTCGTTTGGATAGGCCATTTTTCCCAGGTTTAAAATCTCTGTTATAAAGCTTCGGTTGGATTCACCGGTGGCTTGTGTTCGTTGAAAGAGTTTCTGCCGAGCATTTCTAGTTCTTGTTGTCGAGCACGTGACAGCGGTTGCTCGCTCTTTTAATTGGTCGTATGTGCATTTGTACAACGGTGCTTCGGTATCTTCCATTTCAAACTTTGTTTCGTCCGGGAGGCTGGACAAAAAGCCATATCGTCTCGCTGCTTCGGTGGCATCAACACTATTACAGAAGCCTTCAAACGACCATAAAAATGAAATAAAATCCTCTCCCAATACGTATTTCGGCGGTGGGTAAACAAAATTCATCTTTCAAATAAAACTTCAATAAAAAATAAAACTTCTCTGCTGCACTACAGGTCCTCTGTGGTCTCCAGTTGTTACACTTCTTGGGCAGGGTCTCGATAACCTGTAGTCAGCAGCTTTCCTCAGTATATATAAAATGCTTGTATTAACGTAAGCAGCATAAAATCACAAGTTAACCAAAACACAATGCAGTGGTCACATATAAAAGCAAATAGGCGGTAAAGTCTAACGGTTTTAGCGGGAAGTATACAGATAAGGCGACAGATAATTAGCAATCAACGCACGCACTATCATCGCATCACGCGTCAAGATAACATTGTAACAATAATAGGTTCTGTTACGGGGAAATTCAAATTTTTGTTATGCAAATAAGGAAAAATCAGATGGTGTCAATTTGAAGAACAGATATCCATAGACCATACTACTAATATAGAAAAAAAAGTATATGAAAATACACGAAGGGGTATGGGCTCGAAATTTTTAAGTACAATTTTGTAGGGTTTTGAGTTTGGGTTGCAGATCCAAACTTTAATTTTAAATTGTGAAAAAATCTTTCTATTTTAGGATTTTGAGTGACAGCTGTATTTGTGAAGTCAGAGAGATAGGGTCCAACTATAGGTGTGGAAAATGTTAGAGGTTTATACCAGAGGAAATTGTCGGTACAAATCTTGCTTCTACATTCAGGCCACTAATGCTTTACTAAACGTTTTAACGAACAAGACATTGCTTGTATTTTGTTCGACCACTGGGTTAGCAGACATTTTATAAGTCTAAGGAAACAATCGACTAGCCGATTATCTGGTGGCTGGTTTCGATACAACGACCTTTCGGTTGACTGTGCAAAACGAAATAATAGGATAGGATATTTATGTTTATCCCTGTGAATGGAAAAAGGCAAGGGTTAACACACGGGCAATCGTCAGATCACCTCGCGTCCATCGTCGGGTTACCGGAGCTATTGCAGTGTGTTGTGTATGATACACTCAATTTGGTACCTTCAATTTGGTGGAACCCTTTTATCCGCTAAGTTCAGGCAATGTCAGTTAAATGCCTTCCCCAAGGACACAACCGACTAGCTAGCAACCAGTTTCGAACCTACAACCTTTCAGTTGAACGGTGTCGCACTAAAGCGCCAGACAAATCGGCCGGACAACAACAATGTAAAATAGTTACATTTCGAAATAATTTTATTAACTTCGCTATTTTGCAACTAATATTTCTACATAGTACAATACGTTTTACTATTTACCTGTTGTATCTTTCTTCTATCCTTTCTCTCTCCTTCTTAGATTCCTGAAAACAAGAAAATGAGGAAAAATTCGCGGCGATAAATTTACGACTTAACCTCTTTGTTGACAACTTTCGAAGTTATATCGACCAATGGCGTGTCTCGCCGACGGAATTTGCTCTTTGATTGGATAAAAACAAACCAATCACAGGGTTAGTATTTATTAATTTGCTAAAAACTAATAATTAGTCAGATTAATTAAATAAACCAAAAAATTAGGTTAAAACAAACGAAATAATTTAAAATTATATATATTTATTGTTTTTAGTAATTTTAATTGGAGTTTTAACCAACACAGAGTTAAACTTATGTGGGTTAATACTTGTTTGGGTAAACCAAGGGACATCTTTTAGTTTTAAATTAGTTTTGATATTACAAATAACCTCATGGGTAGTAATAGAATACCAGAGCTATTGCAGTGTGTTGTATATAATAAGACATTCCCTTTAGTTTAATTACAAAGCAATATTCCACTAGGTTCAGTTCAGGCAATGTCTACTAAGTGCGCTGTCAAAGGGCACAAATAACTAGCTAGAGATCGGTTTTAACAGCACAACCCTTTAAATAAAACACGACGCAATTACCTACCAAGCTAATCAATAAGACACACAAAACAACAACCACAAAATCACGACTGATTAGTTCACTCAACTAACTATCGAATAAATCAGCAACAATAAAATCCACAAACAGCATTGAACTTACAGTTTCAAGATCGGCGGTGAGGTTGGATACCCGATCTTCCAAGTCCTGCACGATCATACGAGCCTCCTTGTTCTCCAGGAGGAGCGCTGGAGGAGGGGAGGGAAAGAGTGAGAGGAGGAGGGAGAAGTGAGGAGGTAAGAAGAGGAGTAAACTTTAGTGTTTTGGATATATGTTCATATGTGCACTTTATTAGGTCCTGAGGTGTAATCGTTGAGTAACTGGAGCTATAAGTGTGTGAATGGTTGGTTTTTTATATCCTCGAGGATGGGAAGCCAGGCTTTATCCACTCGTATCGTAAGACACTTCATGCCCACAGTCTTGGTTCAATTATATCCTTGTGGGTGGGAAGTAAGGCTTAATCCACTGGTATTGTAAGAAACCCCATGCCCACAGTCGAGTGTCTGGAGCTATTAAAGTGTGTGGATGGTTGTGCTTTATCCACGGGTATCGTCAGACACCTTATGCTCAAAGTGGACTTGCTGAAGCAATTACAGTGTGTGGGTGTTTGGTTCATTTATATCCTCGTGGGTGGGAAGTCAGGCTTTATCTACAGGTATTGTAATATACCTCATGCCCACAGTCGATTTGATGGAGCTATTACAGTGTGTGGGTGTTTGGTTCATTTATATCCTCGTGGGTGGGAAGCCAGGCTTTATTCACGGGTATCGTAAGACACCTCATGCCCACAGTCTAGTTGCTGGAGCTATTACAGTGTGTGGATAGTTGGTTCATTTATATCCTCGTGGGTGAGAAGCCAGGATTTATCCACGGGTATTGTAAGACACCTTACGCCTACAGTCGAGTTGCTAGAGCTTTTACAGTGTGTGGATGGTTGGTTCATTTATATCCTCGTGGGTGGAAAGCCAGGCTTTATCCACTGGTAATGCAAGACATCTCATGACCACAGTCTACTCTAGTTGCTGGAGTTATTAGTGTGTTGATAATCATACATGATCTTCAATTTGGTTGACGTATTAGCTACAACTAGGTTAAGGAGATATAAAGTGGTTTTTTGAAACTATTACGGTGTGTGGACAATTTGAACCCATTCGCGATTCTCAATTAAATATAAATGAAAACTCAGATGTTTGCTTAGGACAAAACACCTGCATTTCACAGTCTATATATCCACCAGACACCACTGGTACTTGTAAAACACATGTTTTTTGTTGCAAATTGCCACTGTTGGATCAATTTGTAGATTTAAATGAATTAGGAGCAATCAAAAACACTCAGATGTTTGCTTAGGACTAAACACATATATATCCAGCAGACAATATGGTACAAACCAAACACTCAGTTTACTTAGACTAAAACATCTACATTCCACAGTGGATATATCCAACACCACTGTTATGGTATATCTAACACCACTGTTATGGTATATCTAACACCACTGTTATGGTTTATCTAACACCACTGTTTCGATATATCTAACACCAGCTGTTATGGTAATGGTTAATAATTCACTCACAGGTCTTCTCTTTGCTCAATGAGTGGACAAGTTTATTTTGCTGAGTCACCTCGGACATGATGGATCGCCTGTGGTCTTCCATCGATCGATACAACTCCTTCATCTGAGTATAATGTTTCTATGTTGTCATATTTGTTATATTTTGTCCGAAGATTTAATTTTGTCTCATTGAACAACAAACTTTTAATTATTATAACATCATCAAAACATGACGAGACTATAATGTTTTTTATCAAAAAACCCACTGTGACATCACCCACACTGTGACATCAGCCCACTATGACATCACACCACTATGACATCACACCACTATGACATCACACCACTATGACATCACACCACCATGACATGACCCCACTATGACATCAGCCCACTATGACATCAGCCCACTATGACATCACACCACTATGACATCACACCACTATGACATCACACCACCATGACATCAGCCCACTATGACATCAGCCCACTATGACATCAGCCCACTATGACATCACACCACTATGACATCACACCACCATGACATCACACCACCATGACATCACACCACCATGACATCACAGCACTATGACATCACACCGCTATGACATCACCCCACTATGACATCACCCCGCTATGACATCACACCACAATGACATCACACCACAATGACATCACACCACTATGATATCACACCACACTATGACATCACCCCAGTATGACATCACCCCACTATGACATCACACCACTATGACATCACCCCATTATGACATCACACACTATGACATCACCCAACTATGACAACACACACTATGACATCACCCCGCTATGACATCACCCCGCTATGACATCACACCACTATGACATCACACCACTATGACATCACCCCACTATGACATCACACCACTATGACATCACCCCACTATGACATCACCCCACTATGACATCACCACACTGACATCACCCAGGTATGACATCACCACTATGACATCATCCCAACTATGACATCACACCACCATGACATCACACCACCATGACATCACAGCACTATGACATCACACCGCTATGACATCACCCCACTATGACATCACCCCGCTATGACATCACACCACAATGACATTACACCACAATGACATCACACCACAATGACATCACACCACTATGACATCACACCACACTATGACATCACCCCAGTATGACATCACCCCACTATGACATCACTACACTATGACTACATGCCACTATGACATCACCCCGCTATGACATCACCCCACTATGACACCACCACTATGACATCATCCCACTATGACATCACACCACTATGACATCACCCCATTATGACATCACACCACTATGACATCACCCAACTATGACAACACACACTATGACATCACCCCGCTATGACATCACCCCGCTATGACATCACCCCGCTATGACATCACACCACTATGACATCACCCCACTATGACATCACCCCAGTATGACATCACCACACTGACATCACCCAGGTATGACATCACCCCACTATGACATCACCACTATGACATCATCCCAACTATGACATCACACCACCATGACATCACACCACCATGACATCACACCACCATGACATCACACCACCATGACATCACAGCACTATGACATCACACCGCTATGACATCACCCCACTATGACATCACCCCGCTATGACATCACACCACAATGACATCACACCACAATGACATCACACCACTATGACATCACACCACACTATGACATCACCCCAGTATGACATCACCCCACTATGACATCACCCCACTATGACATCACTACACTATGACTACATGCCACTATGACATCACCCCGCTATGACATCACCCCGCTATGACATCACCCCACTATGACACCACCACTATGACATCATCCCACTATGACATCACACCACTATGACATCACCCCATTATGACATCACACACTATGACATCACCCAACTATGACAACACACACTATGACATCACCCCGCTATGACATCACCCCGCTATGACATCACCCCGCTATGACATCACCCCGCTATGACATCACACCACTATGACATCACACCACTATGACATCATCCCACTATGACATCACCCCACTATGACATCACCACACTGACATCACCCAGGTATGACATCACCCCACTATGACATCACCACTATGACATCATCCCAACTATGACATCACTCACTATGACATCACCCAGCTATGACATCACCCCACTATGACATCACCCACTATGACATCACATCACATCACTATGACATCACCCACTATGACGTCACACACTATGACATCACCCACTATGACATCACACACTATGACATCACCCAGCTATGACATCACACACTATGACATCACACACTATGACATCACACCTGTATCTTATGTTTATCGAGCTCCTGCAAGGCTCGATCACGTTGATCGGATCGAAGAAGAATTTCCTTCTTCACAACTTCCAACCTTCTCTGTGAAATGGGATGACAAATACATGGTACAAAGTGGGGATGGAAAGGCGGGTTTAGAAAATGAAAAACAACAGTTGTTGAATACGACAATCTATTATTTAACAAAACAAATCAAAGGATACACAACACAAAACATTAATAAAAAAATTGCGTAACCATGTGTAACCCTATAGAAATCGGTAACCCCACAAAAATAAATATTGCGACTCTATAAAAATGGGTTGCCACAATCTATGGGTAATTTAACAAAAAAGTTAACCCCCCTCCCCCTAAAAAAAACAAGTAACCCCCTAATAACATCACCCACCTGTATAGCTGCAGCCCATCCGTCCCTGCCAGTCCCGATTCTCCCCCCATCGACCCCAATCACCTCTTCCACCCCCTGAACTCCCAACCTCACCCCGTCTACCCCACGTTCCAACTCTTCCTCCAATCTTCGTAGCTCGTCTCGTGACCACAAGAGATCCTCTTCGAGCTTGCTCGCTCGACCGGAACTTCGACATGCTTCAGCGCACTGAATTAGAAAATGGGTGAATTAAGAAGCCCAGGGGTTATTAGGAGCTGACATGTCTGGCTGACATAATATCCCACTGGCAACACTGGTACTTAAAGCAACACTGGGAGCACCGCTGGCGCATTTAGCATTCTTAGCACACTTGACACACCCCGCACACCTGACATGGCGGCACCCCCAAAACTCCTGACATCAGCGGCACAGTTGACACACCTGACACACCTGGCATAACCGGCACACCTGGCACACCTGGCACACCTGGCATACCCGGCACATCTGACACACCTTGCACACCTGACACACCATGCACTCCCGATACATCTGACACACATGTCACCACATGTACTTCTAGTTACCCCAACAAACCCGACACCCCCATTCCACCCATCTTATTTTCATAACTTCCTTTTGTTGTGTTGGAAAAGAGTGTACTACTGAATGGTTCTTGGTTATAACCCCATAACCCCCTACTAAAAATTTGACCATAATCCCATAGCCCCAACTAATGCAATATAACCCCATCATTGATAATTATAGTCCCGGGTAAAAAATAACCCTAAACCCCTAATAATGTAATGTGAGTATGTGACCCCATAATTGAGCCCATAAGCACCTCTGGCACACCAGACACCGCCGACACCCACGGCACACCTAGCACCCAAGTTACCCCAACAAACCTGACACACCCCTCCACCCCCACCCACCTTATTTTCATAACTCGATTGGACTCTGGCACATTTCGCACGCCTACTACATCAGACACTGCTGGTACCCACGGCACACTTGACACCGCCATTACCCCCAACAAACCTGACACACCAGAAACCCCTTGCACACCTGTCACCCCTGACACATTTCGCACCCCAAGCACACATGGCACCCCATGTACCTTTAGTTACACCAACTCTGGGACATTAGGCAACCCTGACACATTTAGTATCCCTTGCACACCAGGCACACCTGTCGCCCCACCTTGACCTCATGTACTACCCCAACAAACCTGACACACCCCTCCCCCCCACCTTATTCTCATAACTCGATTGGACGAGTTGAAACTTTTCCTTCCACGTCTTTACCTCCCCCTCCGCTCGTGCTGTGTCGCCCTCTAGTGCTGAGAGTTCGTCCTTGGCTTTCGACAGGAGTTTCTGGGCGTCACGGTTCGCCGCTTTTGCCTCATTGCATTCCATCTAGTGGTGAAAACACAATAACGT
>CH001855.1:413238-427295 GCA_000149265.1 Ciona savignyi | reverse complement strand
GGAAGTTGCTGCATTTATTGTTTTTTCACGAAAAAAACAGTACATGTGTATTACACCAGCAAAACGTTAATTGGAAATGTTTGAGCCTGGTGTGCAACCCCATATTACTGGCATACAGCATTCGTTTTACTTGTAAAATCCATTGTTCGGTGTTATCTGCCACTATTTGCTCACTAACATGGCATTGTTTTCGAATAATGGTTTGTCAAATAACTGCTTTGCATTAATTGACTGTTCGTCACTTCAGTAGTTTAGTGAATAGTTTTAAAGAGTTTGAATGGTTATCCAAATGCATGCTATAGTCTGGATATACAATATACAATACTTGCAGTTTGAAAATTTTGGCTTTATGAGGGAGCCGCAAGGTTTAATAAGTTTACAAAAGGCGCCGCCAACAAAAAAAGTTTGGGAACCGCTGGTGTAAGAGATATGTGAATTGTAAAATAAAGCACTGGTTGAAAACAGTTAATAAGCGCAATTAGAGTGGCCGTTAAACCCAAATACAAAAAAATAAAAAAAGGTTAATAAAAATTGAAAAAAATAATTAATTGTTTATAAAAAAAAATACACTATTACATTTAGCCTCGAAGAAAAGTGTGCTGTAAAGCGACCCGTGCAATGGGGGAGTCGGCTTTAGGATCTAGATAAAGTCATTCATATTGAAACGTACTTTAATCTTCTTGAAATTTCATCGTTTAAATCTTGTTCCATTCTGTTCTGGCTCGCTGATAGATCCAACAATCGGTCTCTTGTCTGAGAATAAAGCCCATTGTTTGAACTTGTGAATAAACAATTGTGTTTATTACATAACATGATCAAAGGCCTGGGAATCCATCATTGATAAAGGAATTGCGATAAAAACAAACAAGTAATCTGATGATAAAATGTTACTGTTCACTTCGCCTAGAGTTAAAGCATTACCAACCTTTGAGTTTCTTAAAATAAAAATATTTTTTAGAAAAACTTTAAAAAATTAACAAAATTAAATTTTTTAAAATAAAATATTAGTTAAAAAAACTTTTTAAAAAATTAACAAAATTGAGTTTCTTAAAATTAAATATTAGTTAGAAAAACTTAAAAATAATTAGCAAAATTAATTTATTAAAATAAAATATTAGTTAGAAAAAACTTAAAAATAATTAACAAAATTAATTTCTTGAAATAAAATACCAGTTAGAAAAACTTTAAAAAATTAATTTCTTAAAATAAAATATTAGTTAGAGAAAAAACAATACTCCAACATTGAAATGATAGAAACTCATCCAACTTACTGTTGAACTGAAATCCCCGTCTCCAAACCTGCGGGAACTCGCTCCGTGGCTGCTTGATGGTCGGCCTCGAGCTGTGGTGGAATGGAATTGAGTTGTTGATGATAGGATACAGAGTATTCATGTTTATTCCCGTGAATGGGAAAACCAAGGGGGTTAACACACGGGCAATTGACAGATCACCTAGCGCCCATCGTCGGGTTACCAGAGATATTGCAGTGTGTTGTGTATGATTCATGTGATCCTTCAATTTGGTAGAACCCATTAGTCCATTGGGTTTAGGCAATGTCCGTAAAGTGCCTTGCCCAAGGTCACAACCGACTAGTTAGCGACCAGTTTTGTACCTGCAACACTTCGGTAGAAAGGAGACTTCTAAAGTTGAATGTTAGTTAGTGGGTATGGTTATTAAATAATTCGTGGTTAAGCAATTTATTGTTACCACTAAAAAATAAAGAAACAGTTAACTGGTTTGTTTCCATTAACCACTAAAATATGAAAAAAATAGTGATTTTTAAATAAATGGTTAACCAATATGTTGTAAACTAACTTCTAAAAAATAATGAAACAAACTTATAACTCCATGAATTATTATATCAGTGTTTTTCAAAAACAATATTCAACTCTGTTTGTTATAACACAATTCTGCTTTATTTCCTAAGACTATTTTATAATACAACTACATGCATTATTACATAACGATAAGATTTTAGCATTTTTACAACTGTTTTTTTTTTGACTTGTAAAACTGTGTTAAATGTGACTTGTATCATTTTTTGCATCGAAGTAATTTTCAAGTTTCCCAAACCTGTCGTATCACTGTCATATTCTCTGAACGGTGACGATGCATCTCGGACTCGCGATGTGGAAGCTGATCTCCTGTTCAGCTCGCTTCTTCTCAAACTTCCCGCATCCCTGGAAAACGTCCTCTTCTCACGAGTGTTGCGCAGACGGTGGATCGATCCTTCCAAGTCTTCCTGGAGCTGAGGATTGAGGGAGGAGGAGGTAGAGGATGAAAATGAGAAGAGAGAGAGGGGGTTATTGTTCGGTCTGACATGGGTTATTTAACAAACCAGAAATTTAAAAATCTTATTGACAGTAAAACTAAAATCTTGACAGTAAAACTAAAGGTTATAGAATAGGATAGGATGTTCATGTTTATTCCCGTAAAGTTTGGCCTGATATAGGGCATTTTGACAAACCAGAAATTTAAAAATCTTATTGACAGTAGAACTGAAATTGACAGTAAAACTGAAGGTTAGAGGATAGGATAGGATGTTCATGTTTATTCCCGTAAATGGAAAAACCAAAGGGGTTAACATACGGGCAATCGTCAGATCACCTCGCGCTCACCGTCGGGTTAGCGGAGCTATTGCAGTGTGTTGTGTATGATTCACACATTCTTTCAATTTGGTAGAACCCATTAATCCGCTTGGTTCAGGCAATGTCTGTTAAGTGCCTTGCCCAAGAACATAACTGGCTAGCTAGCGACCGGTTTCGAATCTGCAACCATTATGTTAAAAGTCAACGCACCAAACCACTAGACTAAGCTGTCAAACCTGTGTTATAACACCCCATACATTTTCCCCAGGGATAAATATAAGTCCTACATTTAGATTAGACCCTTTCGTAGATAGGAGACAGCAGCAATAAACTCATAAATTTGTAATTCTATACCTTGGTCAGTGCAGACATAGAATCGTTATGAACATCCTTAAAAGTCGACATTTTCGAATCCACGCTTTCAAGATTCTTGTGAGTGTCAACGAGGTTATCGGTTATCCGGTCGACCCGCCGACTAATCGTTGCCGGATCGACGATTGTGACATGGCGATTTGCGTTGCGGAGGATTCCACTAGGAGGAGGTGAAGGGAGGCGACGTCTTGCGTGATACGAACTGTCGCTGGATGATGAGTCATATTGAAGCCTTCGACTCGGCATTATTTACAATACCAAATAATTCTAAATTCCAAGTTTGACCATTTAACCCTCAGCTAAGGATATAAAACTGGTTTAGCTACACTTCCAGGTTAACATGCATAGCTTATACTAACGCTACCGGTACTGATTATAGCAAAAGAAAAGGAAAGTAGGGAAAGTGTTGCCTAAAAGTCTCCAAAAAAAGATTAGGGTTCTGTCATGGTTAGAGTTGAGCTTAGGTTTCAGATGAAGATTAGTGTAATGAGAAAACAAGACAGTAATGAGGGAAAAAGTAAAATTGCTCACTATAATGAAGATTAGGACTTTAAAGTGTTACTGCTAGGGTTAGAGTGGGGCGTAGGACTTGAGATTAATGTTTGTAGCTAAGCTAAGATTAAAATAAGTGTTTACACTCAGTTTTTTTCCTTTAGTTTTCCCCGTTTTCTTCCTTCTGATAATCTCAATCTGCTATCAATCAATCAATCAACCACTTTTTATTTGTTTTATAATCTCAATCAAAAATAGCTACAACTGCAACCTCAACAGAATCCTAATCTTTGCTATTTTTAACCTCTTTAGTTTTACCTGACAGTGCGCATGGGGAATTATAACGTAGGTCATGAGGCATTTGGTAAAGCTAAAGGTGTAAACGTCTTTCGCATCATATTTTTCACACCAAAGGTAATAATAACTACTTCGTATTCTTAATATCGCATTTAATATTTAAACACATATTGTTAATTACTGCTTGTTATATTTCTAAAACATTCACAGGTAATATATAAACAATTACTTCTAAATGCCATATTTTAACAAACAGGCTAAGTAACAAAGTTTGAATACGGCGCTGTTTAGTTTTAGCCCAACAGCAAATTTAACATACGGCGTGCACAAATTTAGCACACAAAAAAGTAAAAATACATTTCTTGAAAATACCTATCGGAACAAAAATGCACAATAAATAATAATTAAAATAATATTGTATATTTTGAAAGTTTTTAAATATTGCTTAATTGTAAGTTTATTTATTAAATATAGTTTGAAATACCATAAATTTAAACACAGCGTATATGTAGCCCTGTTTCGCATCAGTAATTTTACAACGATTCGAATAGTTTTATCAATTGTAAATTTAACAGAGAATTCTAAATTGCGTTACACTTCAAAAAGATAACCATCAAATTGTTTAAAAACATAAATGCATAATATAATAGTTAAACAAGGAATCCGCCTTTTATTGAGTCTGAGTCTTCAAAGTGGAACTCATGTTTTCCAGTATAATACGCCATTCCATGTATTTGTATGATCACAGCTTCTCTGTTACCATGGGTAAGCTTTCGTACAACCGTAACTGTTGTGCTGAGGAAAATTTCAGTTTTGGTGAGGCAAAACATGAATATCATTACCAACTGGCCGTAACCACACGAAAATACGTGCACCACATGTTTTAATTAAATTGTGACCAGTGTCACTTTGGGTGCCTCTAAAGTCTAAATACTGCAGGATCGCTTGAAGCGCTTGAATCACTTAGATTGCTATGGAAAGTAACTCTAAACCTGTCTTAAAAACTAATCTCAAGCCCAGAACTAACATTAACCCCAACCCTAACAATAATATCATGGATTTTGCAATTACGAAGTATAGTAAGCGGTCCAAGCGCCCCAAACGATAAATACATTGCAGTTTTCCTTATAAATTAAATTGCAGTTTTTCCTGCTACTCACAGTATTTTTATGCTTGGTAAAATTTATTTTCGGGACTAAACAAAAGGACCTCGTTCAAACTTTTTACCGGACAAGATTTGTTTCATCACCAAGAACTTGTAGCATCAAATTGTATATGTGTAGGTCACGTTATAATCATTCGGTCCAAGTGACTTAAACTTAACCTACCGTACGCACAAAAGCTCTGTGTCGTGAGATTATATATATATATGTTTATTCTGTGCCTTCAGCTATAAGGGTTTTTTTAAGCGTTATTCAACGTTAAAGGATCTAAATATATAAATATTGAAGTATTTGCCCTTTTCTATAACCTTCCATATTTTAAAGGAGAAAACGGTTTCACTCAACACACCCTTGTCCAGTTACCACACTTTTGTAAATACGGGATTCTCCGAACTTGAGAGAACCTTCAAAATAGTCCAGGGTTGCATGTCCAATCGTCGCTGACCCGCAGTAACCCCGGTTTATCTGGTAGGTAAATTAAAATTATGACGTAATATTATTTCGTTATGACACAACAAACCAGCCTGTCTCCGACGTTCACGAAATGCTCAGAAGACTTGTCCGCGCGATTAACGACCACCGTTCCACAGACAAAAGGAGAATCATCTCCGTTTTTCTTTAAAAATAACACATTTTTAGATGTAGCTTTATTAATGCACTGACTTTTTTTGAGACTGAGGAAAAAACATTTTTGTTTCTCTAGAGTTGGATAGGATAGGATATTCATGTTTATCCCCGTGAATGGGAAAACCAAGGGGGTTAACACATGGGAATCATCATATCACCTCGCGCCCATTTTCAAGTTTCCGAAACTATTACGGTGTGTTGGGCGAGATTGTATCGTTTCTTTAATTTGAGTTTTATCCTTAAATCTGCTTAATTCAGACGATATCCGCAAATTGCCTTCTTACCCAAGGATATAACCCAATAACTTCCGACCAGTTTCATCTACACTTACTTCTTTTTCGTACGCCGCCATTTTAACTGTGACGTCATAACTGCGACTTTCCAGCTCGCGAAAGTTCTTCTTTGACAAGTCTAACCCAAGCTCTTTGCTCCTTACCATAACGTAGTAACAACCACTGTACGGTAAATCCACACGGACTTTGCTACCATCTTCCAATGTAAGTTTAATATCTGAAAATTTATTATCAATTATTTAAAGATACTCCAAGAAGCTCACATTTAAACAATTTAGATTTTTCGATCTATTAGCTTGGTGGGTTAGTGCGTCGCTATTCAACCGAAGGGTTGTAGATGCAAAACTGGCACCTAAAGCTGGTCGATTGTGTCCTTGAGAAAGGCACTTAATTATTTTTTAATTGATCCAAGTTTCGATTCGAACCCATGATGGGTGCGTCACTAGGACCGTTTTTTATAAGAGTTGGTATATGTATCGGTCGCGTTACCCATTCGGCCACTCGACTGTACACCAAGGCATTATAATGAACATTATCTGACGATTGCCTGTGAGTTAACGCCCCTTGCGATTTTCCATTCACGGAGATAAACATAAATACCATATATCCTAATATAAAAAGTGTTACAAAAGTAATACAATATATATTGTTACAAAATATGCTTGGATACTGGCTGTTTATCACTATAGATATCATACTTTGCGTATTCAGTTTACATCACAGTGCATATTATCCCCCAAACAAACCTTTCGAATACATGAATGAAGGAACGCTTTCAAGTCGAACCCTCCCCGACTTCCCATTGGTGCATTCAACGTAACACGTGATCATACCGCATGGTACTTGGATGACGATTTTAGTCTCCGGTTCAGTCTTTTCCACCAGTTTATTGTCCAAAGCAAATCTAGGATTTTTGTTTTGAGTTACCTCATCTAGATACGTGAAAAATTCTAACCCAAAAGCTTTAAGATCTCGACTGCGGGCATGGTTTATGATAAGAGCCACATTGCATTGCTTTGACCCAATGTAAACGAATCAATTGTCCGAATTGGCAGTCATTTTTAATTATATCCACACACTTTAATTACTCAAGAAAATTGACTCTGGACATAAGGTACATTACTCTGCACCTGAGCAAGCCATTTTACACTGCTCCTCGAACAGTGGTATAGTCCGTCCGATTAGCTCATTAGTGGGTGAGTACGTCGCCTTGCAGCCCAAGGGTCGTAGACCTCGAAACTGGTCGCGAGCTAGTAGTTTGTGTCCTTAGGCAAGGCACTTAACGGCCATTGCATGAACCCAGCGAAATATTGGGTTCAACCAAATTGAAGGAACGTCTGAATTAAACACAACATACTGTAATAGCTCCGGTAACCCTACGGTAAAGGGCGCGAGAAAATATAACGATTACATGTATATTTATCGCCCACCTTGCTTTCCATTCACGGGGATAAACATGAATATCCTATCCTATCCTGCATCCCCTATCGTATCGTCCTATAGTATCTAGGTAATGTCCGTTAACTTCTTTGCCCAAGGGCACAATCGATTCGCTTCATGCCAGTTCCGAATCTGCAACCTTTCGGCTGAAAGTTAACTAAACAGCCAATCGCTCGGACGATAATTCAAGACAGGAGCGGGATTCGAAGGGAAGACTGCGAATAGGTCAAAACATAAACCAGACTAAACAGACCTCCCAAAACACGTCAGTGCCTCCCCACACATTGGAAGGTACAGCGTCGCCGCGAGAAAAATGACCGCCAGGTCTGCCCCTTCATCCGGCGTCACTTGCATTATTGACGTCATAAAGCGATAGCCACGTGGTTCGTGACATAAGAACCTACAAAGCAGGGAAAACGTTTCAAATATTTTGAATATGGTCATGGTTTTGATTTTAAATATGGTTATGGTCCATGATTTTAAATATGGTCATGGTTTTGATTTTAAATATGGTTATGGTCCATGATTTTAAATATGGTTATGGTCCATGATTTAGAACCGAGGTAAAAGTAAGAAAGGTAAAGGTAAACCAAAATTTCAAATTGTGAAGATAGGTTTAGTTTCCACACCGATTCAAGATGAACACAGAATTAGACTACTATTTTGGGTTTAGTTTATATACAGATTTACTCAAGTATTTTGAATATTGTCATGGTTTATATTCTAAATATGGTTGTGGTCCATATGGTTTTGAACCGACGTAAAAGTGAGAAAAGGAAAGGTAAACCAAACGCTCAAATTGTGAAGTTTATAATAGTTTCCACACCGATTCAAGGTGAACACAGAATTAGATCACTAATCTGGGTTTAGTTTATACACCACAGATTTACTCACTTTCTAATATAATCCAGTTTAGTCGAGACGTAATTATATTGCTTCTTGTATGAATCACCCTTTATTTCTGGCAATCCTGACGTAATAATCCTCATGGGGGAACCCCCACTGTGCATATCTACGGTTGTGATGACGTCAGACATAACGTCACAATTTTAGCTTATTTCTCGTAACCTAACTAAATTCTTAGTTATTCCGAATAAACAGAGAAAATACATTAAAACAAACAGCCAAACAAGCGATTACAAATTGAAACCAGCTATACGGCGAAAAAAGGAAAAGCGGAGTGAAATAAAAATCGGTTTCCTTCGGAATGTAACCCGTAAAACACTAACATATAGGCATGAATGAGATATATGATTATAGCTGGACTTCAGAGAACGCCAATAAAATATAGCAGCCTATCTTTAACTATACAAGCAACTACTTAACTTACAATCTAAAAAAGACAAATTCAATATTTACTTTAGAGTAACTTAAATATTTACTTTGCATATGCTGCAGATTTGCAAAAATTTGCTTGATATTAATTATGATTTTAATGATTCGTTAAAATAAGCTTGCTAACGTTTCTTAAGCTTGAATTCAATCATTTTTTAAAGGGTTAAGTTTCGTACCCATGACGGGGCGTCCCTTACACTGTTTTTTTATAGTTGGTATATGTATCGGTCACGTTAACCATTAGGCCACACGATCGTACTTGAACTCGTTAATTTATTAGTTTCTTGAATTTCTAAAATAGAGATTCTAACAGTGGGTTCGCTAAAATAAGCTAAATTCGAGAGATTAGTATAGTGGTTTGGTGCATCGCATTTTACCAGAAAGGTTGCTGGTTCGAAACTGGTCGATAGCTTGTCGGCTGTGTCCTTGAGCAAGGCACTTAACCGACAACTAACTTGCCCAAGGACACAACCGAGTAGTAGCGACCAGTTAGTTTCGAATGTGCAACGCAAGGGGCGTTCACACGGGCAGTTGTCAGAATACTTCTGTCAGTCGAAAGGCGACGCACCCACCAAGCTATTCGACCTGAAGAACCACAGCAAATACTATCTGCCAAACATAATTTTTTCTTCCGGTACCGTTTTTTTTCGTACCGCTTATACTCTTCTTGATTCCGGAGCAAACCGCACATTCTGTGTAACCGATGACGTGGAAACATTGAAGGACACCGTACCAACCGTATCCTCACAACCGTACCGCATCAACCGCATCCATCGCATCATACCCGTACTAATTCACCGTATCGTCTCTACAACCGTACTGTATCGTCATACCCCATCATTTCTCTATCGTATCACAACGTATCCACCCTGCCCGCCAATTATAACCAGAGGACGTAAACTGTGTGTTTACTCTACGATACGCGTTATTTTCAAACTAGCAACCCATTATTCCACCGGCGGAAGTAACACTACTGGTTAATACTAGCTTGGTTTAATACTTGTGTGGGTTATTACTGGTGTGGTCACAAGCGCTGTATCGGCATATTCCATTATGTTTAACGGAGGGCTTATGCTGTTCCTTTTTGCCGGGTTTTGATGAAGCCATTTTGAGCTGGACCGATGACCGACGAAACTAACCTTTAAGCCGTATGTTTAAATACACTACACAAATGTTTGTTAATCATATTTAGCCGAGTAATCGGACGGCAGCTATCTGCTGAAGCAGCAGCTTTTCCCAGTTTTTAAGTGACGGTTATAACTTTGGTTTTCGATGAATTTCGCTTGCGCCAATGACAAATTTACAGTTTCCATTTAAATTTCTTTCAAATGCTTCCAAAATTTGTAATATTATGTTTACATATAGCCATCAAATCCAGGAGAATTATTTTGTGTGTGTGTTGCGGTGTGTATAACATTCAGATTTATTTTTTGGATCGCTTGTCCAATGTAATCAAAAGAGAATGACATATTATCTTATATATTGCGGGCACACAGGTCACAGAGAAAAATCTTAATTGTTTTACTATTATCGTAGTTTGTAATATTAGTCCATTTTTTACATAGGATAGGATAGGATATTCATGTTTATACCCGTGAATTGGGAAAACCAAGGGGGTAACACACGGGCAACCGACCAGTTGCGTACCTGCAATCTTTCGGTTAAAGGATTTCGCACCAAGCCGCCAGACTAACTGGTCGGACATTTTCTTTTTTTTTACCGGGTTGGGTTTCGTACCCGTGATGATGTTCGACACCAAGAACTTTTTTATTTTGAAAACTGTATATGCACATTTGGCATTAGGACCGTTTTTTGGCATTAGGACCGTTTTGCATGTAAAATATGGATCATAACCAATTAAAAAAGACCTCTATGTGCGGCCATTTAAATAAGTGTTTTTAGGTAACAATGGTGGGGATTCCCCAATGTTTATTTGTTTGGAAGCAGCATGTGCAAGGATTCGCGCCGGTGTTCTCATTTAGCTGTAAGTTTTGTAATGGTGGAGTAGAGGCGTAGAGCATATTGAAATAAAGGTGTTGGTTGTACATCTGCTAGGTGTTTTTGTTAGGAAAAAAGTTTCTGATGTACGGACGGGTACCAGCTCAAAGTTTTGACTTTTGGATTTAGATTGCAGATCAACCCGTATGGAAAGTACGTCAATTATTTTCGCCGAGATCTGGAGTGTGCACACGCAAAATATTTAAGTGTGCAGTGTGCAAACGTCCAAGAATGCACACTTCAAGTGTGCACACAATCTCCTTTTCATAACTGTTTTACCAAAATCTTAAAAAACATATTATTCTATCCTTAATCTTTCGTGTCCGTCAGCTAACATATCTATCTACATAACTAAAAATGTACGGAAAGTAAATTAGCCGAGGTCCAGAGGTAGGTTTAGAAGTTTATTGGAAATTATACGATGTTTATACTGCCAGCTCGCGAGCGTGTGTAAAATTTCCCAAGTGTGCAAAAGACGCAGGGAAAAAAAACAACTTTGGAGTGTGCAGCTGTCGTACTTTCCCATACTGGCAGATCAAGGCTTAAGTTGTAAAAACAACTAATAAATTTGTGTGGCAGGATTTTGAGTGACAGCCTTTTTTGCTCAGATTTGCATTGGGAAGATAGGAAGAATTATTAGTTTAACGCCTTAAGGGGTATAAAATATAAGTATTCTATTATATTGTTTGTAGAGTTTTAGCACAATTTTTGTCACTGTTGCTAGGTCTATCTCCTCGACCATCACAATGCAACTGACTTAAAGCAAAAATGTACAACATAATATAAAGAAAATCAGGCAATAAAATAATCAACGAAACAAGGAAATAACGGAAAAGAGGCAAGCGTATAAAATGCAAAGATTTAAATCAATCATATAGAAATAAAATAAAACTTAACATTATCAACTACCTATAAAGTACTAATCAGTTCTATTTTTGTTGCCGAAACAGATTCCCTGACTTCTGGGAACATTTTTTAAGCAAAATAAATGGATTTTATAGATGAACAATCTGCCAGAACGCTGCTGCGAAAGAAATTCTTGAAATCACTAAATTTCGCAATAGGTGAGTTTAATATGTAGAAATATGCATGTCTAACGAGTATAATAAATTGTGTTCAATGGCAAAAAAATGTTAATTGGCGTACAAACGAAATAAGAGCAGGGTAAAGATCGAACCAGTTATCTCAATGCTCATAATCAATGACCCTTACCACTACCCTACTGGAAAGTTCGTATGATGCGCCAAATATTGGGTATTGGCACAGAAAGCTCCAAAAATCATGCTGGCGTGGCGTGATTACACCTTTCTTTCATTTATGTCAGTATTTTTGATACTTTAAGCTTTATTTTTCAAAGTTTTAATTAAAAATGATGCAACTTCATTTGTGGTGGCACAAATTAGTATTGTTGACGTGGCGCAAAATTTAGTTTAAAATATATTGGCGCAAAAATCTGGCACAAAAAAAATAACCTTTCCACTAGGGCCCCACTATGCTAACATAATTTTGCAGTTTTTTAGGTTGGAAAGGTGGCTAGCAAAAGTTGCCTTCAATCAGTAATTACTATGAATTAAGCTCAAAAACTTTAGTTGTCTAATGTACAATAAACCATAATAGCTCTGTAACCCAACTAGACATACCTGTTTTGATAAATACCAATGTTATTATGACTGTTAATTTCTCTCACATGAGTATAAAAGAAAGTTCTATGTTTGTTTTTAGCCGTTTAGTATAATTTTTTTGTATATTTCTTAAGTAAAGTGACAAATATTGAAAAAGGGCAATGATACCCTTTCATATTAGCTTTGAGGTGTACAAATAATTTTGCTCGGGATCTGGAAATGGTTATTTAATTTTAGTTGCATTTTTTCGTGCTTAGTCGGGGGCAACACTAAAAAGAGGGAAAGAGGGAAGGATGGAAGCAGGATTGTGCTCACTAAAGTTCCGGAAACTAATTTTAACCCTGCCCTGTACACTAACTCCAACCCCATGTTTAAAACTAACTCAAATTTGATAATCTTTATTTTGGTGAGCAGTTTCCTTCCTTCCCGCTTTTCCTCATTTTAGTTTTCTCTCTTTGTCGCAACGAATATGGGGGGCGAAGACCAGCTGCTGTCAATTTTTATTCCGACAATTTAGCGATTGTCACCTGAACCCATAAAATTAATGGATTAAAAGCTTGAAAAAAAAACAGAAAAGTCTTGACTGCCATTATGCATTCAAATTGCTCTAAAAACCTGACATTGGTCATAGCTCCGATAACCCGATGGTGGGCGCCAGGTGATCTGACGATTGCCCGTGTGTTAACCTCCTTGGTTTTCCATTCATGGGGATAAACATGAATATCCTATCCTACCCCTATATAAATTTTAAAAAAATCTTGGAAATCAGCATGTGTATATATATATATATGTAAGTAACGACGACACCTTTTGCCTTTTTAGATTTACATGGTTAAAACAACGAAATGTCCAACATTCACCAATCTAACCACCATTTTGCAGGCAAAGACGCCGTTTTCCAGCTCCATGAAAATACAGAAGTAACCGGGAAGTTTAAAGCTTGTGATTATAACCCACTCCAGATCTTAGTGGAAGATTTAAAAACTCCAACTGGGAAAATGAAAGAATCTCTTCTGAGAACATCAGATGTTATCTGTTTCACTGTGGATATTGAAAATGAAACCTGATCAATCAAGTTCAAGACATTTGCAAGTTTTGTCTTGTGAGCATATAGGCTTTAAGTTCAAGCTGCACATTTTCCTTCTTAATGCCTCGCCCTCTCCTGTAGCATACTAATAAAAATTATATTTGGCATAAAAATTACATTAAACTGTTTTTAATTTAAAATCAAATGTTCTAATCATACAAACATGCACTTTTAAAGATGCACCTTTGTACCCCTGACAAAACTATAAGTTCATGCCTATGCTTGCACAATTAGTATACATTAAGTATGAGAAAATTTTCAATGTGGACACAACAAGAGTTGACCATTTTAAACATGTTATAGATTTTTTTATGGGAGAAAGCGTGGGTAAAGTGTGCATTACATCATGTGGTTGCCGTTTTCACTGCTTCTTTGTTAATTTATATTTTGTCTTATTGTTTATTATTTTAATTACAATAAAAAAGAGATTTGCAATAACCACATGTTAAATAGTGTTGACAATAATACTCATCCTTAAAAGGCGATTTTTATCTTACATTACCATTTGAACTTTCCAATGTGATGTTAAAAAATTGTTACAAAGATGTAAAAATGGTTTAATACTTATATTATACGCATTGTCAAATTACATTCTTGTAAAAGTTAACATTCTCCCTCCCAAAGATATTCTTCATCATAACCAATTGTAACCTTTTTCTTTTCCCCTTTCGTTTGTTATTCTTTGTTAAAAATGAAATTTTATTAAAAAATTGTTAATATTTGAAAAAAATTTGTGAAAAATA
>CH001855.1:357517-373153 GCA_000149265.1 Ciona savignyi | reverse complement strand
GATAATCGCGAAAGGTTAGAAGTCGGAGGGACGTTTTAATCACGCCAAGTGTGAATTAAATCAATAAATTTGATTTTGCGGACGCAACCATATATTTTCTTTAATTGTTTAAATACTAGTTTTACATAATGTGCTATAAGGATATAAGGACTGTCGTTTTGCAGTTTCCCTCTTATATTTTACTAAATTATGTGTTTTCCTTTGATTATTGTTTTAAATGAGCAAAATTAAATAGACTATGATTAATAAAATTCAGGTGCGATTAATTAATTTTGCAGTCTAAGTTAAAAGACATTCAAACAATATGCTGACTAATCTACCATTGATAAAATGCTATGAAACACAATGAACTGCATGTTAAAGATGTCTTATTCTTTTAAGTTATAAAGTGATCTAGAATAATTTCTATTTTTAACAAATTGCAAGTTTATAATTTTTTAGATCCCTATATTAAAAAAATAATACACATTAATATTTGACCAAAATGCACGTTTGTTTTATTTTTATACCCAGTTTAATATTACTTTATTTATCGATTTATGTTAATCAAATTTATTAAACAGGTATTAGTTAGTAGGCCATATTGGTAACAGCTGCTACTATTACGTCACAGTGGGTAACGAAAAAATCAAGGTGAGAAAAAGTTATGATTTTTTACTAAATTAATTTTTGTTTATTTCCTTTTACTTTTTAGTACATTTTTGTAATTCTTGATTGTCGTATGTATACGTTTTGAGTTTTAATGCATAAATTAAGGTATTTTTAGAAAAAAATCTCTAAAAAAATAAATACGGCTGGTTTTTGTTTCAACGAAATCGTTTAGGCATTCATAGAGCATTTTAAGTTATAAAAATGCTGTGCGGCAGCCGGCAATGGAATGATGTAACTTCCTTAAGAACAGCGTGATTTAGCTTATTTTCTTGTAACTATTCTATGCCGGAAATCGCTGGCATGCCAGCCAATTTCTTGTAACCATTATATGCGAGAAATTGCAAGCATGCTAGCCAAGATAATAAGTGATTATGTGCCATAACCAAAATTCACCATTACGACACTGTACGTGTTGTACAGCTTTAACCTTTAAGTAACACAGGATTAGGTGTGTTTTAAACCTTTTAGACCCGGTCGCACTTTACAGTTTTTTGTATTTTTTGCTACTGCACTAAGGTTCGAACCATAATGTGCTCGACTTCAAGCCAGTTTTTTGTATAATTGATATATGTATTGGTCGCGTTAACCATTCAGCCAAACGACAGTACATACAATTAACCCAAATTCCTTTTGTATTCCCTTTTTTATTCCATGCAGCTAATAATCGATTTTAACAGTTTATCTTTCACCAGACACCGCTAAAAATATGAAGCTTTTGTCATGTTTGATCGGGGTGTTTTTATTCGGTAAGTTGACTTAAAATGGTGTCTGATTTACTATGCCTTTAACTAGAGGACTTCGAAGCATAATGTATGGAGTTTTACAACAGTCTTATTAAAAAAACTTAAAACCAGTAGGCGCTCTACAAAACGGCTCCAAAAAATGAAAATTGTTACTTTGTCTTTATTTGATTAGTCCTTGATTTTTGTTTCAGATTTAGATTTCGCTTCTGTGTTAATTTGATTTAGATTTCTTCCCAAAGTGAATTGAAGTATAGGCGATTTAACAAAATAGTATATCGAGCATGTCTTGACTTGATCTTATCAACATAGACTTCTGTGCCTCATGTTTTTGTTTCCACAGTATCACTTGCGAAGAGCCAGGTATGCTTGCCTCAAAGCGCCAGAACAGATTGCGGATATCCAGGCATACAACCATCAGCTTGCACTCAATTAGGTACCGAATTATCATGCCGAAAGACACGTTTTGTTGCTTCAACCCAGTGGTATCTAACGAATCTCCCAAATTAATAGTCATGTCAGAGTATCCCCATTGTAATAGCTCGAGCAGCTCCACTGTGGGCATGGGGTGTATTATTGTGTACCTAAGCACGCTACTTTTTATTTCTCCAAGCCAGTGGTAACTTTTAGTATTATAAGTTTTCCAAATGAATATTCTTGCCTGAACTACATCAACTTGACAATGTGCGTGAGGTGGATTACTGTGCACCTAAGCAAGCCACTTTACTTTGCAACAAACCAGTGGTGTGTAATGAGTTGATCATATAAAAAGTCATGTTTGATTATCCACACACTGTAATAGCTCTAGCAACTCGACTGTAGGCATAAGTTGTACACCTGAGCAAGCCCCGATCGAAACACTTTAAGTGGATCAAAACCTGGGATAATAAACCATCGAAAACGACATCAGATTTTACCCTTTATTACCTCAATAACCATGTATATCCGGTCCAACCTTTTCATTAAACATTCATTTAGGTTGCTGCTGGAATACTGACGTATTAGGAGTACCATGGTGCTTTCACCGCACTGCTGTTAGCGCTGACGGGGAAGGTTCCATCGGAGACAGTTCAAGGGGAGTCCCCGCGGTGGTTCCCCAACAAGCGTTCGTAAAAACCAATGCCGCCGTCCGTAAGTTAAAGTTTTTTAAATTGTTTTGATTTAAATTTTCTGCTGGGAATAGTTGTGTGGGCTAATAATAAACACGGTCGTTCCATAAACCGTTATAATATATAACCCTTTCCTATCATGGGTATGAAAATTAATCGGGTAAACTGTCTGTAGGTAACTATAAACAAACCACACTTACTTATTCCTTATTTTCCCACGATTGTCACCCTTCTATGTCGTAACAATAACATAAACAACGTCATAAACACTTTCGTATGACGATAACATTCCCACCGAATACTATGACGTCACATCCATTGTTGCAATTACTTTTCATTGTCATTCTGTATTTGTTGATAATGTTCGTTGTTGTGTCATATTATGATGAATAAGTAGTCCATTGTTTGTTAATGACCAAACAAAGATGAATTGTGTTAAATAAAGAAACGTGGCAAGTATAAAAAACATTACAAGTGAATGATTTTGACAACTTAGTTTGTTTAAAGTAAATTTCAGGGCTAATTTTAAATATTTTACAGCGACTTTTATGAATTAAGCCTAAAAAATTAAAAAAATTAACTAATCCTTAAAAATCAAAAAGTGAACTTAGCTTAAAAATCAAGTTCTACATTTTATATGTTTTAACCCAATAAATCAAAAACAATTAATTTTTTACCCGTTAATTTTAAAACATATATTTTTATTTTACCCATGATAGGCTTGTCACTAATACCGTTTTAAAGGAGACATGACAATGTAAATCAATTACATCAACCATTCGGTCACAAAACAGTTCCATTTTTTACCGGGTTTTGGTTTTCGAACAGATGGTTTGTCACTTATACTGTGTTTTATTTTATATAGTTGGTAAATATATCGGCATTAACCGTTTAACGACATTATTATTTTATTTTTATTTCTTTATTACGTCACAATTAACGATTGTCATTTTTAATCCAGAATTCACCGGATGTTTGTTCCGTTGCACTTCCGTCGTGCGTCCGTACCGTACGTCATGCGGAAATTTGCCGGATGAGCTGTCATGCGTCAACGTCGGTTGCTGCTATGACGTCAACGACCCCGTGACGTCACGAAGATGTTATCACCCAGCCGGTGAGTATAAGATCTTTATGCCGAATTAAAATTGTTGATAACTGCTTGATAGAATTTTTGATAACTTCTTGATAAAATTTTTGATAACTGCTTGATAAAAATTGTTGATAACTGCTTGATAAAATTGTTGATAACTGCTTGATAAAATTGTTGATAACTGCTTGATAAAATTGTTGATAACTGGTTGATAAAATTGTTAATAAAGCTTGATAAAATTGTTAATAAAGCTTGATAAAATTGTTGATAACTGCTTTGTGAAATAGTTAATTATTAAAACTGTATAATTTCGTATTAGCATCAAGGCCTACTATGATATACAGCCTAAACATTTAACTGTCCTGCTGATTCTACCACACTTACAGCAAATGATAAATACTAAAAAGTTTAAACACACAGGTCCAGTTTAAACACACAGGTCCAGTAAAATTTCTTCCTTAAACCCAATGCCGTTAGGGGTGGGTTATCGATTGGTATAAATGTCCGAAGTCTCATATTTCTGTCCTGAAGAACATACTGTGTGGCCGAAAATGTATCTATAAATTGTCTTGGTGATGAACTCGTTCGAAACTTAGCCCCAATTAAAAATATTTTACTCCTGTAGTATAACCTTTAAGAGGGAAGTAGCGTGATGTTTTTTTCGAAAACAAACTTTACACAATCGAGTGAAATTACTCCAATAACGTGTTATAACGAATGTTGTTTTCCCGTTTATTTCATGAACCTTTTTACGAATTTAAAATATGTTTCATGTTTAGATACCATGTTTGTTTTATGTTTGGATACCATGTTTAGCGAAGACAAAATCAAAACTAACATTATACATCCACAGTTCTGACCGGTTCCTGTCCTACGCCCCGTTGCCAGATCCCTAGCGCTAGCTTGCGGCGATGCGGATTCGGGTTATCACAGAGTGAATGTGTCGGAAGAGGGTGCTGTTATCACGTAGTGGAGAATGGACGCCAATGCTACCACTCAGAAAGTAATTTTTTACCAGTTAAACAATCAACTCAATCCTTAAGTCGATATATTTTAGTATGCTGGATAGACTGTGGGCATCAATGTAGATTTCACTCAGAAAGTAAATTTTTACCAGTTACACAGTGATTTTTTACCATTTACACAATCAACCTAATCCTTAAGTCAATATATTTTATTATGCTTTATAGACCGTTGGCATCAATATCGGTTTTAGTTGATTTTATGTTTGAATAGGATATTCAAATTTTATCTCCGTGAATAAACCTTACATAAGAACGTGTACAATCGTCAAATTACCTCGCGATCACTGTTGGGCTGAACATAGATTCACTTAAGCCTCCTCTAGGTCTTTAACCGAATGAGCTGATACAATAATCTATTTACATCCTTTTTTAAAATATTTTTTACACTGGTAACCTTATGATGGGCTCGTCACTAAAACCGTTTTTCAATATAAACATCAGCATATGTATCAGTCGCGTTAATCACTCGGCAACTCGATTTTACTATTTGAAACCTCTTCATAGAAATCCTATTTTCACAGCTCCAGCACGCCCTCTGTCGGAAATCCCGGCCACCACCCCCCCAACGACCACAACTACCACCACGACCACTCAGGCTCCCACAACAACAATGAGCTTTCTTGACCAGTTGCGTCGGGCCAACGCTGACCCTTCGCAATTCTCGTTGGTCGACTTGCTGACCAAGGACGTGTGGCAGCTTCGAAATATCGCGGAGGGTCGAGATGAGAACGCTACCACCACGACGACTACGTAAGTATATCGGATTAGTAGTTTTTTTTAATATAGTCCGGTCAATTTCCGACGCTAACATCGGGGGAAATATGGGGCTGTGTGATGGAAAATGATGCTAGCTTAAGTGAGTTGTATTCTTAAACAAGGCATTGAGAATGCGTAAGCAAGATATTACGACTACATGAGTATATGGGATTCGTGAGTTGTTTAAAATATAACCCGGTCAGTTGATTTCCACTGTACGGTCGTGTAGCCAAATGGTACCGATACATGTACCCACTCCTATACATGTATCACTCCTATACAAAACGCAACCGATACATGTATACCTACTCCTATACAAAACGCAACCGATACATGTATACCTACTCCTATACAAAACGCAACCGATACATGTACCCACTCCTATACAAAAACTGATTGCATAATACCATTAGCTAAAAGAGGGTTAATGATGTTGGTTAGTTGGTTGTATACTTGAGCAAGACATTTAGCCAATGTTGCCTGACACAATACTTGAAGAAGAAGAGCAAAGGTTATATAGGATATCTCTCTCTATTGTATTTAACAAAATAGGTTCGTAATCCCACCGTGGGACAAGCGGTAATCAAAAGAGTTACAGTGTTATAATTCCCCTGACTAATTTCTGAGGACGTATATCCTGTGTTCTGTATGTTGTATAAAGCATCCAGCTTGAAAACGGTAATTTTCGGGGATTAATAAATAATTTACAACGTTCTTAATCAGCATCTGCTGAAAGCGACATAATTGAACATCGGAGATTTTGTAATTACTGCGGGGAATATTAAACCACTTCCTGGTGTAAATGACCAGTTAGAGCCAATACATCCGGTGGCAATGAATAACATGATCATTAGAGAGCAACATACTTATTAGAACATGCTAATAACTCTGCAGTTAAACGTGCATTGACCAGATTGAATATGGTGATATAAAAGATGTCAAGAAAGTATTGAGATTGAAGATTTTTCAGTTTCAAATTTTCATACTGGTTTACTCGTTTGTTTAAATTAGATTTTTTGCTCCTTTATTACATTAGAGAAGAATGGCATAATTATTGTAGGTTAAAAAGAAGGATAAATCGAAAAAAGTACAGGAATTAAAACACCCTAGTGAATAGACACGTTATAACGGAGACAAATAATGAAGTGGTCTTTAAACCTTACATTCATCAACATATAAAAATAAATTACGGCGTGAAAACTTTAACTTCAAATAATTAAATAAAAACCGTTTATAAAAGTGTGCAAGAACGACCCAGTACTAAATGGGGGGTGGAATAAGATTGGGGTAACAATATAAACTCTTGAATGTATATGTATACATACTGTATACTGGTGTAATATACTAAGCATTAAAATGTATAAGACTTTTAAAATCAATCTTTCAACCCGATTTCAGGACAACAACACAGGCGCCGACAACCACAACAACCCCAGTTGTAACGACAACACGACCTTCAACAACAGCACGACCAGTAACTCAACCCGTCACCAGACGCTCATGCAACTGGCTGGGACGATGTAAGTTGTAGGTTAAATACTGAGTCACCAAGTTTAATTCTACGTCACCAAACCAAGTCAATTACGACAATTTGATTTTGACACAAAGGTCTTAAATGATGCCTTTGAACAAAGCTTCGGTTTTCAGGATATAAATTAATCTTACCGGGTTAGTCTGGTAGTTTAGCGCGACACCATTCAACCGGAAGGTTAAAAATCCGAAACTGGTCGCAAGCTAGTCGTCTGTGTGGCAAGGCACTTAACCTTTGGCAAGCCACTTAACAGACATTGCTTGAACCCAGTAAAAGTTTTACCAATTGCAAAGTATTATCAATTACAAAGTCTTACCAATTGCAAAGTATAACCAATCGCAAAAGTTTACGATCCCATCTACCATCACAGGCACGACATACGTGGTCCCACCGCGTCAATGTTACCCAGTGGATTGTGGGCGCCCGAGGTATTACCCAGGTTCCACCATCCGCCCTCCAACGGTTGGTGGTTCAGTACGAAAGATCGTCGGTGGCACCAGGTGTGGAGAAATTTGCATTTTATTTATTTTTTATTTTGAAAATTTGGCAGTTTCTTTATATTTTTAAATTTTAAAACATGTGCATTTTCCTGATTTTATTTTGACAAATCGTTTTTTATTTCCATATGTTTAATCAAAGCAATTCAGTGTAAAAAATGGTTTTACGGCTGTCTCCGCTTATTTTTCCAAATTGTGTTAATTTATTTTCCCTGGCGCGATATAGCGACCGTCGTTTTCGTGTTCACGTATAAAGCTTACCCCTTTTATTTCTCAATCCAATTAGTATTTCGAAATTCAGTTTCTCAGCGTTACTTCTTCTGTTGAATACATACCTTATTCAAATAGAATTTATATACGAAAATGACCTATCCGTATGTCCACCTACAAAGCGTATCCATTCAATACCCAGTCTAAATTTCTGTGTCTAATTTCAGTTTTACAGCATTACCTCTTCTGTTAAAAAAACACACCTTATTCAAATAGAATTTATATACGCAGATGCAGCATGTCTACCTATTTAATTCTTACAGTTTTGCAGCGTTACCTGTTCTGTTAGACATCGGACCTTATTCAAATAGAATTTATATTCGACCAAACCTTACCCGCGTACCCACCCACAGAGCGTACCCGTTCAACCACTATAAATTTGTGTGTCGAATTTCAGTTTTACAGCATTACCTTTTCTGTTAAAAAAACACACCTTATTCAAATAGAATTTATATACGCAGATGCAGCAGCATGTCCACCTACAAAGCGTATCCATTTAATTCTCACAGCTTTGCAACGTTACCTCTGTTAGAGATCGGACCTTATTCAAATAGAATTTATATTCGACCAAGCCTTACCCGCGTATCCACCCACAGAGCGTACCCGTTCAGTCACCCGTGGATGGCGATGCTGTTGAAGAAAGAAGGCAGAAGAACCTTCCTTTGCGGCGCCACAGTCATCTGCGACAAATGGCTGGTCACGGCAGCTCATTGCATGAACAAGCAAAGCCGCACAAGTCGTGTTCCAGAGTAAGTTGGTGATTTTTTTACGGGTCAAGTTTCGAACTCATAATGGGGTCTTTACTGAGAAAGTTTTTTGTACAAAATTCGGTATATTTATCGGTTGCGTTAACCATTCGGCAACGACCGAACTGATATGATTATTTTACTTAACTAAGTTTCGAAGCCAAGATAAGTCCATTTACTCTGGAACTATCTACTAAAACTGATTTTATAAATAAATCGGAAGATATATCGGTTGCGTTAACCATTCGGCAACGACCGAACTGATATGATTATTTTACTTAACTAAGTTTCGAAGCCAAGATAAGTCCATTTACTCTGGAACTATCTACTAAAACTGATTTTATAAATAAATCGGAAGATATATCGGTCGCGTTAACCATTCGACCAAACGACTGTTTCCTACCCGTTATTGTTAACCTCCTTGTTATGTTACAGCTTGGACGCAATCTTCTATACAGTCCACGTTGCAAGGTTTATGGGTTGGAAGCAAGCGCATGGAACCCAAGTACAGAAGTTCATTGGTCGACAAGGTACGTGTTCTAAACTTAACTTGTTCTGAACTTACAAGTTGCGCTGGTATAATAGTTCCGGACTCCGGTATTGACATGGGCACAGATGTTTATATCTTTGTACATAACGTATGTTCGCGCGACGGCTTGAAAGAAACAAATGTACGTGAAAGTGTGAATATAAATTCACTCAACCCGGGACTACACCTACGTATGTAAGAAGGCGTGCAGTTGGTTTATTCGCAAGATTACGTTGTCAATAAAGGTAAAAACACCTGTCTTGGTGTCAATACCGAAAGCCGTGACATCTCAGAAAAACCCAGACACATAGCAACCTACTTTAAACAAATCATATTCACCACATTGGTAATTGTCACGAAAGTAACTTCTCGGAACAAAGCAATTTCCCTCGCAAAATCGCCAAGAAAACAAACAATCACAACTAACCAATTATTTCGTCACAGACATCGATTATCTGGAGCAGCACGAACAATTTGTGTCCGGTGTTTCGCGCGGAGTCATCACCTTCGACATCGCACTGATTAAGCTGAAGAAACGAATCATCTTCAACGAGTACGTCCAACCGGTGTGCTTGCCAACAGTCAGAGCTAGAGTTGCCCAAGTGGTCTGGGCAACAGGTTGGGGACTTGACAAAGGTAGGCAACGTTTTCCGTGGTTTTATCTTTTTAATAATCTATTTTTATGAAGTTAAGTTTTGTACCCATGATGGGTTCGTCCTGAGACTGTTCTTGCTGATAATGGTATATGTATCTTTAGTTTTAATATTCTATTTTGTGCAGTTAAGTTTCGGATGGGCTCGTTAATAATGTTTTGCACATAATTTATTAGTCGTTTGTTTTAACGGCTTTAGTTTCCAACCCAGGATGGGCAAGTTGCTAAGACCGTTTTTTGTATGTAGGATAAGTCTGTTTCGGTCGCGTTAACAATTCAAAAACCCGACCAAACAGCTCTATTTGTATTTAAGATTTTTTTATTTAAAACTTATATTGCTTCCATTTCAAAGTGTAAAATCACTAGTTGCAATTAAAAAGAGACATTAACAGTCAGAATAAAACAAAATATGGAGTAATCATTTGCTAACCATTTAACCACTTAAGCCAGCGGTTCCCAAACTTTTGTTGTTGGCGGCGCCTTTTGTAAACTTATTAAATCTTGCGGCTCCCTCATAAAGCCAAAATTTTCAAACTGCAAGTATTGTATATTGCATATCTACTAGCACGCATTTGGATAACCATTCAAATTCTTCAAAACTATTCACTGAAGTGACGAACAGTCAATTAATGCAAAGCAGTTATTTGACAAACCATTATTCGAAAACAATGCAACGTAAGTCAGCAAATAGTGGCAGTTAACACCGAACAATGGATTTTTAATAAGTAAAACGAATACTTTATGTATGGGGTTGCACACCAGGCTTATACATCTCCAACTAACACATGTACTGTATTTTTTTGTGAGGAAACAATATAATAAATGCAGCACCTTCCGCATGCTTTTGCGGTGCCCCTGGCAAAGTCTCGCGGCTCCCCAGGGCGCCGCGGCGCCCAGTTTGGGAACCGCTGACTTAAGTTATAATGGCATTTATCTTACAGTTATCTATTTTTCCTTTTATCTTACCCTGTTTTTGTTTTTAATGTCTCGTGCAAAAAAAACACCACAAAATAACATTAAAATGTACAAAGCCACATTATAATTGAATCAACTTGCTTAAACACTAACCGCGACATGGTACTAACTGCTACTTATCCTTAAAATGTACAAAGCCACATTATAATTGAATCAACTTCCTTAAACACTGACCGCGATATGTTACTAACTCCTACTTATCCTAAAGGACGTGGAGTCGATTCAAAGAACCTGAAGCAGCTTGGAGTTCGAATCCTGAACGAAACTCTCTGTCAGCGAAATGTCCCAGAATTTAGGAATCCGCAAGGAGTGCTGTGCGCTGGTGGAGAGAGAAACCAGGACACTTGCACAGTAAGTTGAATTTTTTAACGATTTCTAATTAACAAGGTGTTGGTAACAAAACCATTGTGGGTTCGAAACGTAGTTTATTTAAATGATAAAAAATGACAAAAAAATTAACATAAGTTTTTATAAAAAAAAACGTAAACATGATTAAAAAACTTAATTTTTTAGCCGAGTTAATAAAGCGATTGATACGTATACGGAATATGTATAAAATGGTCTTTGTGACAAATTCATCATGGGTTTGAAAATTTACTAAAAAAACTCGCACCGTAAGTTGAACGGCCGTGTGGCCGAATGGTTAGTGTAGGCTAATATTAACGCTCCTTTCGGTTAACCCGGCGATTACCTGTGTGATAAGGTCCCTTGTGTTTTCCCATTCACTAGGATAACAATAATATCCATCAAAACCAACTAATGTTGACACGGCGGACCTCGTTCCTTTCGCCAGAGGTTAAAAGAAATGGCCGATAACGGCGTAATATAACTGCTATTTAATACTGTACCGCAGTCGCCGAAGTTAGTTAAAGTGCGTAGGAATCTGTTGCCCGGAAATAAATAATATTTTCTCTTAAAATTCAACAATTCGTACCAAACAGTCATAACACTTCTAGCATTTAAAACATTTTTCACTCATGGTGATTCGCCGAAAACGGCGTAATATATCTGCTATTTAATACCGCATTTCGCAGAAGTTAGTTAAAGTGCGTAGGAATCTGTTGCTCGAAACTGAATAATATTTTCTCCTAAAATTCAACAATTTGTCCCAAACAGTCACAACACTTATAGCATTCAAAACATTTTAAAAAAGATTACAATTGTAGCAAAAAATTCGAAAAGATTACAATTGTAGCATTCAAAACATTTCAAAAAAGATTACAATTGTAGCAAAAAATTCGAAAAGATTACAATTGTAGCAAAAAAATCGAAAAGATTACAATTGTAGCAAAAAAATCGAAAAGATTACAATTGTAGCAAAAAATTCGAAAAGATTACAATTGTAGCAAAAAAATCGAAAAGATTACAATTGTAGCATTCAAAACATTTCAAAAAAAATTACAATTGTAGCAAAAAAATCGAAAAGATTACAATTGTAGCATTCAAAACATTTTAAAAAAGATTACAATTGTAGCAAAAAAATCAAAAAGATTACAATTGTAGCAAAAAAATCAAAAAGATTACAATTGTAGCATTCAAAACATTTTAAAAAAGATTACAATTGTAGCAAAAAAATCGAAAAGATTACAATTGTAGCAAAAAAATCGAAAAGATTACAATTGTAGCATTCAAAACATTTTAAAAAAGATTAAAATTGTAGCAAAAAAATCGAAAAGATTACAATTGTAGCATTCAAAACATTGTCCACTCAGGGTGACTCGGGTGGTCCATTAGTTGGTCCCAAAGTGGTCGGAAGACAAAGGAACGGAAAGACCTTACAGCGGTGGATACTCTACGGTCTTACCAGCATCGGTTCTCCAAGCTGTAACACTCTTAACTACGACCGACAACCAGCAGTTTCCACCGACGTTGCTTATTACAGGGAGTGGATAAACCGGAAAACAAACAGATGTTGCGATTAGATTTATTTATTTTTACTTCTTTTCAACGCACTTTTTTCGCATTGTATAAGACAGCATGTCCGTTTAGGGCTGGGTCGCGGGTCGGATTTCTTATCCCCTATTAGCGTCTTTTTGAACGGGGTCGATTTAAACTTCATTTTAAAGCAATTGAAATCTGTTGTACAGTATTGAAAGACTTCTAGATCACCTGTTATATGTTTCACCATAATCGTGACGCAAAAATTTCGTACATACTGCCAATCGAGTTTCAATTGTCACTGCTTTGTCTATTGTAAGGCGGAGATTTAATAAAATCATGATGATAATAATTTGTTGTTTATTCCAATGATGACATGCATAACGTCAATATTGATAGGAATAGGATATTAGTTTTTTAGTAAGTTTAGTTTATTTATTTTTTGCGAATAAAATCACGACACAGGAACGGGAAAAAACGCCAAAACGATATTCATGATTATCCCCATGAACGGGAAAACAAGGGGGAGTTAACACACTGGCAATCGTAAGATTATCTCGCGTCCACCGTCGGGTTATTGGAGCTATTAAAAGTGCGTTGATGGAAACGTTCCTTCGGTTTTAAAATCGAACCCATCAGTATCGAGTGCATGGACGATTACCTTGCGCCCATCGTCCGGTTATAGTAACAATTGCAGTGTGGTAATGTAAATTAGACGTTCTTTTTTTTTGGTAGAACCCATTTAACCTTTGGTTTAGGCAATGGCCGGTAAGTGTATTGCCCAAGGACAGCCGACGACGACCAGTTAAGAACCAGCAATCCTTCAGCTGAAAGATACGCACTAATCCACCAATATTCGATCTGACAAAATAAACAAAAGACACAGGTTTCGAAACAGTGATTAAACAGTCCTTTATAAATCGCATTCTTCCTATGTCCATTTGATAAAAGTAAGATGTCTATGCTAAGATATTTATGGTAGTTGTTATAACAACGCATCGGTTATTCCCCGAAAACGGAAAATCACTCTTTTAAAACAATATCTTTGTTTTTAAATGTATTTTTAGGAATAAAATTAAACGGGCACAATCGTTCGCCGCTTAAACCAAACATTTAAAAAATGGGTGAAGAAAAGGAATCTGCAGGTTAGTGGATTTTTTTTTATCCTCAGTAATTTTATTTTGAATTTCATTAACTTAACACGCGGAAAAGGGAAAACTAAACGGTGGGAAAAGGGAAACTGTACACTAAAATTGAGATTAGAGCATAACAGTTAGTTTTAAACAGGGGTATTAAGTTGGGGTTAGTTTTGGGGTTAAGATTAGTGATTAGGCGAGACCTCTAAATACTACAGGATCGCTTGTATTGCATGGAGCGCTTGAATCGCTTACTATACTTCGTAATTGCAAAATCCATGATATTAATGTTAGGGTTGGGGTTAAAGTTTGTTCTGGGTTTGAGATTAGTGTTTGAGACAGTGTTAGAATTACTTTCCATAGCAATATAAGCGCTCCAAGCGGTCCTGTAGTATTTAGAGGCACCCGTGATTAGGGCAGGGTGAAAATAAGTTTCTATAGTTTTATTGAGCAGTTTCCCTGCTTCCCTCCTTTTCCTCCTTTCCTTTATCAATGTGACAAACATATTTTAATTAGTTGGTATAAGAAATAACAGATGAAAGGTAAAATAAGGGGAAAATAAATTAGTGAAATAGTTTTGGACTAGATTTTATATCTTTACTGTTCAGTTTCTCTTCCTATCTTCCCTCCTTTTGGGGGAAAACTAAAAGAGGGGAAAGCGGGAAGAAGGGAAACTACACAATAAAATGAAGATTATGACATTAGAGTCAATTTTAAACTTGTGGTTGGACGTTGGAGTTAAGGTTAGTTCTGGGGTTGAGATTAGTGTTTAGGGCAGAGTTTAAAGTAGTTTCCTTAACATGAGTGAGCAATTTTCAACCTTCCTGCTTTCCCTTTTTTTAGTGTTGCCCTCCTTTTTATGTTGCCTTTAAAATATTGTCCATTTTGACGAAAAATGTGCCAATGATTAATGACAGATGTAGCGGCCACAAAGTTTGGATCCTGTAGTCCAACATTTATTGTAGCAAAACAACAAAGTTGATTATTTTCTTAAATAGGTTCACAAATACAAAATAGTTTCTACATGTTTCATTTTCTTTCTATACATACCGACCTAACTCAAACAGGAATAAATAAATCAACCATTCACATAATGTAAGAGTTTAATATAAAAATAAGGCCTGTTTCAATAAAAAAATCATGCGTGATATTAGCTTGTGTTGTTCAGAAAAGTGTATCGTTTTACCCAAAATCACACACATAGATATAAATAATTAAACCATCCACATACTGTAATACCTCCAGCAAATCGACTACAGGCATGATGAATCTTTTGATATTTGTATTAAAGCCTGGCTTCCCACCCACGATATAAACAAACCAACCATCAACACACTGTAATAGCTCCATCAACTCCTCTGTATGCATAACATAGAACAGGATTGAATATTTATATTTTGTCCTCGTATTTACACATGCAATCCTCAAATAACCTTCGAATCAATTACCGAATCAATTACTTGCATAAATATTATTTAAACGTTCTTTAAGTTATAATACAACCCAATGTCCGACCGGTTAGATAAATAAGTATAAATCAACCATAAACACACTGTATTAACTTCAGCAACTCGAGTATAGGCACAAGGTATAATTCAAACCACTCACAGAGTCAATGCTTGCTGAGATTGAGAAGAAAATCACAGATTCGTTCGAAATCTTTGATCACGAGTCGAACAAAACAGTTGACGTGCGAGAGATAGGGACCATTGTGAGGTCATTGGGCTGCTGTCCATCAGAAGGTAATGAACCGTAAAGCTGGTTCGCTCATCTATACAATATGTACTTTTGGTTGAAAGAAAGATCTAAGCACTAAGCTAGTCAGTCGGCGGTGTCTTGGGCAAGGCACTTATTAGACATTGTCTATTTGTCCAAACGGTTAGTCTGGTGGTTTAGTGCGTCCCCTTTCAGCCTAAGGGTTGAAGGTACGAAACTGTTGGCTAGCTAGTCGGTTGTGTCCTTTGGCAAGGCACTTAACGGACATTGCCTAAAGCGGATTAATGGGTTCTACCAAATTGAAGGAATGTTCCTTTAATTTAGTAGAACCCATT
>CH001855.1:345149-356305 GCA_000149265.1 Ciona savignyi | reverse complement strand
CTACCATTGGATTACCCAAGCTGTTGCAGTGTATTTTGTACGATTATTATGTTTCTTCAGTTTCAGTAGAACCCACTATTTCACTGAGGTTAGACAATGTCCGCTAAGTCTATGCAAGGACACAACCTACTTTATCCTTATCAATGGGAACTTGGTACAGTTACCAGAGGCAATACTCTGATTACCTTGTGAATAGAAGGTAAAACTTGGGTTATTGCAGTGTGTTGTAAATGATTAACAATTTTTTTCAGTCTATCACTCAAAATGAACGCTAATTAGTTGTGTCCTTGATAAATTCGCTTAGACATTGCCTCAACCCAATGAATTATTGGGTGAAACTAAATCATTAGAGAACTAAATCTTAATCCTTGTAGCAATTGCTTTTTCCCAATCACAGGGATATGACCTTAATATCCAACCCCCATCCTGGGGACATAAACATAGGAATCCCAACAACCGACCTCACATCCACTCAGATACAAACAGGCCCTGGAGGACCAACTGTTGAAAGCGTTTGGCGAGGTGATCTCACGATTGCCCGTGTGCTAACCCCCTTGGTTTTCCCATTCACGGGGATAAACATGAATATCCTATCCTATCCCAATGTTGTAACATACCATAATGACTGATATGTGCTGTTTTACCAATTTTCTATATTTTAAAATGTTTATTTAATTAGTGTTTTTCCCATCCACGGGGATAAACATAAATATCTTATCGTTCATTTTGCATTGAATGAACCGGTTTCTCCTCCTCAGATACAAACCTGCTCCTGAGGACCAACTGTTGAAAGCGTTCGAAGTGCTGGACACAGAGAGGAAAGGCTTCCTCTCCCAAGAGGAGGTCACAAAGTTCATGATTGAGGAGGGAGAACCGTTCACGCAGGAGGAACTCGACGAATTCCTCTCCGCTGCAGTGGATCCAGATCGTGGAGTCGTCCTTTATAAAGACTATATCTCGGTGATGGCGGTCGATGACTCGTGATTATCAATTGCCACGACTCGTCATTTTTGCTCTCTTGTGTACTGTTTTCGAATTCCGATATTTTGTTTTTGAATTTTGACGTTTCATCACCTTTTTTGCATTTTATCTTACTTTCACTGTTTAGTTTGCTAATATCACTTGCAAATCTCATCTTTCACTTTTAACTCTCAACTTGGAAATCTAATCGACATCTTTAATAGAGTTTAATCCGGAAAAAACACCCATTTTAATGAAATATAAACCATTATGACATATTACATATAGTTTATTTAAGAACAATAAAAACACGTACGTATTTGTACATTAGCTCTTTGGAGACGATTAAATGCTGCAGTAATTAAAACAAATATAAAGTACAACTATTTATTAAAATTCTAAAATGTACAGCGGCTAAAATAAATTCCGACAAATTTCAACCACAGAAATAAAATCTCCAGCAAATAAAAACGACGATAACAAAATAATTTTGCTTCACAGAAGGTTATTGGTACGTGGGGTATCACATCGACTTATAGAGAACTCTCGAGTGAGGTATCGGTAATTTGGAGTTTAAATCAGACTTAACGCAGCATAAATATTCGGTTTGGCTTAGTTAGCAGAAAGTCCAACTCTTAAAATTATGGTATCGGTAATTTAGGATTTTAAAATCGAACTTAAAGAAGCAAGGATATTATTAGGTTTTGTTTAGTTAGTACGAAGTCCCAACTCTTAAAGTGAGGTATCGGTAATTTGGGATTTTGAATTTAAGGTTAACGCAGCAAGTGTTACAAACAATGCACAACCATGCTTATGCAGGATTTTGAATTTGAAGATAAAGCAACGAAGTTATGCAGCATTCAACCGTAATGTCTATTGTTGACAGCAATACAACTTCAAGCGCATAGCAGAATAAATTTGCGATTCTAGATTGAGAAGGAACCACCATCAGTGATGTAACAGACAACCACGGCGGCCAATATTGCGCGACGAAGCTAATTCATAGCTCATAGCAGCATCTTTATAACGAACGAGAAACCAGCACCGCAAGCGAGACCGAAGCAAATGGAGAACGCGAGCATTGAGCCAGCGGTGGCTGCGTGTTCGGACGTTACCAACCTGTGGACACAATCGATTATATCACTCAAAAAATTGGATATATTGGAATCACTCAATAGAATAGGATATTCATGTTTATTGCCGTGAATGGGAAAACGCAGGGAACGTTAGGCCTAACACAAAAAAACTAAAAGTGGGAAAGGATAGGAGGATAACATAGGATATTCATGTATCCATGTGTTATCTATGTGAATGGGAAAACCAACGATGTTACCAACATGTGGACACAATCGTTTATATCACTCAATAGAATAGGATATTCATGTTTGTCCATGTGAATGGAAAAATGAAGGGATTGTTAACACACAAAAACTAAAAGCAGGAAAGGATAGGAGGATAGCATAGGATATTCAAGTATCCATGTGTTATCTATGTGAATGGAAAAACCAAGGATAGGATATTCATGTTTATCCCCATGAATTTATCATGTTTATCCCCCAGACAAAATCGTTTAAACTGTGCAACAGAATAGCTTGATGGGTTAATGTGTTAACTTTGCAGAAAGTTTGTATGAATGAAAGTGAGCTAGTTGCGCCATTAAGAAAGACACTTAGCGGATATTGCCTAAATCCATTGGATTATTGGACTGTATTAAAATTAAATAAAAGTCTGAATTATACATAATTCACTGCAATAGATACAGTAACCCTATGACGGGTGCCAGGTAACCTAATGATTGCCCTGGTGACAATGGCTCTTGTCTTTTCTATTCACAAGGATAAAATTCTATCCTGTCCTATGTTGTTTACAATTGAGTTGCTGGAGCTATTACAGTTTATGGATGGTTGGTCCATTTATATCCTAGTGGGTGGGAAGTCAGGCTTTAACCACGGGTATCGTAAGATACCTCATGCTCACATTCGAGTTGCTGGAGCTATTACAGTGTGTGGATGGTTGGTTCATTTATATCCTCGTGGGTGTGAAGTCATACTTTATCCATGGTATCGTGAGACACCTTATGCCCACAGTTGAGTTGGTATAGGTACTAGGTCTGTGATGAGTTGATTCAATCAATATCCTCATGGGCAGAAGAAGGCAGAGGTATTGCAAGCCACTCACGCCCAACAGTCGAGTGATATTGCAAGACACTTTTATCCACAGTCGAGGAATTATATTCGGTCATAAACGAAACTTACTTGGGTCCATACTGCATGCAGAGAGTACTCAGATGGCCGTTCGATATTCCGAATATCACCATAAAAACAATATAATATGCGTCGTTGTTGAAAATAACCGGCGCGGATCGTGGCTGCACGTTACACAGTGCAAATAGCGCTGGGAATGCCCCTCTTAAGAGAACAGCAAGAACCAACGCGATAACGTTTTTCTCAGAAGGCTGTGGATATAGGATTTCTATGAAATGATTGATGTTCGTCCTTGTATTTTTTATCGCGAGTTGTTTGAAAAATTTGGATTCTTTATTATTTTGTAAAGAAAAAACAATATTTACCATTCTTTATTAATAGATAAAGTATAAAACTATTATCAGTTGGTGTGAAGAACAAATGCAGTGATAAAAACACGCTAAAATTAAATTTTCCGAATAACATTAGGTAAAACCAAAATGTGGCAAATCACAGCTGTGTGCAAGAGTTAAATGTTAACTAGTTACTAATATGTTGCGAAACTGGTCGCTAGCTAGTCGGTTGTGTCCTTGGGCAAGGCACTTAACGTACATTGCCTAAACCCAGCGGATGTATGGGTTCTACCAAATTGAAGAAACGTGTCTATCATATACAACACACTGCAATATCTTTGGTAACCCGACGATGGGCGCGAGGTGATCTGACGATTACCCGTGCGTTAGCCCCCTTGGTTTTCCCATTCACGGGGATAAACATGAATATCCTATGTTGTCAGGTAATCACTAAGAAAATCACACGATGCTTAATTTTTGTGCTAACCAAACAAAAAAACAACTTTTTATTGTGTAAAGCTCAAGAACACTGTGTAACTCTACCGTTGACCACTTCTTTTAGTCGTTCTTTAATACAAAACAAAATACTTTTAAACAACTTAAGATTTCAGGTGGGCAACACTAAAAGGAGGGAAGGAGGGAAACTGCTTACAAAAACTATGGAAACTAATTTTAACCCTGCCCTAAACACTAATTTCGACCCCAGAACTAACCCTAACTCTAACCCCATGTTTAAAACTAACTCTAATGCCCTAATATTCATTTTAGTGTTTCCAGTTTCCCTTCCCACTTTTTCTCCTTTTAGTTTTCGCCAGATTTCGGTAAGCCATATTTTTATTGTTCATTTTTTAATGATTTTAACTATTTTTTTAATGGTTAAAATCATTTGTGAATGTTTACCAAAATCTAGGTATAAGTAGTAATGGCTATAACCCTTAATAAGAATTTAAGGCAATAATTACAATGAATGGGATAACAAATTAACTAAAAAATTAGGATAGGATAGGATAGAATATTCATGTTTATCCCCGTGAATGGTAAAACCAAGGAGGTTAACACACGGGCAATCGTCAGATCATCTCGCGCCCACCGTTGGGTTACCGGTGCTATTGTAGTGTGTTGTGTTTGATACACATATTCATTTAATTCGGTAGAATCCATTAATCCGCTAAAATCAGGCAATGTCCGTTAAGTGCCTGCCCAAAGACAAAACCGACTAGCGAGTGACCAGTTTCGAACCTGCAACCTTTCAGTGAAAAGGCGACACACTTAACCACCAGAATAACCGGTCCTATATTAATTCAAATCAAAATGAGTTTAAACCAACAAAGATTTAATAAAAGTTAAAACTCACAATATGAACATATCCAGCCATCGACCGACCGATCCAATCGGTCAAGTTGAACAGAAGGAAGCAGCAAACTGGAGTAAAGTAAAGATCTGGAAGGAAATTATGTTGGAATCAGTTTCGAAAATATCCCTAGCATGCGTGCCAGTTGCTTGAAAGGTCATATGAAGGTTAGGAAAAAATCCATTTAGTGAGCTTGTGTAAAAACATTGAGACATTAAATGGCGCTGGAAACTGGATTTTTTTAATGTTCTAAATCAGTCGCATATAAACACGAATATTCCATTCCTATTTTAAATCATTCAATGTGTGGAATATTTCATCTCAGGCCCCCTTTAAGCTTACACACTTAATTCCCGGAAAACAAAATCATTTTATAAAAGTTCATCAAAATCTAACAAAGCAAAATAACAAGGTTGCTCTTTTGAACTCAAACATTGCGTAACAGCTGCTCACACAAGGAGAGTAATCATTGCATAATTTCTACAGCAGAAGAAGTGATTAGTTTGCACTAAAATTTGAGCCAAATATTTACATAAACTTGTAAGAGTTTGCTTTCTCTAGGCTTTCGATAAATAACGGGTGTTAACATAAGCTAATTGCAAAACGATTTCGGAAAATAATTCTTGGAGAAAATTTTAATGACTCTAATTGCCCAACATTTATTTAAAACTGAGACTAAGAAAGAGGTTAAATGTAGAATAGGTAAGTTTATAGTCAAACCACTCCCATATTACTTAAAGCAATGACCACACTTAAGTCTCAGTTACACAAACTTATGCAGGGGGGTAGTTTCGATCATACAACCGTCAGGTTGCCATTCTTAAACATTATGGACAATGAGTGGTTAAAATCTTTAGAATGTTACAGAAAATTTTTGATGAAAGAAATTATCCCACCAGTGCCAGTATATTGCTTGTTCTAAAATGTAAAATGTTATCTAACAAGAAAAATTTGAAAAATATTCCTTTTTCTAGATCTTGTCCCACATTTTCAAAAATTTTCTGAGATTCCATATAGGATGAGGTCTTAAAATAGGAATTTTCCGGAAATATTTCATTAGAAAAGTTCATAATCCTCACAAGATCGTATCCAACATAAAATTCCCAAAAAATCCTTATTTTAAAGTATCAGCCCACATAAATTCTCAGGATATTCCTGTTCCAAGATATAACCTCAAAATAATATTTTTAAAATATTCGTGTTTTAAGATTTTATCTGACATGAAAACCCCCAAAATATTCCTTATTTCACAAAATTCTTAACCCTCACTATTCCACAGATTGGTAGAATTGCCACATTTCATTTGAAAGGCTTCGCACTAAACCGCCAGACTAACCGGTCGGACAATTTATGACATGAAAAGTCCCAAAATATTCCAAATAATTCTCACCGTTCCACAGATTCCCATTCCCGCTGTCCATGGACTTGATGTTGACAGTGATGGCTGGGAAGCAAGCCAATGTGATGAAGAATGTGAAGAAGACGCAGAAACAGTGTTTCCAGATCTTTTTAAATATCGTTAGCATCGGAGGCACCGGCTGTGGAGAAGGGGTTGGATTGGTTTGTTGTGGAGCAGCACTACACTTTAGGATAAAATAGGATATTCATGTTTATCCCTGTGAGTGTGAAAACCAAGGGGGTTAACACAGGCAATCGTCAGATCACCTCGCGCCCATCGTCAGGTTACCCGAGATATTGCAGTGTTTAGTGTATGATCCACACATTTTTTAATTTGGTACAACCCATTAATCCGCTGGTAGAACCTATTAATCAACCAGTTTCGTACAGGCAACCGTTTGGTTGATAAACGACGCACTAAAACACCAGACTAACTCGTCAGACCTTCACTCACAGGTTATATTTACGTTTTATCATGAATTTTGGGATGTTCTCACACGGGGAATCATTACATTACCTTGAGTCTATTAGGCAACCGAAATGATTGCTGTGTGTTGTGTATAATTAAGACATTGCTTTATTTTAGCACCACCAAATAACGCTTGGTTCAGGAAATATCTGTTAGGGGCTTTGTTATAGCCAGCAGCTGGTTTTGAACCAACAACCTTAGAGCTACCCAAAGCGGCAACACTCTTACTTATAATGCTAACTAGTCAGACACATTTGAGTTGCTGGAAAAATAATGTTTGTGAATTGTTTGTTTGTTTATATTCTATTGAGAAGTCGCACTATATTAATGGCATAATGTTATTCTGATATAAATGCCTACAGTAAACTTGCTGAAGCTATTACAGTGCGTTATTAAATAAGGAATTGATTTCTAATTTAATCAACCTTTTTAAAACATGATAACGTTTTAAAACATAAATATATTTTTATAAAATCCAATTCCACACTTCAGGTATAAAACACAACAATTAAGATATCTGATAAGTAAGTTATTGTGCTACCACTAACTGTGTGTGTGCGCACGCTGCGTTGTGTGTGTGCGTTGTGCAGCGCACACTATACTGTGTGACAAAACAATCCTAAACTGTTATGAGAAACAACAAAGTAAATTCCATATCGAATAAAAACAACAGATTACGCCGAACGGCTAGTATGGACCAAAAACCAATTGAGAATTTTATCTCCCAATGGGATAATTTGCTCAATTTAACAGACTTTTAAAAATATTCGAACATTTATTAAGTTTACAAATTCATTTAAAAACAGATTTTTATATATTTTAATAAATACAAAATTGAAGAAACAAATCATCAGATCATAAATACTAATTTTTGATGAATATTTTTTTCTAAAAATATGTTTTCACTATCAGGGAATTTAAATAAAACAGAAAAATCCACAACCAATAATGTTCTACACTGGCCCTAGAAGCTAGAACACTAGTATTTGTTGCCATGATTAGTGCAACAACCAGGAATTGATGACATCTATGTAAGAACAGCTGGATACGCGACACTTATATGTCAACATATTATCTTCTTCTGGATAATTAAGATTGTCATATCATCAAACACCATTATGACATCACAGGATTCATTTAAATTGGTTCCAGAACAGTTAGATAAATTCACCATTAATATTTGTTTTTTTACTAAATCTTCCAAAAGTTCTATGTAATGGCTAATTGTAAGCAACTAAGTGTGACAATTATATATCACAATTCAATGCATTCTGTTTCAAAAAACAGAAATAAAGTAATATCCAAAAATAGAAAAAAATATATCCTTTTCTGTAAAATCTTTATTTATGTGCAACCCTCTAATAGAAAGCCAGTGTACCAGCACAAGATTCATTTGTTGTTTAAGTAAATTGATTTGTTGATTTTGTTGTCATAATGATAATGTCTTAGTTATTATGACATAAACAGTTGGGTTTATACCTTGATTATGACATCATTTTCTGGTTGAACCCAAAGATCGGTTTCTTTCATAACTTCAGTTTTATCGTCGCCGTTGTTGATCAGTTTACGCTGACTGCGGTCTAAAATAGAAATCATATAATGGTAACTTTAAACCTTTAAACATAGATATCAGAAATACAAATAATTATGATAAATAAAGATATCAGGAAAAAATAACTCAAGGACAAAAAGATGTAACTCAAGTTTACAACTTAATTTAATAACTCAGTTTAATTTCTCAAAGTAACTCAATTTAATTTCCAAAAAAATAACTCAAGGACAAAAAGATGGGAAATAAATAACTAACATCATATATTGGTAACTCATTAAAACCGTTATCTGACTTGGTTTATTGTGCTGTTTCGCAATATTGTTTTTTTGAAAGTTTTTTGAATAATTTTAAACTGGTTTGGAAATTAAATTCTGAGCAAAAAAACACAAAACCAATTGCGCTTTTCAGTCATTTGGAATGTTAGTATAATCGATTTTTAATCACAAAATATGTTAAAACCACCACATTTCTTACTTGCATTCCTTGATTTGGCAGGTTTTCCACGGTGGAATTGATAAAATTTCTGGTGAAAAAGTTTAAGTTTGATATTTTACTTTGTGAATTTTATTATAGTTGGCCATTGAAAAAGTTAATTCGCATTGACAGTACCAACCCTTCGGCTGTTTAATTTGATAATTTATCTATAAAATACAAATCAGGAAAAAAACAACCGGTAAAATAAGACTGATAATTGTTAGATTAACTCAAGCCCATAGACTAAATACAGGAGTTATTATACTGTGTTGTAACTAATAAGAACATAACTACGGTGTTTGTTAAACCTATTTAGCAAAACAACCATTACTAACTTCAACATAATTAGAAATATTAAATATTCACATAATTAGAAAATATTAAATATTAAATAATTAACATAATTAGAAATATTAAATATACGTTTGGAAATTTTAAAAATGAATAAAAAAGTATTCGACTTAATATCAAAGACTAAATACATAGAAATGAAAGGATGGTATTACAATAACAAAAACAACCAAATGTCATTTAAATATAACTGCGCTAAGTGGGGTCATACCAAGGTCAAATACTCACATTCTTAGCAAGTATGATGAAACAAAGCAGGGTGAATGACAGAACAATAACAGCTGTGAGGAAATAAGCAAAAGCACTGCTCACAGGACCACTGCTAACTGTGGAGAAATTGAGAAAAAATTCAGTATTTAAAACTCGATAGTATTAAGTACGTGGTAAACACCACTATTTTTAAAATCCATTTTGAGTTTAAAAATCCCAAAGCCGGCTCCCCCCTCAGTACTGGGTCGCGCTTGCACACTTTTACTCAAGGCTTAAATAACAACAAATTTTGATTTAAATTGTTCTGTTGAAATTTATTTTTATTAATGTAAGGTTTAATGGCCACGTCATTTTTCCCCTAACTTGCAATGTGTCTATTCACTGACGTGTTTTAACTCCTGTAGTTTTGCCGTTTTATCAAAACTACGAAATGTGCTTCTGCATATAGAAAGAAATGGGTTCCCTAGTTACCTAATTACTCTTGTTATTTCATACAAAGTGTAAGCCATGTGTTTCTGCATATAGAAACCCAAGTTACCCAGAAATCTGATTTAATTGGTTCCAGAGTTACCCATCATGTCCGCCCGGTTGGTCTAGCGGTTAAATGCGCTGCCTTTCAATCGAAAAGTTGCAGGTGCGAAACTGGTCGCTAGCTAGTCGGTTGTGTCCTTTGGCAAGGCACTTTACGGACATTGCCTGATCCCAGCGAAATAATGGGTGTCTACGTGAATGGATGGAACTGTGTCCATCATATACAACATTTTTAAATAGCTTCGTTATAATTTCGCTTGGCGCTTTGGGATCTGATGATCTCTTGTGTGATAAATTTTTTGGTTTTCTCATTCATGGGGATAAACATGAATATCCTATCCTATCCTATCCATCAAAACTTGATAATCATGTTTTTTGAATGGACTATTAGAATTTATTACTTAAACATGTCATTTTTTGTAGCACCTAAGACAGTGGGGACCTGGGTAAAATGGCTTTTATACCCCCAGTCTTTCACCATAACCTTACCCTATCAGCTTTATTACAGTTTAACACTCATCAATAGTATTACCTAGAAACAATATTTGAAGATAAAAAATGATATTTTGGATTCTACAAAATCAAAGGTAAATTGTCTTATAGGCAGAATCTATCCCTTCAACATAAGACATGACACAAATGACAAATGTTCTTGCTAATAAGTAGCTAAAGAAATGCTTGCACTATTTTAACAAAAATCAGATTACGCATTTATTACCAATATAATTCAGCATTACACATTTTACTGGCCCGTTGTAAAAAAAATGAAAATTGCGATATATTTATAGTAAATGCGTAAGCCACATATTTGTTTAAACTCTTATAATTAAGATTGAAACATTTTATTTATTATTTTAAGGGAAAAGTTGGCAACTTTTTTTCAGCAACTTTTTAAATAACTTAGATTGATAGCTAATCAATTATTATGAATAACAATATGTCAATCAAAGTTAACTCCTACCAAATTTGCCAAAATAAATCCAATTTTCCTAGAAATTCTTGGGTTTATTTCAAAGATATACTCAATATTATTCGATTGATATTATTGATTTAAGAAAGCAATGAGGTAAGGACATATGTAGCCTTAAACCAGGAAAAAACAGGAAAATGTCAAATAAGTAAATTTTTTCGATCAAACCTAGCATAGCCCAACATAAATTTAATATTAAAATTCCAATTCTTTTAAAAAGAAATGAAACTTATTATTATATGCAATAACGACAAAGTAAAAATTTATTTCAAAACATTAAAAATGTAGCAAGCATAGTACTACTATGTCCGGCCGGTTAGTATTCTACTATGTACATACTATAAGATAACATTA
>CH001855.1:298506-317623 GCA_000149265.1 Ciona savignyi | reverse complement strand
GAGGAGGCAAAGAGAGAGCTGGAAGAGAACGAGAAACGACTCGTTACGAGCGAACATTGGGAACTCGATTTACCTGACATCCAAACTAAACCTTCAAAATACGAACTACTGGACGGGTATATTTTATGTGAAAAGTTCAGATACGGGAGGTTTTCATTTGGGGGGTATAATAAGGTCATTGAAAAACTGATGCAAGAATTTTCGACGGAGAAAATTGAGCATGAAAGCGAGGGGTCGATTTCGGACGAGGAAATGACCGAGAGATTTTCTTCCTTAGTTGAAAATGTTGCGAAAAAATTTAAGAAAAATCCGCAAAATAAAAAATCGCGGAAATTGGAAAATGAGAACACAGATTTGCCGAACAAAGTACCGAAATATGATAATAAAGGATTTATGGTACCGCAAAATTAAACGCTTTTTTATATATACAATTAGTAAAATTTTGTTGAAAAATCAGAACATGAATATTGCCAGTAGAAATGAAACTGTTTTAGCTTCAATCATTTTTAGTTTTTAAACCGAAAATTTCATTTTCTTAAAAACTCAAAAACACACTTTTGGACCGAAACGTTTTTTCTAAAATGTGTAATATTTATTTTCATCTTTAAAACTGCCATTGGTTTCCAACATTTGGATTTTCATAGATTGTGGTCAGTGTTGTGTACATAGTACATTGCATTAAAACTGCTGTATCTATTAGTTTAGTCTTAGCACAATTTAAAATGTGGTTCCAATAAAACAACTGGCCCGTTTAAAATCTAACTGAGTTTAATGTGACTACTGCCCTTTACCGCTTTCTTAAAATACCCAGTGTGGGCACAAACCCTAACTCAAACTGTAACTTTGGCACACTGGGTATTTAGAGGAACCAATATTTCCAAGCTGTAACAGTTCCTACGACCAGACTTCGATTAAAGTTGTAATCTTACTTTAGATAACAGACAGTTTAGTTGAACTTGCTAAAAATAGGTTGTTGTTATACCGATCAATTAAGCCAATTAAAAGAAAACATATGATTCCTATTTATGAAGGTATGATTTCTATTTATGAAGCTCTGAATGTGATTTTGGATGGAAAATCCCAACTTTTCTATTCATGAGAAATGGTCGTCAGGTCATGTGGCAATTCAGACTATCAGCGAAAAGGTTGTTGAATCAAAACTTGACCAGTTGGTTGTGTCGTAAATCAAGTTACTAGCATTGCTAGTAATAGATCAAGTCGTAAATCAATGGTTTAACAAAAACTGTAGAAATATATATCCCCGTGAATGTGAAAACCAAAGGGGTTAACACACTAGCAATCAACAGATCACCTCACGCCAACTGTCAGGTTACCATAGCTATTGCAGTGTGTTGTGTATAATTCACATGTTCCTTCAATTTGGTAGAACCCATTAATCCGCTAAATTCAGGCAATGCCTGTTAAGTGCCTTACTGAAGGACACAACCAACTCGTTAGAAAACTATCCAATTTCAAACCCGCAACCCTTCGGCTAAAAGGCCAAGCACTAACCCACGAAGTTGGGACCGTGTTTTAATATCCCTTTGTTATCACTAACAAGGATAACCAATACATTCTTTTCTGTTTAGGGGTAGGATATGGTCTAAAATATAATATGTATGATCCAATAAGGCCTATATAATAACTAATAAATAAATTCACAGCAGTTTTCCTATAATGCAACCATTGTTTTTTTAGAATAACAAACCCACCATGATTTTTGGTTTAATATTATTAATCCTTCATGGAAACCTTATAAACGGACGGCCAAACATAGTCTTGATATTTGCTGATGATATGGGGTATGGGGATCTACATTCTTATGGACACCCTACCCAGGAATATGGGGCTATTGATGATTTGGCTGCTGAAGGGGTTAGATTCACTCAATGGTATTCCGCTGATTCGTTATGCACACCCAGTAGAGCTGCATTATTAACAGGTTCGTGTGTGTTTGTGTATGTCTATTATATCTTTAATTTAGGATAGGATAGGATATTCATGTTAATCTCCGTGAATGGAAAACCAAGGAGGTTAACACACGGGTAATCGTCAGATCACCTCGCGCCCATCGTTGGGTTACCAGAGGTATTGTGTTGTATATGATAGACACGTTCCTTCAATTTGGTAAAACCCATTAATCCGCTGGGTTCAGGCAATGTCCGTAAAGTGCCTTGCCCAAGGACACAACGACTAGCTAGCGACCAGTTTCGCATCTGCAACCTTTCGATCGAAAGCCGACGCACTTGACCACCAGACTAACCGGCCTGACACTGATATGTTTTCCCCAGGCAGATTACCAATACGCAGTGGGATGGTGGGTCCGAGGAGGGTTTTGCATGTAGATGACGCAGGGGGATTACCCAAAAACGAAACCACCGTCGCAGAAGCGTTGAGGGAACAAGGTTATTCAACCGGAATGGTTGGAAAGTGGCATTTAGGTGGGTGTATAGTCCGGCTAAGTGGATTGGTTCGTTAGTACATCGTCTTTTCAGTGAAAGGTTGTGTGATGAAAACTGGTCAATAGCTAGTTGGTTGTGTCCTGGGTAAGGCTCTGGCAGATAGGATGAAAACCAAATTAGAATTTTGAGTTCTACCAAAATTTAAGGGATTTCTTAATAATAGACCGCACATTACAATAGCTATGGTAACCGGATAATGTGTGTGTGAGGTAATCTGACGGTTACTTGTGTAATAACGCTCCCTTAAGTAATTGTGAAATAATCTGATAATTGTAAGTGTGATAAAGTTTCTTCTGTTTTATATTCCGTAGGATAAGACATGAATATCCTATTTACCTCAAATATCCTAGTTTTTCTACTTAGGAGATAACACATGAATATCCTATCCAACAGGAAATAGCGAAGTGGAACAAAATGACGGCCGGCACTTACCATGTCACCATGGCTTCGACTATGTAGGGACCATCCTACCCTTCACTTTCCACTTCCTATGTAATCCAAAAAGGGTGAGATCTCAAAATCCAAAAATATGTGATGCAAAAATGGTGGAGGTTTTCTCACGAAAATAACTCGGTCAATTTTTATTTCCTCAGTTTTATCATTCATTTATTAAAATACTGTGAGCGGATTAATGTACTAAATTAGAGGAAAGTGTAAATCATACACAACACACTGCAATATCTCCGGTAAATACACAACACACTGCAATATCTCCGGTTTGGTTTTCTCACGGGGATAAACATGAACATCCCATCCTATAATCCGCTGGGTTCATTCAATGTATCTTACCTGTCTTGCACGAGGACACAACCGTCTAGATAGCGACAAGTTTCAAACATGCAACCCTTTGACTGAAAGGAGACGTACCAATCCACCAAGCTGATCGTTCGTATGTGTGCCTGATAATTACACAAAGCAATCCCCCCCCCAGTTTTATGATAATGGACAGAGCCTGAACCCAGCGGATTAATGGTTTCTACAAAATTTAAGGAACATGTCTATCATACACAACACACTGCAATAGCTCCGGTAACCCAACGATGGTCGCAAGGTGATCTGACAATTGCCAGTGTGTTAACCCCCTTGGTTTTCTAATTCACGGGGTTAAACGTGATATCTTATCCTATCCATCCTATCCACCAAGCTGATCGATCGGATTGAAAGAATGTTTTGTGCTTAATTATTACACAAAGCACCCCCCAGTTTTCGCTCGATAAAATGAAGACGAAATGCTTCCTCACCCGAAACACCTCCATCATCCAACAACCCATTGTTCCTGAAACTATGACACAACAAATAGTCGACGATGTGAAGTATTACATCACAAAGAACAAACAAGGGCCATTCTTCTTGTACATGCCACTTCCCCAACTCCACTCTGCAATGATGTGCAATCCTCAGTTTTGCAACAAATCAAAACGAGGTTTGAGCAAAAAAAAAACAAAAACAGTGTTTTTACTAAAACACATACATATGAACAATACTTTTTCAGTTTTGCAACAAATCAAAACGAGGTGAACAGTTTGGGCAAAAAACATCCGGCAAAAATGTTTTTATAATACGTGGTTTTGAGCAAAAATATTGTTTATATTTTGGATTTTTGAGCAACAATTAATGTTTATATTTTCGTTTTTTTAGCAAAAAGTATTGTTCATATTTGGGTGTTTTTAGCAAAAATACTGTTTTTGGTGATTTTGAATAAAAAATATACTGTTTATATTTGGGTATTTAAAGGCAAAAAATGACTTTTAACTGTTTATATTTTGGGTTTTTGAACAAAAATACTGTTTATATTTTGGGTATTTGATAAAAACATACTGTTTATATTTTGGGTTTTGATCAAAAAATACTGTTTATACTTTGGGCTATGAGCAAAAAACATATTTATATTTTGGGTTTTTGATCAAAAAATACTGTTTATATTTTGGGTTCTGAACAAAAAATACTGTTTATATTTTGGGTTTTTGAGCAAAAAATACTGTTTATATTTTGGGTTTTTGAGCAAAAAATAATGTTTATATTTTGGGTTTTTGAACAAAAAATACTGTTTATATTTTGGGTTTTTGAGCAAAAAAACTGTTTATATTTTGGGTTTTTGAACAAAAATGCTGTTTATTTTTTTTACTTTTAAATTCAAAGTTTTTTACACCTAATATGACAATCATTACATCTAATTTTACAATAGCAACAATAACAATTTAAATAAACCATCCCACCATAATAGACCATCTATATCCAGGCATTTATGGTGACAACCTCAATGAAATGGCTTGGGCAGTTGGAGAAGTTGTTCGTTTATTGCGGCAACTCCAGATTGACAGAAACACTCTTGTCCTATTCATATCTGATAACGGCCCAGCGTTAGAACTCTGTTTTCATGGTGGCAGCTCTGGTTTTCTCAAGGGTGAGAACTTTTTTACTGAACAGCTAAGTGGTTTTCTAACGGAATGGTTTGTTGGGTTAGTTCTTACCTTTTGCACGAAATGTTGTAGAATCTCAAATTGTGACGCTAGCTAGGCAGTTGTGTATTAGGATAGGATAGGATAGGATAATTATCTTTATCCCCGTGAATGGGAAAACCAAGGGGGTTAACACACGGGCAATCGTCAGATCACCTCGCGCCCACTGTCGGGTTACCGGAGCTATTGCAGTGTGTTGTATATGATAGACACGTTCCTTCAATTTGGTAGAACCCATTAATCCGCTGGGTTCAGGCAATGTCCGTAAAGTGCCTTGCCCAAGGACACAACCTACTAGCTAACGACCAGTTTCGCACCTGCAACCTTTCGATTGAAAGGCGACGCACTTAACCGTTAGACCAACGGGCCGGACAACCTGAAGTATTTGACTTCAGGCACTTAGCACCGTCTAAAACCGGTTAATCAGAGCTCTGGTAACACTATAATAGGCGGGAGGTAATCGGATGTTCAGCAGTGTGATATATTACACCCCATAATTAAAAGGTTAGCTCACGATGATCTAACGATTCCCGTATGTTACCGCCATCTTGTTTTCTCATTCACACAAATAAACATGAATATACGATCCTTAAACCCCTAACCTTTTTCCGTTTTCAACTGAAAACTCGAGAAAACTAAAAATAAAACTAAAAAGCACACAGAAAACTGAAAACTAAAAAGCACACAAAATTTCCACCTAAAACTAAAAAGCACACAGAAAACTGAAAACTAAAAAGCACACAAAATTTCCACCTAAAACTAAAAAGCACACAGAAAACTGAAAACTAAAAAGCACACAAAATTTCCACCTAAAACTAAAAAGCACACAGAAAACTGAAAACTAAAAAGCACACAAAATGTCTACCGTAAAACTAAAAAGCACACAGAAAACTGAAAACTAAAAAGCAAACAAAATTTCAACCTTAAATAAAAAAGCACACAGAAAACTGAAATCTAAAAGCAAACAAAATTTCCTTCAATTCCCAAATTTCCACCTAAAACTAAAAAGCACACAGAAAACTGAAAACTAAAAAGCACACAAAATGTCCACCTAAAACTAAAAAGCACACAGAAAACTGAAATCTAAAAAGCACACAAAATTTCCACCGTAAACTAAAAATCACACAGAAAACTGAAATCTCAAAGCACACAAAATCTCCTTCAATCCCCACCAGGAGGCAAAGCAACTACATGGGACGGTGGTATCAGGGTCCCAGCAATAGCTTGGTGGCCAGGAAAGATACAACCTGGTATCAACACCCAAGTATTAAGTTCCATGGATGTCTTTCCAACCTTGCTTCAACTTGCAGGAGGTTTGTTTATCAATTGTCTTGTATTGATAGGAGGATATTCATGTTTATCCCTGCGAATTGTGAAACCAAGGGAGTTAACACACGGGAAATCATCAGATTACTTCGTGCCCACCGTCGGGTTACCGGAGCTATTGCAGTGTGTTGTATATAATACACACGTTCCTTCAATTTAGTAGAACCCATTAATAAACATACATTGTCTTGATTGATATATGTGTTTAATTGATATAAGTGGGTAAGTCCATCCTTTATTTTATTTTTTAATGGCCTTACTTTTCACACCCATGTTGATGTAAATCTGTATATGTATCGGTCACGTTAATCATTTGGCCAGACGACCGTACAAGGAATCCTTTATTGCTCTATATCACAGTAGTATCTAATTTGTTTTCTATATTAAACTTCATGTCGGATTATCCACACACTATAAAAGCTCCAGCAACTCGACTGTGGGCATGAAATGTATTACTGTGCACCTGAGCAAGCCACTTAGGATAGGATAGGATATTCATCTTTATCCCCGTGAATGGTAAAATCAAGGGGGTTATCACATGGGCAATCATCAGATCACCTCGCGCCCATCGTCAGGTTACCGGAGCTATTGCAGTGTGTTGTATATGATAGACACGTTTCTTTAATTTAGTAGAACCCATTAATCCGCTGGGTTCAGGCAATGTCCGTAAAGTGCCTTGCCCAAGGACACAACCGACTAGCTAGCGATCAGTTTCGCACCTGCAACCTTTCGATTGAAAGGCGACACACTTAACCGCTAGACCGACCGGGCAGACACTTAATAGTGCTCCCAGTTGTATCTAATAAATTGTTCAAATGGAAATTCATGTCCGATTATTCACATACTTTAAAAGCACCAGCAACTCGACTGTGGGCATGAAGTGTATTACTGTGCATTTGATCAGGAACTTTACATTGCTCCAACCCAGTTGTATCCAATGAGTTGTTTAAATAGAAAGTCATGTCTTAATATCTTGACACAGTAATAGCTCCAATTACTCGACTGTGGACACAAGGTGTAATACCACACACTTGATTAAGCCTCTTAACATTGTTCCAACCCAGTTTAAAAAATCGGTTCTATTAACAAGAATACTTAAAATACTCGGAGTGTAGATAGTGACAACCCAGCTTTGACATCATACAGGCAATAGTAGGAACAATGGGAATCTGGATGGCAAATCGATAGCGGACCTCCTGCTTAGTAACCATGACACCGAAATCCATAAAATTCTCTTCCACTATTGTTCTGACCGCTTGATGGCCGTGAGGTTTGGAAAGTATAAGGTAAAACGTGCACGACATAATAATAAATAAAAATATTCTGCATAAGTTAAAATTCTATGTGCGTTGTGTATGATTTACACATTCCTTCAATTTCGTAGAACCTACTAATTCGCCAGGTTCAGGCAATGTTGGTTAAGTGTCTTGCCGAAGGACACAGCCGACTAGATAAACATGAATTTTCTATCCTGTAGTATTGTAATATGTGTAGGTATGTTGTAATTAATGAGGTTTAGCAGCCGCTTCTATTACAAGTTTGATTAGGTTTATGGTAATTGGCTTACGTTTAACGGCAACTTTCGTTTCATTTAATAATTATCAACATTTCACATGAGATGTTTTAACGTTCATTAAGCTGTCTTATTCTTTTCACGTGTTGTAAACCTTTATTTGCTGCTATTTATTATTGAGTCAAAAAATAAATAACCTAAAATAAAAAAGACGTGGCTGACAAACCAAAAAATACACCTGGACGACCAAAATGACAAAAATAGAATAAAACTAGGTGGAATGTTCATACTAAAAGGGTTATTTTAAGTATATCGGTTATTCGATTTTATCCTTAATGAAAATGTTGTGTATGATTGAAATTCCCCCCCTCGTGTATTAATGAATGGATTCCCCCATTTCGCAGGGTACAAATGAACCTGCTATCTTTTGCGCCAATCCTCGTTATTTTTTTACCAAAAATTCAGTTTTTTGTTGTTTTTTCTTTAAAATTACTAATAATTAAAATAACACACACAATATACCCCATTCACGGGGTTAAATATGAATATTCCATCCTATCCTGACCAGACGGTGGACGGAAGGTACCTGACCATTACTCGTGTGTTAACTAACGCCCATTGCGTTTTTCTTATTTTCACCAAAGTGCCAAACTTACCACAGATCCACTACCACACGCAACCTCTTCCCCGGTATGGCGACAACTGTCCTGACGGAAACCCAATTGAGGACTTAATAACCGGACTGGGTTGCTACGAGAACACCACGACCCACAAACCCCCGCTGATATACAACATCGAAACTGATCCCGGTGAAACCCACTTACTTGACCCAAGGAACCATCAGAAAGTTCTAGAAGAGGTCGAAGCGAGGATCAAAGCGCACAAGGCGACAATCGTACCTGTCAAGTCGCAGCTGGGCAACTCCAGAGAGATTCTTAAGCCGTGTTGCAACCCTCCTACTTGCGTTTGCAACTACCCGGCATCAGTGACAAAGAAGACAGAACTTTGACGGCAGATAGAATATTCATGTTTTAAACACTGGTGAGGGTTACCACACGGGCAATTATCAGACCTACCGTATGGGCAATCATCAGATAATCTCGTTACTACGTAAGAAGCGTTATCACATGGTAGGGGTAATCGTCAGATTATCGCGCGATTACGTAAGGAAGCGTTATCATGGGCAATCATCAGATTATAGCACGAATACATATTGTCAGATTACCTAGTGACTACGTAAGGAAGCGTTATCACACGGGCAATAATCAGGTTACTTAGTAACTTCGTAAGGAAGCGTTATCACACGGGCAATAATCAGGTTACTTAGTAACTTCGTAAGGAAGCGTTATCACACGGGCAATAATCAGATTACTTAGTAACTACGTAAGGAAGCGTTATCACACGGGCAATCGTCATATTACCAACAATTGTGTTACCGAAACTGTTGCCGTACGTTGATTGACATCTTCCTTTAGTTTTGTTGGAACGCATTAATCCACTGAATCCGGCGATGTCAGATAATTAAATATACACTCAAATCGGAAAAATTGCGGTGTGTTGTATTCCGATCTTGGTGCACCAAAGAGTTGCAGGACTAAATAAATGAAGTACTGTCTTAAATACACCACAAAAGTTTTAGTAAGACGACAGGCAATCTGCCTGTTAGGACCCCTTGCGTAATTGCAAGGTAATATAACGATTGCCTATGTGATAACCCGGCCCGTTGGTCTAACGGTTAAGTGCGTCGCCTTTCAATCGAAAGGATGCAGGTGCGAAACTGGTCGCAAGCTAGTCGGTTGTGTCCTTGGGCAATGCACTTTACGGACATTGCCTGAACCCAGCGGATTAATGGGTTCTACCAAATTGAAGGAACATGTCTATCATATACAACACACTGCAATAGCTCCAGTAACCCGACGATGGGCGCGAGGTGATCTGACGATTGCCCGTGTGTTAACCCCCTTGGTTTTCCCATCCACCGGGATAAAGATGAATATCCTATCGTAACCCTCCTTTTTTCCTAGAATTATTTTACATTTAAACTCAAATCTTTTTTAAAAATTCTGTTTCTTATTCTTCCATAGAGATTAATAATACTGCAATCAACTAATCATCTATTTTGTACAAATTATTTGTCACGATTTTGCCGAAATTAACGCTAGAAATACCCAATACGTTGGCCTAGCCATATATCGTTCACTGTTTATAATAATTACATTGTGCAATTTTGACATTTTTTTCTGTTATATAGTTTATTATTTGACGCAACTTTTTTTTAATAATTCACCTTAGGCTAAGTAATATTACTTGTCTAAGTTCGGCATGCCATGTGTTCATATTTTGTTCATCAAAGTTGCGATGAGTGTCCTGTTTTTGGCAGCTCAATTGATGAATTGTTTCCTACGAGTTCTGTTTAATGCATTCCAAGCCTCGTGTACAAACATGTGTTGTACAAACATGTGTTCTTGTTATGAATCTTATTTATACCGTTTATAATTTCATAATATGAACGAGGACTCGGAAAGACCACATTTGGCCTGACCTATCTCCAGCTTTACCCTACTTACCTAAGCTATGCCCCAGTGTACAGTGCTTAAACTAGCTGCAGACTGCGCGATTACCCAATAAAATACTTGACATCTGTTTACCTCTTGTCTTTTTAAAAGCGCTGCTACAACCTCTTGGGTGTAGTTGAGTTACTAACAATATAACATTAATGAACTGGATGTAGTTCTTCAACGCTTTAAACCACTGGGCACAAGCAGTTCTGTAATCATACCCACATTTTCGCAGGTCCAAGTTATTTGAAACGTTACCGTTGGGAAACAGCCTGCAATTCTCAGTTCGGATTTGTGGCAAATTCGCAAGTTGTCATTGTTCATTATGTGCCGTATGTTGTTGTTATCACTGGTTCCACATAACTCCCCCTCAAAATGTAACGAACCCAGCGGATTAATGTGTTCTACCAAATTGAAGGAACGTGTCTATCATATACAACACACTGCAATAGCTCCGGTAACCCGACGATGGGCGCGAGGTGATCTGACGATTGGCCGTGTGTTAACCCCCTTGGTTTTCCCATTCACGGGGATAAAGATGAATATCCTATCCTATCCTCCTAACTAATTTTGGGAAGAATAAAAAAACAGCTACCTTAGTGGAAAGTCACGAGGACATTTTTCTTAACATAAGGCCAGATTGTTTAAACGGAGATATTTAAAAAGGGATATATCCTCGTGTTTATATATCCTAGGTTTAACACTCGTTAAAGGGGAGGCCGTTGTTGTATTTTCTGTGTATTTTAGGGCCGACACTCAAAGTTGACCGGATTTAAAACTTACAAATTTAGTTATAAGCACTAATTGGATCCGCAGTTACGCCCCACTTATTAACAAGGTGATGGTGGTATTACTTCATTACCACGTCCGTGATCACGAACCCCCGAAATAGTATAAGTTCACCTATCGACAAAAGTGTAGTATGAGACACAGTAGGTTTTTGTAACGCAAAATACTTAAAATAACATATGCTTTAACCTACCTATGTTAAACCTTAAACGCTATCCTAAAATGACACTCACTTCACATAAGTTTAAAATGTCTTCAATTACCTTCCCGCGTTCTTCTTCGTACAGTGTTCTTTTGGGTACATTATATTGCGTAATTAGAAATTATTGGCCTCCGTGTATTCTACGTCGGTCTATTGCCGATGAGATGTAGTACATTTGTTAAGGAAAACAATAAAGCCTCTGTTCTAACTAAAAAATAAACATCAGTTGGTGCAGATGGTATTTTGATGAACGCTCTGTAAGTTAATTACTGCTAGTGTCCCTTAATAAAGAGAGTTTGTAAATAATGTTCATTAAGGGACACTATAGTTACTGCTAATGCTCATTTATTACGCCTGACTCACATTAGATGATTAGACCATATATTACAACCCCATCTATGTACTTTATACCAATGTACTCAACGCTCTAGCTTACTTTGTCAATTTTAAAACTCATGAGCTTTTTACGAGTCTCTCGTCCGCTTTAGGAAGAATTGGAGGATGAGGCCGGCGATGGGTATAACGACGAAAAGTACGTTTTGTTTGTAAATACTACGCGTTGGCCCATTGATATAATATTAATCTTATTTAAGCTTTTACCATAGCGGTGATCGTGGGTCTTCCTTAATTTTCTTAAGTCAAGGTTTGGATTTGCGCCTGGTGCTTGCACTAATTCTGGCATGAGGTTGCCCCAACTAACATACCTTAGCCAAGACTAAAATAGGTGGCAATCCGACTCCATAAAAACTTCTTTATTGATATATTGCAAGCTGATACAATACAATTCGTACAGTTAAACTGGTTCATTATACATGCTTGAAGATATCATCTTCAAGCAGGCAGTGCTTTATAGGTCTACATTTCAGAACGCGTTTTTGATAACACTTAATGCAAAAACTTTATACACAAAACATCAGCTTGCAAAACGTATGGCATGGAGATTATATCCCGTTGGCACGCACAGGAAGTGAGGCACAAACGTGTTTTTAGAACAGGCGCAAGCTGTGCAGAATGCAATTATGGCTTCCTAAAACAATTTAACAAAACTTAATATAATAAGCAACAAATATTACACAAGCCGCGAATGCCGCTACATATTTTACCAAGTTTTTCTTCATCACGTGTAGCCAACAGCCTTCTTTTCTCCTCGCCTAAAACTTTATCATAAGTAAGATTATCAATAGTGATATAATTACATTACCTTTACATTAAGATGGCGTCTGAGAATTAATTTAAGAATATTAGATTTACTGAACGTCCATTTAAACCTGATATAATGTATTTAACAACATTACTGTAAAAAAACTAGAAATGCCATTCAGTGAAATAAACTGTCGCTACGAAACAAAGAAGAAAGCAAAACTGTTATTCCAAACTTTCAACATAATATTTTAAAAGTCAGATTACCATCGGGGTATACCATCGCACTGGTAATGAGTTTATTTAGTTCAGGTGGTGTATGACAGGATAGGATATTCATGTTTATCCCCGTGAATGGGAAAACCAAGGGGGTTAACACACGGGCAATAGTCAGATCACCTCGCGCCCATCGTCGGGTTACCGGAGCTATTGCAGTGTGTTGTATATGATAGACACGTTCTTCCAATTTGGTAGAACCCATTATTCCACTGGGTTCAGGCAATGTCCGTAAAGTGCCTTGCCCAAGGACACAACCGACTAGCAAGCGACCAGTTTCGAACCAGCAACCTAGCGGTTGAAAGATGTCGCACTAAACCGCCGAGCTAACCGATCGGAACTCGTGCCCACAGTCGGATAACCGGAGCTATTCCAGTGTGTCATGTTGTTAAACTCGTTAATTAACTGGTTTAAGGCAACGTCTGCTGTATATGCAGAAATCAAAATTTTAGGTGATAAATCCAGGCGAATTTCCCAAGGACACAACCAACTAGCTAGCGAATAGTTTCACACCTGCAACCTTTCGATTGAAAGGCGACGCACTTAACCGTTAGACCAACGGACCGGACCGGACTTTAGTCGCAAATAGGGGTCTAGAAGTTCATGTCGATGAAAGACAATGTTCTATAATGCGGCAACAGAAAATAATAAAAATTTAATGGATTTCTCGCTTTCCTCTCTGAAATTATGAAAATGGATTTTTCGCTGAAATTACATCGATTGGTTCACTACGGCCAACCTAGATTGGAAGAATCAGGTCTAAAAGTTGTCGATAAGAATAGCTGGTCGGAAAGAATCCCACACGAATCGGACGGGTGCCTCTAAATACTACAGGAGCGCTTTGAGTCGCTTAGAATGCTATGGAATGAAATTCTAACCCTGTCCCAAACACTAATCTCAATCCCAGAACTAACGTTAACCCCAACCCTAACATTTATATCATAATATTTATTGCAACCCAAGCGATCCTATAGTATTTAAAGTACTGACTGAGGAAGAGCCGCAATTTAATATAAAAGAGCATGTTGACCCCCAACTACCAGCATCTCCTCCTAAAAGACTGTTTACCTCCGACAAAGAGGAGCACATCAATGTTGTCATCATCGGCCACGTCGACACACGTAAGTCGACAATCGGTGGGCAGGTTATGCGCCTCATAGGGATGGTGGAAAAACGCACCTGGAAGAATCACGAAAGATACGAAGGAAACGAAGTCGAAGAAGGAGGGTACGTACAAGACCGATACAAAATATTTTGCAATTCTCGATGCACCAGATCATACGCGTTTTGTGTCGAACAGGATCGAGAAGAGTGGGCTGGTTCGTGTGTTTAACCCAGTGGACTGGCGGTATAAGACTGGTTGGCCGGGACAATACGAACTTTAACTGTTTTTTTTTCGCACAGGCGACCGTTGTACCTTTAGTGATTTTTTTGTAATTTTTTTGGAACGAAAAGTTCGTTTTGAGTTGGGGGGTGTAAAGTTTTATTTTATTTCTATGTTCTGGGTTTAAATATCTTTTATTTTGGACGCTCGCCGATTTTACGTTATTTCCTTGTTTCTTTGATTACTTGATTGTCTGTTTTCTATATATTTCGCTGTATCTTTGTGTTTCAAGCGAAGAGTAGTTCTGTAGAGTTATGTGAGTAGTTGTTGTAAAGTTAGTTGTGCCGTTGTGAGCGTCTAGTTGCATTGTGGCGGTCGAGGATATATAGACCGAGCAACAATAAATTGGGCTGAAACGCTACAATAAAAACTAAATTGAAGGTTTTGGCGGCTGGCGGGCAAACCAAATACAGAAAGATGGAAAAAGGGAAATTGCACATTAATAAGTGACCTTGGTGGTTTGTCAAATCAGTGACGCTATATGGTCTGTCCATCCAACAGTACAATGCCGACGTTGTAACAGTTAGCCAACGACAAGCCAACCAACGCTATATGGGTTAATTTTGTTCATCCAACCGTACAATGCCGACGTTGTAACACTAACCCAACGAAAAGCCAACCAGTTGGGCATCAGCCGTAATTTGTTTCACTCGTTTTCTGTTCTTGGCTTTAGTTAGGGAGTGTTATTTAATAGTTTTTGTCGAAATATTTTGTATATTCTAGTAGTTTTTAGTTTAGTTTAGTTTATTCATTTTTTGCCCCAGTAGTTTTATTAAAATATCATAGTTTAATGTTATATTATGTTATGTTTTTGTTTCTTTTTTCGATCCTTTATTGTTTTAAAGGAGTGAAAAATATACTTGAAAAATAGCACATTTATTCAAAAAAGGGAGAAAAAATAAAACGACGAAACTACAGCAGTTAAAACCGAGGTTAATTTACCGTCTTTGATAATTTGTGTTGCGCAATTGAAAGATCCCAATTTTGCACATTTTAAACAATTTTGTTAATTGTCGTTTATCTGTAAAACGGTTTTACGGAATTCAAACTCACATTTGTATAATAATCTTATCGTTTAAATTTTTTTTTTAAACCGAACACAAGTTTTCGGATCGCCTATATGGGCGACCATTAAAATTAAAGTAGGTGGACCGACAATAGCCAAGTAAATTTTCTGACATAACCTCACCCTATTTAAATATATGGGTTTCACGAACAATGTAAGAACGTCTCAAACACACACAACACAATAGCTCAGGTTACCCGACGGTTTTTTAGCCAAGTTTCGAACCCATGATGGGCTCGTCACTAGGACCGTTTTTTTGTATAAGAGTTATATATATCGGTCGCGTTAACCATTCGGCCACACGATCGTACTACCCGACGGTTGGCGCGATGTAATCTGAGATTGTCTGTGTAAGAACGCCACCTAACCACTTCTTATTATACCGAATTTTAATAATTTATTGATTTTTTTAAACGTGTTCTAACGACTGTCGTTTTTCCGTTTTTTTTCGTTTTTCAAATTTTTATCAATAGTCCTGCTTCATGTTTTCACCGTGGAAACAAAAAATAAACTAAACTAAAACTAAACTTATTTAAAGTGATACAAAAGTAATATCCTAACATATAACTTATCAATTTAGATTTTTTTAACTTAAAAAAGTTAAGTCAATCTTTGAATACAATGAGTGCTGTTGTCCAAGGTAAGTTATGGCGTTTTAATTGCTTTATGAGTTCTGATACTACATTAAATACTTCGTTCTGATACTACATTAGATCTTTTGTTTGTTCTAATACTACATTAAATATTTTAATTGTAGTTGAGTTAATTTACTCAATCTTACCCCTATACCAAAACTGGTATAAGCCCAATTGTTTTTGGGTGGTTTAGTGCGACGCCCAACGGTCGATGTGAGGTGATCTGACGATTGCCGTGTGTTAACCCCCTTGATTTTCCCATTCACTGGAATAAACCTGAATATCCTATCCTATTCTATATATAAAGTATATTTTTAGACGATTTCGGGGCGGTTCTTATTGTGGAGAAACATCCCGACGACAATGGATTTGAACTGAGGAAAGACGTCTTTCAAGCGATATTTGAAAATGTTCGAAATCTGCCGGTTGTTATAATTAATGTAGCGGGACCCCTACGCTCTGGGAAGTCGTTAATCCTGAATTTGATCTCTAGCTATTTGTTGGAAAACAAGGTAAGTTAATGAGCTCCATAGGATAGGTTAGTATATTCGTGTTTGTTCATTTGAATAAGAAAACGCAAGGGGCGTTAGCACATGAATAATCGTCTCGTCCCCACTGTCGGTTATAATGGAGCTATCGAATTGTGTTTTGAAGATTAAGACCTTGCTTAAATTTGATAAAACCCATCGGATTCGGGCGATGGACAGGTCGTATTAAGGCGGATGCACACATACCCGTCTGCGGCTGCCGCAGAGTGCTTACGGCGCGGCTCTGCCGCGTGTCAGTGCACACATCGCCGCAACGGGGTTTTTGAGCGGCTTGTGCGCCAATAAGCGGTCAATTTTCTCGGTCCTGCGGCGCTTGCGGCCGAGTAGAAAAATTTCTACTTTGCCGCAGAAGCCGCACAGCTACAAATCTGGTTAAAAGCAAAAAAATGCATTTTTTTAATATTGCAGCATAGTTTGGTTAAGAATTTAGGCTGGGATAGATGTATTGTTGTTTTGCTTTGTGGATTAGGTCCAAGACTCATATTTAACCAACTTTATTTAAAATTGTAGGATTTGTAGCCTAAATATGGACGAGGTATTAAAGTTAAAAAACGTTGAGGAAACCAATAAAGTAATTAAAGCATACATTGTGAAACTGAGTGTGATCCTGGAAGGTAAGATATTAGGCTTTAATTTTAATTATTGTATTGTTTCACTTTCAAGTGAAGTAAGATTACACAAAAAGCAGTGCCGGTATAATAGAATATTATTTAACTTCAAAATTTAGGAGGCACCGATAATACCCTGGAGTTGACTAGTCATACTGGAGGCACCAAACTAGATAACTTATGTTTTTTTGTGCCTTCCTGTTTTGCTGTAGTATCTTGCCAGTTTTTTGTAAATTGTTGGATTTTCAGTTAACGCCATATTTGTTTTGGTATATATATATATATATATGCCATTCACTCTCGTTATTACCGTTACTTAAAAACTTTCTTGTTAAACTTTCAAATGTATTAATTGATCAGTGCACAATGATATTGGTACCCTGTTTAGTTTTTTTGCAATGTTGTGGATTAGGCCTACACTGCAAAAACTACAAATTATTAAGTCATGCACTCCCGAGATCTTGTTAAAATGGCTTTTTGAACTGGTCGGTCACTCTCACTATATATTAAATATATATATTTGTATGGATGTGTATACCAATACAACACAGTATTTTGATAGTTAATTTCTATTGTTTTTTTTCTAGACAGGTATGGGTACACGAGATGTTGACAGAGAGAGATTTAAGATCTGAGTTTGTCTTTTTGTGAAATTACAGAAGATTTGTCAGATGTGTTGGACAATCTGGAAAATTAATGCTAGTAACCCATACCGGCACTGTATTAGTACCAAGCTGGAAAAGACAGAAAAGAAGAAACTACATATGATTGAATCATTCATACAAGTTATATCTTCATGAACATTGGTAGAGGGGCATGAAGTAATGGTTAGCGGTTTGTGTTATAGGATAGTGGTCGGTTTGGTATTTCCACTCTTTTTAGAATATTTCAAATTTTTAAGTGATTATTATAAAAAAAAAAATTGAGAAAGTTTTATTTATTTCCATATGTAGTTAAGTTAACAGTGTTGTTGGTTGTGGTCAATGTTTTTGTGCAGAGTAAGTAAAAAAATTTCTTTCACATACAGAGATTGCAAAAAAGCACCCTGGCTGTAATGCACACAGAATCAAATTTACACTGGCTTGAACACTACGGTCAATTTGGGACTACAACTTCATTCTAAACTAGCTGATGTGGTAGAATTTTATTTCTCAGTAGAAATTCACATGACTGAGTCATCCACATGATAGTGATATTTATTTTAATTGTATATATTGTTCTTTTCTTACTGTTTCCATTTTGTTACATGTATGCACTCTTTATTCAGTTGGTGTCTCCTGTCCAGGTCCACCAGGTGTGTTGTACTGAATAAAGTGGAGGACTTAGACAGCAGATAACTATTGAATAATGAGGACATGCATGTAACCATACTTTTCCTAATGTTTATATAATAATTTTGTTCCATGTGTTCTTTCAAATTTCTATCCCTTTGTCTACTATTGAATAAATTCCTCACTTGCCAGTAGTGATTGAATTGTTATTTTTTTTTGTATTGACAATGACGAAGAGAAAAAATTTGACTCTTCAGGTAATCAGATATGAACAGGTTAGCCCAGTTGGGCATTAAAACCACTCCACTTTGGGAAACATTTGCTGGTGTCGTTTGCAGTCAAAAGTTTAGTCAATTCTCATTAATCTCTTCTCTTTTTAAGTATTTTGCAAAAAATAGTAATCCTAACCTAATACATTGAATGAAATGAACTTATCTTTTGACTAGAAAAGCAGTTCTGGGAAGGTATATGCCTAATCATAAACTCTAAACCCTTGATTTGCAAAGAAAAGGCCATTTTAGTACCAATCTTTGCATTGCAATAGCGTCCTTGGAAACCGGGCGGTGTGAATGTGGTGTGCATGGTGGAGTCGCACAGCCGCACAAGATGACCGCAGCCGCGCCGCTTACTGCTCGGGGATTCCCAGCCCGCAGCCGCAAAAGTTGTCATGTGTGCATCCGCCTTTAGGCTATGTAACAGTTGTGTGACCAAATGGTTTAAAGGGGAACTGAAGTCGATTCTAGAAATATCTTAATAAATGGAAAAAAATACGCTGATTTCAAAAATCAAATCAGTTTCTTCCAATATTTTTTTGTTAAACAGTTATGAGCAAATATGCATTTCATTTTATGTTAGGGAATTTCCCGTATTACGTCATTGA
>CH001855.1:268364-281234 GCA_000149265.1 Ciona savignyi | reverse complement strand
GTCACCTTTTAATATCTTCACTAGGTACTTGGTTGTTTCCTTGGGCAAGGCACTTTGCAGAAAGTGCCCAAATTCAGTTGTTTGATTGATTATGTTAAAAGTAAAGAAATGTGTACACTACACACTGCAATAGCTTACATAAACAGTGTAAAATTGCTTCTTACGTAATTGCGATGATAGCGCCCCATTGCATTTTCCTGTTACATAAAAAGATGAATATTTTTTTTCTCATGATTTAGACTAAAAAAGATAATAACATGAGTGTCCTGCCGGTAAGTCTGGCAGTTAAGTGCATCACCTTTCAATCGTAGGGTTGCAGGTGCGAAACTGATCGCTAGGTTAGTCGATTATGTCCTTGGGCAAGGCACTTTATGGACATTGCTTGAAGCCAGCGGATAAAGGGTTCTACCAAATTGAAGGAACGTGTCTATCATACACAACACACTGCAATAGCTCCGGTAACCGGACGATGGGCGCGAGGTGATCTGACGATTGCCCGTGTGGTAACCCCCTTTGTTTTGTCATTCTAGGGATGCACAATATAGGATAGTTAGGTATTCTAGAATATTCTAGAATAGTACATTTCGAATCTAGAATTTCGAATCCTATTCTAGAATGTTTTACCATGTATTTAAATTTGCTATGCTGTGCATATATTTTCTCATTTATAGTGAATTAGCCATATGCTTTTAAACTGTGATGAGAGCAATTTATGTAGTCCAACAATATTTTACCATTACATATTTTTTTAATCATATGTAACATCTCTAAACACTATCTGCCATGAGAGAGGATAATAGTCTAGTAGGTTATTGTTGAAATGAATGGCTGAGAAAAATGCTCCCAAACACCAGACAATTTTTATTTCACCAGTTTGGTGTCAAGACTAGCTATTAATGCCCTTGCACAATTTAACATTAATTTACTATTTAACACAGTTATACCTCGGTAAAAAAATAATAAATTAATCACTGCAAAATCACCTAACTAAATAACACATAGGATATCATTAAATTGAATACATAGGATATCATTCATTGTGTTTATTGAAAACATATTTGTTTAAGTGAAATATATATTGCAAATACTAACGTGTTTAGTCTGTAAATAACTCTTCCGCCTTTGGAATAATTGCGTCATATTTAAAGGTGCGATAACCCACGTGATTACAGCCTGGCGAACGTGACCTCCTTTCTTTGTGCGTGCGTTCGTTTTAAGCGCGTCTGTCCACGATGCACGTGTATGGGACAACTGATAAGATAATGTTGTTGTGCTTTAATGCAAGTTGTATTTCCGAGCTACCGCTTTAGAAAATGTTCGGACGCTTTCGCACGATAGATGCACTTTCGGTATGGAGAAACGCATTACGGGTATTACATACGAATGAAGAAGCCATTTTACAATTTTGAGATTACGAATTTACTTCAATGGCGATCCACCAAAAGTTTCTCATCATTGTTATCCACTGTTGCACGCTTGCTGAAACGATACGCTGATGTATGCATAATCGGCATCACGCGTGTTCTTGTGCGTTGGATCGCAGCCAATATTTTACGTTTTCAATTTCGAATCCTAACTATTCTTATTAAATTGCTTGTAAAGATTCGAATCCCTAGAGATTCGAATCTCAAAGATTCGAAATTCTATATTGTGCATCCCTATGTCATTCACGGGGATAACATGAATATTCTATTCTATCCTCTCCAAGCACCATGTAGAACCATTTACAAATTTATTAATTTCAGGAACTCTTACTCTATCCTTCCCTCTATGGACCTGAGGAATATTTTGTTTGTTTTCTCGCCATCTTTATTGGCTTCGTGGCGATCAAACACTTGATTTTTCACACCGGCTTTTTTTGGTGGTATCGCTCGGGGCAATTTTATATTCCTAACCGATTCTGGAGCTTTGTAACAGGTAGGTTTAAGCATTAAGGCTAACGGGTAAAAAAAAATACATTAAGGATAAAACTGGTAAAAATATACTAATCTAAATCAGTGTTTCTCAAATGGTGCGCCGCAGGGGTTAGCTAGGTGCGCCAAATTGCATTTTGTAAATTTATGACAGAAGGTGCATAGATCATGCGCCCATTCGCGTTTGTAATTGGTCTTGGGTACGACACAAGGTCAAATAGATTAAAAAAAACACTGGTTTAAATAACAAAAATTGTCACACAATCACAGTAGATAACTCCTTTATCTACCATTAAGTTACCAGAGGTTTTGCAGAGTGTTGTATAGAGTTGAGTTGTTTACACCGTTTACAGACAGTTGGGTTTTGGTGCGGAATAAATTATGTCAGTCACATATAATATAAAATAAAAATAGTATAAACACACCAGTCACATATAACATAAAAATGGTATAAATACATCGGCCATACATGATGTAACATAAAAAAGATGGTAAAATCCTAGTAGTTAAAACATAGCGGTACATGATATAAAATTAAAAGAATCTAGAAAAAAATTGTATTTGTTTTTTTAAGGAAAGCCATTATCGAAAAGACTCATAGAATTTGTGCACAAAAAGCTACCCAACAAAGAAGAAAAGAAGATGAACATAGAAGATGTTTTAAGCACAGTGGATGTATATTTCTCGACTAAAGAATTCGGACCAAGTTTAAGCAATGTAAAAGGTACATTTATATACATTTTATTTTAATTTTTCTTTTTTTATTGATCTATTAACTTTGGTTTGTATAAATTAAATAGTCTATGTTTATCATCGTGATTAGGAAAAGGCAAGGGGCGTTATTACATGGGCTGTCCATCAAATTACCCCGTGCTCACAGTTGAGTTTCTCTTATAAATTATATGAAGGCATTTCGGTTTGCATTTACGTTTTTTGGTTTTGCATATCCTAACCATATCTTGCATATCTTAAGTTTTTTGGTTTGCATATCCTAACCATATCTTGCATATCCTAAGTTTTTTGGTTTGCATATCCTAACCATATCTTGCATATCCTAAGTTTTTAGGTTTGCATATCCTAACCATATCTTAACTTTTTTGGTTTGCATATCCTAACCATATCTTAACTTTTTTGGTTTGCATATCCTAACCATATCTTGCATATATATCCAAAGTTTTTTGGTTTGCATATCTCAACCATATCATGCATATCCCAACCATAACTTGCATATCCTAACTTTTTTGGTTTGCATATTCTAGCCATATCTTGCATATCTTAAGTTTTTTGGTTTGCATATCCTAACCATATCTTGCATATCCTAAGTTTTTTGGTTTGCATATCCTAACCATATCTTGCATATCCTAAGTTTTTTGGTTTGCATATTCTAACCATATCTTGCATATCCTAAGTTTTTTGGTTTACATATCCTAACCATATCTTGCATATCCTAACTTTTTTGGTTTGCGTATCCTAACCATATCTTGCATATCCTTACTTTTTTGGTTTGCATATCCTAATCATATCTTGCATATCGTAAGTTTTTTGGTTTGCATATTCTAACCATATCTTGCATATCCTAAGTTTTTTGGTTTGCATATCCTTTTTGGCATTTACACATCCTAACCAATTTAAGGCCAAGTGGTTGATGATCTTGTGGAGACGTACAAACCACAATCGGTTCTCGTGGTCGGCTGCTACGTGGGGTACGTGTTGCTGCGAATACTTCGAAAGTTGCCTCGCAGCGCTAGAGTATTCGTAATTGAGCCAAACCAAGAATATACCGAAGCCGCAAAATCTCTTACAAAGATGGTTGGCTCAGATGGACAAGTGGGTTGAAAATGCGATTAACTTGATATTCCTGTTAGGAGTTGGTATAGGACATTCATGTTTATCCCAGTTATTTAGAAAACGCAATATGCGCCATCACCTGACACCTGTGCAGTATTTAGATTACCTAACGTTTATGTAAATGAGCATTCTTTCAGTAGCAATTGTCATATTGCTTCGCGTCCACTGTCCGGTTATCTGTGCTATTGTGGTGTGTTTTATATGATTAAAAACAGTCTTTTAATTTTGGTAGAACCCATCAGTTTAGAACCTACAACCCTTGAACTGAAGGTGACTTTAATCCACCAAGTTAATTAGTCCAACAAAGGGTTGAATAAATAATGGAAGGATGTTTTCTCGATTAATTTAAACAGAGCTGCGAATACTACAATACTTTAATATCTTCGGAAACCCGACTTTGCCCACAAAGTAGTTAATTTTATTTCCAAAATCCCACAGGTGACATTCATATCTGCGGAGGCGGTAACAGTTATACCGACTATTGCACAAGACTACGCTGTCTCAAAGTTTGACTTTGTATTTCTGAATCGGACAAAGCATAACGCCCCATCCCATGTTTCATTGTTAAAGCTATTGGAAGGAAATACAAAGGTATCAATTGTTCAATGACAGTAATTTATTTTATAAATCTAACCCTATATTGGCGCATATTTTACTGTACGGAATTTTTCTTTAAACCGAGAATCCAAAAGTGTAAATCCAGTATTTGGAAGCAAATCCATGATTATATGAATGGAAAACAAAACATATATATTCTTTCATGCACTGTATTTTTCGCATTCAATCACTATGTACTGTACGCTTGCCAAGGCAAGTATGGAGTAAATGAGACCACCTTTGATACGCTTACATAACAATCGGAATAGGTGCTTATTGCATTACAATATTTAATTGTTTGCCTGTTCTAACAGATAGGGATGTAGTGCGACGCCTTTCAACTGAAAAGTTGGGGTACAAAACTGATAGTCGGTTCGCTAGCTAGTCGGTTGTGGCCTTGGGCAAGGTTCCTAACGGACATTGCGTTCCGAATCCAGCGTATTAATTGCTTTAACTAAAGTAAGTTAAACCAGTTTTATATCATACACAATATACTGCAACAGCTCTGACAGTGTTTTAAAGTAGAAGAAAATAGGATCTTACGCAAGTCAAAATCCTATACCACTAACTTTTTGACAGTGGTTAAAAACCTACCCTACTAAGTGATAATATTCTAAATTCACCAATAAAATGACCAATATCTTTGTGAAAATACCATCATCTTTGCTCTTCAGGGAAATAGCTATCTGCACCAAGCTTGTAAAGCTATACAATGTTTAAACTAGTATCAAAAAAGTATCTTACAACAGTTAAAACCTTATACCACCTCTAACTTTTAGCCAGTCGTTAAAGACCTAGATCTTTGCTTTACTGTAAAACTGTAATTTTTGTTTTATAAAGATTTATTATTTTTTAATTTATTTTTTATTTGGGTTACCGGCCACGTCTAATTTTACCAAATTTTAATAATTTATTCCTTGTGTTTAGACGTGTTCTAACCACTGTCGTTTTTCCCGTTTTCCCATCTTTTTTTTTTAATAGTACTGATTTATGTTTTCATCGTGGAAACAAAAAAAAAACTAAACTTTCCAGGGAGATAGCTATCTACACCAAGCTAGTGAAGCGGTTGGAGACGCCGCTCCTAAAACGGTCGTATTAGCTGATAAAGTGGTTCTTCTCGGCGACCCTGAGTTCCTTAAATATGTACGTGGATCTTCAAACTACCAGACACAGTATTACCAAATGTCGCTTGAGCATACGGATGAAGAAATAATAGACGGGATGGAGAAGGCAGTGTTTGTTGGTTGAAACCCGGTATTTTATCCGGGTTCGATTCAAGCGTTTTTCAAGAGCACCGCTCAGCGATTCTTTAACAAACCTGTGAAGTTATTGTTTTTACATAATATTAAGTGCTATTATCTCAGCCCCTAAACCCACCCTAGCCTATTTATTAATCCTACAACCGACCCTAATCTTTACTCAACCACAGAACTGACTTTAGCCCTTTTGTGTACAGTGCCCTATCAACTAATATGTGAAATTAGTGTTTTGGCTCTCAACCCTACCCTAGCCTTTTTTCGTTTCAGTTTCTTGTACCCCCCACTTACTCAACAAACCAGTAAATTCATTCTTTTGATAAAGTGTTTAGTAATAATATATAATATAATATTTAGTAATATTTATGCTCAGTCCTGATCCAACGTAGCAAACTATTTAACCATCGTAGCCCCTCCACTGTGGAGGTTTGTGTTTTTTTAAATAAATTTTTACTTGGATTTATTAACATGGTGATGAAATACAGTGTTGAAGATGTAATTATTTGAAACCAAACAATTAGGTGAAAAACTCTCGCAATGTGCACTAAATTGGCAAATAAAAAAATTTAGGTTGACTTATTAAGTTTTGCAATTATAATTATAATTAAAGTCTATGGCACAGTATGTAAAACACACAGCCAAACAGTTACCGGTTAAAACTGGTAACTAGCTGGACGGTTGAAAAATTTAGCACTTAGAGAAGGTCGCCTAAGCCCAGTAGATTGATGGGTTTCGCTAAAACCCTGGAATAGCTCTGATAACCCAACAGTGGACAAGGGGTATTCTGACAATTGCACATCTGACAACACTCCTATTCATGGCGATAATAATATTAGATCCACTGCTCCGCGGAAATCTTCAAAAGGTTAAAGACCATTGATCAAGAATAATAAGTGCATAGTCATTGTAGGCAACTTTGATACAAAACTAATGCTACTAAGAGAGGTAATTAAAATGAAAAATTACAAAAACTAACCAGGAAATCATATTGAATAATATAGAAGGCATCATTCCAGCATATAACATATATGATTAGGGAACAGGTAAAACAATTATATATATAGTAATACAATTGATATAAAATAAATTAAATTAGAATGAAACATTTCCATATGAACAATAAAATCGTATTTTTGGATTTCTATTGAAAAAATAGCTTAGATCTCTATTGGGAAACTAAAATATTGCAAGGGATGATTGCCCAGTGGATCAACTGTGCGCTCCATAAAATAAAGAGTATTTTCCTGGTCAACAAGCACAACTGTTTGCATGCGGGTTCCATAATATCTGTCCCCGGATATCATAACAGAACAGTAGCATTTTAAGAACTCTTCCGACATTCGCGAGCCAGATTGCGCAGTCACAAGTTCATCAGGATACAGGCAAGTTGTATCGGATAACAAGTTATTCAACAAATTCTGCATCAGTTCTTTGGGATTGGCCTGAGTATTTTGGATTTCTTGTCGAAATTTATTTTCACCATGAGTTACTTTGTGCCATTTAGTCCCAAGAACAGAGCAGCCAAGAGTGAAAGTGTTCATATCCAATTTTATTGGGGATTTTGGATCTTTTGAACCAAAGTAACTGATGTTTAAGTCTTTGCATCCATTAGTAAACTGACCTCCTACAAAATGGTGGGATCTGTGGGCTCGATTCATAAGATTCTCTTCAATATACTGATCTGGTTGGATATCGCTTTCTAAAAAGTTTTGAACCACGAAACCCCGAGATGATTTCGCCAACTCTTCATCTGTAGTCGGCAGCAAATAATTAGTGAGAAAACCAAATTTTCCCTGTCTGTTCACACCGAACCAGGTCCCGCCTTCAGCCCCGGGTTTTAAGTCCAACCCGCACAGAATACTCGGGTTATTTTCAAGATAGTTTGCCGGTTTGGTCGGTCGTGCGTAATATTCATCTCGATTTGCAGCAATAATCAGTTTGTACTTGCTACCCACACTACCAACATTATTTTGCACAAACACAATACACATGGCTAATATGTAACCTGAAATTAAAATTTTGTTTTTAAGACAGGTCACATTTTTATAGAGTTGTAGAAATTTATCGCTGAAATTAAAACATTTGTGAAAACAAAATGTTTAATTAAATGTGACTATGTTTATTTAAAAAAAATTGTTTCAAGGCAGAACTCCTTGATATCGTTGAAGAAAATTTTAATAATTCTAAAAACATCAGTTTTTTAAATAAACTTAATAATAATAGTACTTTAAATTTAAAGTAATACATACTAAGAACATTCAATATAAATGCAAAATCATTTTCATAAATGATGAAACCTACAATCATTAGAAAGCGTTACCATTTCACCATTATTCTGTTACAATATATCAAATGAAGGTTGATAAATGTGGAAAAAAATACAGCAATATTCATTTCATAACCGCCTGCGTAATCCTTTTTTAAAAGCAATAAATATTTACTTTCTGAATGGGTGGACGTTTAATGGTTGTACTTATCATAATTCGCACAAACATAGTAGAAGCATAATTTCATAATTCGCACAAGTATACCATTGTATCATACAACCATTTAAAATTTCTGGCATTATTTCAAAATTCGCAAAAACATTCATAATTCGCACAACTATACCGTTGTATGCTTACAATCATTTAAAATGTACGAATCACAAATTCAACAATATTAACAACTAATTCAACAATTCAACAACTTATTCCATTTAAAATGTCCGAATCACAAATTCAACAATTTGTTTACTAATTCCATCATCGGTTTAAGAGTCGCTGAATCCGGAAAAACGTCGATCAAATTCCGTCCCGTCTCGCAACAATTCGCGAGGTTTGGGTCCAGAGGGATCCGTGCAAGAAATCTCAGGTTCTCTTGTTTGGCCAACTCTTCGCCGCCACCTTGTGAGAAGATCAAGGAGCACTCGGAACAATGTGGGCAAACGTATCCCGACATATTTTCAACGACGCCGAGAACAGGAATCGAAGTTTTCCAACAAAACGTCAGTTCTCTGCGAACGTCTGATACGGCAACCGCCTGAAATGCGGTAATCACTGGGTAAATAGGAAATTCTGTATTAGTTAAATAGGGTCCCTTTTTTATAGGTCCGGTAGGCCCGCTTGGTCCACTAGGTCCGCTAGGTCCAGCGCTAGGTCTAGTGCCCTGCCCTAAACAATAATTTAAACCCTGCCCAAAAAACACTAATCTTAACCCCAGAACTAACCCTAACTCCAACCCCATGTTTAAAACTAACTCTAGCGGACGTAGTGCTGGACCTAGTGGACCTAGCGGACCTGTACAAAATAGAGGGACCGGTTAAATACAGCGATCCTAGTGTTCACATTGTAGTAATGACTTTGTGTAAATCCAAGGACACATTCAGGACTGGATACAATAGAAGCATGACCGCCATAACAAGTGTTCTAATATCGACATGTGCTTAGATCTGCCAAGAACTCACAAGATATATAGATGGAGTCAAGAACTCGTATTAAGTTAATGTGTTAGAACTTAGAACATATTTTTACAAATTCTGCTACTCAAATTGTTATACTTTATCTTTATTGGTATTTCTGTAACATGTTAATTTTTTGTTAGAATATAAACACCCACACATGAAAATACAACAGACATCAACAGTAAATAATAAAATCTGCTAATAAAATGATAATCCTTTATCTTTATAAATGTAATTTTTGGAGATTTCGGTGCCACTTAGACCGGAGGACATACCAAGAGAAGCCTTTTACACAATAGACTGAAAAATGCGAAACTATACTACTAAAATGGCAATTATTTACTCATTTTAAACTTTTTCCGCTATTCTATAACATGTTTAGTTTTCATGAGAATTCGTACTGAAATACCAAGATGAGTGGCGCCAGCCAAAAAAATGGCATTTGTTATAAAAGGTTGTAACAGAAAAGATGTATTTTTATAAAAAAAACACATTTATCAAGTGTCCAGGTGGTTATACTTCATACCAAACCAAAGCAACCCATGAAGCTGGCTTTCCCCATGCAACAATACATGCAATAGGAAAGAAGGCCATATTTCGTTCTTTAAAAGGAGGATATATTTCTTAAACTACAGCTTATAATCACCTGAGGTGTGGTAACCAGGATGGCTCCTGTAACTCTCCCCTTCAAGTTCTGAACCACGCTCAAATGTTCATCACTCGTTCCAGGAGGGGTGTCTATGATCAAGTAATCCATCTCACCCCAATGCACATCCGTAAGGAACTGTTTTATCATGGCCGTCTTCTTGGGTCCTCTCCAAATCACTGGTTCGTCTTTGCTGCCCAGCATAAACGCGATTGACATCGCGCAGAGCTTTTTATCTTCCGTCGCGAACACCGGAACCCACCCCTGATCGCACTGGTAAATGCTAGCGTTTTCTAAATTTAACATTTTCGGGATGCTAGGCCCACAAACGTCCGTGTCTAGAATACCGACAGATTTCCCCGCGTGCGCCAAACCGAGAGCAATCTGCACTGACAGAGTGCTCTTCCCCACGCCCCCTTTTCCGGATAAAACCAAAATCACATTTTTAACCGAAGACAGATTATCAATCTCCATTTTTTATTCACACGAATTGATTATAACATATCACATTCAGCATGACTTGACGAAACGGTACGGGAAAGCCCCTTTTTAACATGTTTAGTCATCATGTCTCAGCAAAATTCGTTCTTATCTATTTATAATATGAATAAATAAACTTTTAACTAAAGTAAAAATACCAACTTTATTTATTAAAATTAAAGAAATAATTTTATAGTTTGATATTATATAACAAATACAATTTAGAATTTTCTAAATTCTCTCACTTTATTTATTGCGCCACAAAGGTTTATTTAAACTCTCGTTTTTAAACACATGTGGTTTGTTGTTTTGATTGCTTAGTAGTTTAACGAATCAATGAAAATACTAAACAAGTCGGTTAAATAAAGCTAACATGTCAACTGTCGCCGAAAAGTTTGCCGAGTTATGTAACCCCAAAGCGTCGTATGATCCAGAGGATGATATTTGCGAAGGTAGGAATCCATATTAGGCTAGGATAAGATATTATTGTTTACTTCTTGAATAGAAAAAATTCAAGATGCGTTAACACACGGCTATCGTCAGATTACCTCGTGCCCACCGTCAGGTCACCGAAGATATTATAGTGTGTTCTGTACGGTCCCTCTAAATACTACAGGACCGCTTGAATCGCATGGAACGCTGAAATCGCTTGGATCGCTTACTAAACTTCGTAATTACAAAAGCCATGATAATAATGTTAGGGTTGGGGTTAAAGTTATTTCTGGGGTCAAGATTAGTGTTTGGGACAGGGTTAGAATTACTTTCCATAGCAATCCAAGCGATCCTGTAGTATTTAGAGGCACCCAAAAATATTGCCCAAACCTTAAATGTGATTGTCATTATTCCTCTTTCCCTCCTTTTACATTTCCTGATAACTTGAACTAGAAGTCTCAATTCTATACATATTTAAACACATATTTAAAAGTAATAAATTACGTTTGCAGCATTTGTAGTTGTCATTGGTGCAATAGAAGGTGATGTTGTTCTGTCTTTTACTGCGAAACACAACATCATAATACTCTTTATTACTATGTTTTCATATTTCTTTTACATTTCCTGATAACTTGAACTTAAAGTCTTAATTCTGCTCAATCGTTTTTCCCAGATACGAAAGCGAAAGTCGTAGATCACGTGAACTTTGAAGATGACGATGAAGCCTCATCATTACGCCGGAAACAATTTCACAGTCACCATGATAACGAGGATGACCCTGTCTATCACGGGAAAATGGTTTCACGAAATGAAATCGAGGAGTCTGATGGCTCTTTAGAAGAGTGAGTGATGAGTTATGTACAAATGCTAAAAGAACCCATTGAAATGATGGGTTCTACCAAATTGAAGAAATGCTAGTGGTTGTGTCCTTGGGCAAGGCACTTAACGGACATTGCCAAAATCTAATGGAATATTGGGTTCTACCAAATTAAAGGGACGTGTCTATCATATACAACATACTGCAATAGCTCCAGTATACCGACGATGGGCGCGAGGTGATCTTATGATTTTCTGTGTGACAACCTCCTTGGTTTTCCCATTCACCGGTATAAACATGAATATTGTGTCCTAAGTGTAGATTTCCTTACCTTTTAGAATGTACAGAACACTAGTGTTTTAAAACAAGATGGTAAATATATATTGCAAATTTGTTACCAGGCGCCACATTTTTAATAGAAAATGTTTAGCGTCCTTATCCCTTCAATTAAAATAACATATAAAGGAATCAATATTCCTATATATCAAATTAACATTTTTCAAAAATTAAATTGCTTTATATCAATTTAACCTTTCTTTTTATTTTAAAATTCACATTGACATTTGAAAAATATCAAGATGCTTAGTGATTAATTAACATTTACATTCCTTAAATTTAAATTAACATTTGAAACTTTTTAGCACTGAAATGTTGGACATGGGTGATGACAGTGAATTAGATGATGAAGAAGAACATAAAGTGAGTCCTGCTAATATAGTTACTACTTTCTTAGCCAGATAGATTTGCTTCTGGCAAAACAAACAAGGTAAAACTAGATTTTTCTTAACCATTCGCGCTTTACCGCACACTCTTCTTCAGGGCTTCATATCGTTTGGTTTTAATTAAATTTTTTTTTTCCAAATATTGTTTTTTTCGCCTAGGTTTGGCGGCCGCGTCCGCTATATTTATTAAATCATAATCTTTTTTTTAAATGACGTGTTTTAACGACTGTTCGTTTTGCCGTCTTTTCCTGTTCCCAAGTCGCTATTTTAATCGCTTGCAATTTTTAAATACTAGGGCAAAAAAAGAATAAACTAAACATTCATTTGGGTATTTGGGTCTGGAGCAGCAAATTCGTGAGATTATCACGTCAATAATCACTTGACAGAACTATAATGATCCCGTGATTAATTAAACAACCCGTTCGATTTCAGACTAAAAATAAGTTTTTCCTAGGCTGCTCTATATTATAATTGCCTGCATAATATAGGAATATAAATAATACTTAATACTTTTTTTAGCAATTTAACTAACAAATCATTATACACACCATAAAAAGACAGTTTTTAATATCGATAGACCAAAAACTAGGAGCGTTCGAGTTTAATTGAAAGTGTTAAATTAAAATTGAAATCCTGAACCCCAGGAAGAAGACCTATAAAGCAATCACTGGTATCATGTATTTACACTCTTTCCATGGTAGGACCTAAAACTAGGAA
>CH001855.1:256546-268264 GCA_000149265.1 Ciona savignyi | reverse complement strand
TTTACCATAGCTATTGTAGCGTGTTGTACATGATTAAGATGTTCCTTTGATTTGGTAGAACGAATTATTTTCCTTAGTACGGGAATTGTCCTTTGTCTTGCCTAAGGACACTCCCACTAGCTAGCTACCAGTTTCGAATCTACAACCCTTCGGCTGAAAGGCGACGTACCAACCCAACACGCTAATCGATGGGGCATTGTATCATGTATTTACACTCTTTCCATGGTAGGACCTAAAACTAGGAACATTCGAGTTCAATTGAAAATGTTCAATTAGAATTGAAATTTTATTCATCCATCCTAGGAAGAAGATCCAATTGATCACGATGATGCAGGAAACTCAGATGATGAGATTGATTCAGATGAAGCTCTCGGGGAAGATGATGAAAATGTGGTCGAGATGTTTAAAGGGAAGAGTTTCGAGACGACGCAGCTTTCAAAAGGACAAGACACAATGAACCAACTAAGTATGGGAAGCATTTATCTATAGTTTAAAAGGCATATGTTGTTTTTTGTATCTATAGTTTAAAAGGCATATGTTGTTTTTTGTATCTATAGTTTAAAAGGCATATTTATCTATAGTTTAATTGCATATGTTGTTTTTTGGCAGGATAGGATTGAAAATGGGTTTTAATCATGCCAAATAGTCATTGCCCTTTGATATAAATCATAAAACTGGGTCATTCCATTTCAACCAAACTCTCCAACCCAAAAAGATAGCTAAGCCAAGTTTTCTCTGGCAATGGGAAAGGTAATCTAACGATTGCTCGTTTGTTAACCTTCTTGGTTTTCCCATTCATGGGAAAAAAACATGAATATCCTCTACCATTCTTTTTGTTCATGTTGTCTGTAACTATTAATATCATCCAGATTTGTGGGAGTCGTTGTTGGAGACTCGTATTAAGATGCAGAAGTTGCTGACGATGGCGAATCAAATGCCACGACCTGAAGCTCATGAATTGTTCATTGAACAGGTGGATGTTGCATTTGTCATTGGTGGATGACAAAACGTCAATTTTGACAGAAAAATGGAAACGTCCGGCCGGTTAGTCTGGTGGTTAAGTGCGTTGCCTTTCAATCGAAATGTTGCAGGTGTGAAACTGGTCGCTAGCTAGTCGGTTGTGTCCTTGGGCATGGCACTTTACGGACATTGCCTGAACCCAGCGGATTAATGGGTTCTACAAAACAGGAACGTCTCTATCATATACAACACACTGCAATAGCTCCGGTAACCCGACGATGGGTGCGAGGTGATCTGACGATGGTCCGTGTGTTAACCCACTTGGTTTTCCCATTCAGGGAGATAAACATGAATATTATATCCTATAAAACTCGAAACCCCAATTTTAACTCCCACCCGTACACCAACTTTACACCCCTGGCATTTAGTGCGCAGTTTTCCTTATTTTTAGTTCTCACACCAAACTGTACTTTTTTTATAAAGCAACCGATTAAATACTTTTCCTTTAAGTTTCACAATATCTATTCTTAGTATTTAACCATTAGAATAGGAACAGACACACTAACAGATCAAATTGTTTTAATGATTATAATGACTTTGTCGAGCTTTTCTATTCTCCTTGTCCCGTTATAAATACCTGTCAAATAACGGCAATTAAAATATGAAAGGTAAATAGCAATCTAATATTGGGATTTCTGCCCAAAATGTCATTAATCAATTAATAATGCTTATTCTCTTAAAAACGCCACACAATTAGTAATTCTTTTGGCCAAAAAAATTGATATAAATAAAATTAATAAATGAATAATTCTTAATAGCAAAATGGGATAGGATATTCATGTTTCACGTGAATGGGAAAAACAAGGGGGTTAACACACGAGCAATCGTCAGATCAACTCGCGCCCACTGTCGGGTTAACGGAGCTATTGCAGTGTGTTGTATATGATAAGCAAATTGGTAGAACCCATTATTCCGCTGGCTTTAGGCAATGTTTGTAAAGTGCCTTGCCCAAGGACACAACCGACTAGCTAGCGACCAGTTTCGAACCTGCAACCTTTCGATTGAAAGGCGACACACTTAACTGCCAGACTAACCAGCCGGACATAACTTCTCAAATATTCTACAAAGTTTTATAGAAACTAATCAACAACAATCTCTTTAGGGCGGTACTGAGTTGTCATCTTTGGTTGCCTCATCAACAAAATCATTGAACAAACTGGGAACGAAATTATTTGAAGTACAAACCTCCATGTTAAATCAAGATGGAAGTGATCAATCCGATGATAAGTAAGTTGGTGCTAAAAAGTGAAAACTAAAAAAGAGGAAAACAGGGAGAGAAATTGTGCCATAAAATAAAGATTAGAGAGCGTTAATGCTTTTACTGTGTTTTTAGGGACTGGGTTTAGGGTTAGTTTTTGAGTTGAGATTAGTGTTTAGGGCAGGTTTAGAATTATTTTGCTTAGTTTTAATGAGCAGTTTCCCTCTATTTCTCTGTTTAGTGTTTCCTCTTATTTGAAAATGCAAAATAAATTTTAAAACGGCAAAATATTATTAAAAAAAGCAAATTAAATGTATTTCATAATCCCTAGCAGTTTACGGGCACATTTTTTTGCTAGTTTGAAGTCTATTAAAATATATTGTTTCCTAACCAGCTTTAACAAATTATTTTTTTAAATATCCAACTGTTTTTTAATATAAATAACAAAATCTAGAGAGAAATTGGGCAAAGGAAAAACATTTGATTCGAATCAATGGAACAAAGTCCTTGGAAAACGCTATAACACTCTCAGAAGTTTAAGGAACAAACGTCTTCAGTTCTGGTACGATAAAACCAGGATCTCTTCACACAAACTGGACAAGGTTCCTACAACTTACCATAGCACTCTGTAGCTATTGTTAATATAGAAGTTCTGTTTTTTATTGCATAAACTTTACCGTTATTACATGTATAGCTCAATAAACAGGCATGAGTAATACAACTTACCATAGCACTGTGTAGCTATTGTTATTATAAGGTTTCTGTTTTTTAATGTTTTTTAAAGAAAATTTTACGTTTTTTGACATGTATAGCTTAGTAAATGGGCATGGGTAAGACTTTTAAAGCCTTTTTATGTGCTTCCATTTTAATCAATATTATTAACTCTTTCCCTCCCAACTCGCCATATATCGCGAGTTGGTGGTAAAACATGGCATCCCGACTGTACATAAATGGGTGCAAATCTAAAAAACGATTTCTCCGCAATGCGTAATGGTAGAGACCTCAGCTATGGCTCATTCGATCAAGGAAACCCTATATTTTATTCTCTGTGATTATCGTGGAGAAATATTAAAAATGCGAGGAGTGATAGCCTTTCTTTTTCAAGGCTTCGCCTCTTATTTCTATCGATTTTACACGAATTTACACGTGACTAACTCAGCCAATAGGAGTCGTGTTAACTTGCGGAGAAGCTCTTTTTGTCAAGCAAGTCTTTCTTTACATTCTCTGTGAATTTCGTGCCGTTGAGAAAAAAAGGAGAGCGTTGGTGACGTTTTCGCAGCAGGCGTTTATGCTTCGTGTTCACCAAAGCATGAATCCAGCTGGGCCTGCTGAGCGCACGATAAAGAAAAAGGCGGCGAGACTAGCTAGTTCGGTGTGCCCTGCTTTGAAAAATATATTGGATATAGTATTTGTGTTTGTTTGCTTTTGTATGCCCTTTTTACACTTCCTTCACTGTTCTTATTTATACTTTTTACTATTTTAGTTCTACAAAACTAAAAACTTCAATGCGTTTTGGTTCAATTTTTCATAATATAGTTAGAATAAAGGAAAATTTCAATTAGGAATAGTAAAAAAACTACTGAAGATACAAATACAGTTCAAATTTTCCTGAGTACAAAAACTATTAGACAATCTACATTCCAATTTTCATATCATTTGGGCATACCAATAATTAGTGAGTATTTCGTTTGTCAGTGCACCTCAAACTTTTCAAAGTCGAGCAGAATTTTCTTTACATAAAAAGTGGTGTTCACTAAAGTTTACATAATATATTCTTTATTGGAGATAGATTCTAGGTGTGCGGTTTGTTTAAAAGAGGGATAAATTATCTTTCCAACCATACTAAATATTAAATCATAGCATAAATTTGAGAAAAACTGTGCTAATTTGAAAATGACCAAAAATTGTAAAAAACACTGCGGGACAGCATGTTTAAATTAATGCATTTGGCCGGGAGTGAAAGAGTTAAGTATACTTAAAAAAAACATCATCCTTGTCATATGATCACTTAAATTTTTTAAAGCCTTTTCTCTTTGCTTTAATGTTGGCATTTTGTTAAAATAAAGTATACCAATAAGTTAACCTAGTTTCAATAAAAACGAGGCTTTTTTATTAAGTTGTTTTACTTTCCATGGTCAGTGTGTCACATTGAATCACCCTATATTTATTTTATAAATACATTGTGAAACCAGTCAAGGATAACATAGTTTCAGTCAAACACCATTCTTAACCAAAGTATGTTTTCCTCACAGTCGTTCAACAGTTTTGAGCGTTCCACTGTATCCCAAATCGAGCACATTCTAGCCGATCCGGCCCGTTTGTTAAAACGGACGAGAACAAAAAGATCGAAATATGAGGTATTGGGATTTACAGAGGGAGATACTGCTAATGGCAACCCAGTGAGTATACAAACAAACAAACAAACTGTATTAGCTGGCAATCTGGCATGAGTGATTTGGTCCCATTTTATTCCAATTACCCTAAACTACCACATTGTAAGAGGAATTTTGAGGCACTCCTATAATAGGATGGTATAGGATAGAATATTCATGTTTATCCCCGTGAATGGAAAAACCAAGGGGGATAACACACAGGCATTTGTCAGATCGCCTTGCAACCACCGTCGGGTTACCGGAGCTATTTCATTGTGTATGAGTATGAGTATGATTCACACTTTTCTTCAATTTGGTCGAACCCACTAATTTGCTGGGTTAAGGCAATATCCATTAAGTGCCTTGCCCAAGGACACAACCGACTAGCTAAGAACAGTTTGTACCTGCAACCTTCAATTAAAAGGCAACGCACTAAACCACCAGACTAATCTGTCGGACAATATATCATCACTATAAGATTTCTAGATTAAGCTGATTTAACTCTTTCCGTCCCAACTCGCCATATATCGCGAGTTGGTGGGAAAACATGGTATCCCGCCTGTACATAAATGGGTGCAAATCTAAAAAACGATTTCTCCGCAATGCGTAATGGTAGAGACCTCAGCTATGGCTCATTCGATCAAGGAAACCCTATATTTTATTCTCTTTAATTTTCGTGGAGAAATATTAAAAATGCGAGGAGTGATAGCCTTTCTTTTTCAAGGCTTCGCCTCTTATTTCTATCGATTTTACACGAATTTACAAGTGACTAACTCAGCCAATAGGAGTCGCGTTAACTTGCGGAGAAGCTCTTTTTGTCAAGCAAGTCTTTCTTTACATTCTCTGTAAATTTCGTGCCGTTGAGAAAAAAAGGAGAGCGTTGGTGATGTTTTCGCAGCAGGCGTTTATGCTTCGTGTTCACCAAAGCATGAATCCAGCTGGGCCTGCTGAGCGCACGATAAAGAAAAAGGCGGCGAGACTAGCTAGTTCGGTGTGCCCTGCTTTGAAGAATATTGGATATAGTATTTGTGTTTGTTTGCTTTTGTATGCCCTTTTTACACTTCCTTCACTGTTCTTATTTATACTTTTTACTATTTTAGTTCTACAAAACTAAAAACTTCAATGCGTTTTGGTTCAATTTTTCATAATATAGTTAAAATAAATGAAAATTTCAATTAGAAATAGTAAAAAAACTACTGAAGATACAAATACAGTTCAAATTTTCCTGAGTACAAAAACGATTAGACAATCTACATTCCAATTTTAATATCATTTGGGCATACCAATAATTAGTGAGTATTTCGTTTGTCAGTGCACCTCAAAATTTTCAAAGTCGAGCAGAATTTTCTTTACATAAAAAGTGGTGTTCACTAAAGTTTACATAATATATTCTTTATTGGAGGTAGATTCTAGGTGTGCGGTTTGTTTAAAAGAGGGATAAATTATCTTTCCAACCATACTAAATATTAAATCATAGCATAAATTTGAGAAAAACTGTGCTAATTTGAAAATGACAAAAAATTGTAAAAAACACTGCGGGACAGCATGTTTAAATTAATGCATTTGGCCGGGAGTGAAAGAGTTAAGCTGATTTAATAGTTTGATCTTCAATTTATAGGAAGCATCATACATTAATGGCCTGATCATGCTGCTTGTAATAAATCATCATTTTCAAATCAATTCATCTAGCGAAATTCTTTGTTTAAAGATTTTTTGTTTTTATTTAGTGATTTGCATATTTTTTAGGAATTTAAATTAATGACAATATGGTACAAGTGCACTTAAACCGTTTTGTATTAAATTTGTTGTTGTTTAGTCTACCCTTCGTAAATCTACTTTTCTTGGTTTCGGTTGTGTTCACTACACACTTTTCTTTAAGTATTAAGTTCTAATCAAACGTTGGTTTTTAAATTTTTTGTTAAAAACTCATATCTTTTACGACAATGTCTGGCATTAAAATGTGTTTAATAACTTACATTTCCATTCCCTGATGAATCCTTATGCTGTAGTAATAGGGATAGGATATTCATGTTTATTCCCGTGATGGGAAAACCAAGAAGGTTAACACATGGGCAATCATCAGATCACCTTGCGCCCATCGTCGGGTTACCGCAGCTATTGCAGTGGGTTGTGTATGATTCACATGTTTCTTCAATGTCCGTTAAGTGCCTTGCCCAAGGACACAACCGACTAGCTAGCGACCAGTTTCGTACCTTCAGCCTTTCGGTTGGAAGGCGCCACACTAAACCACCAGACTAACCGGTCAAACAATGGCCTAATCGGCCATAGCTCCAGTAATTGGGTGTTGTGCCATCCAAATAGGCATCCTACTGATGTAATCTACTACCGTCTATATTCGTGTCATTAGCGATAAAATGCGATGTTTAACATCGTAACAGATTCTTTGTAACAGATTCCGTAAATATTTTGCGCTTTTTTTTAAATGTGTACATAAAATAAATTAAAACGAATATATATTTTTCTCCTCCCAACTAATCTTATCATCCCACCATCCAGCTGAACGATCAAGACGAAGAGATTTTCGATGATGATGATTTTTATCACCAGCTGCTGCAGAAGCTGATTGAACAGAAGTCAAGCACTGTGGTGCAGGATGGGATGCCGGATTCTATTGAAATGACAAGGTGAGTGCACACATTTCTAATTCGGGGGTTATCAATTATTTCAGATATCTTATCAGTTTCGTTGTTTGGCTTCCCAAAATAGCTGCACTGCAAATGGAAGTCTAAAGTATCGTGGCATATTTTGATGGATTCTTTTCTTTCCCATTTTTATCACAAACCTTACAGCCTATTTTCTCAATAACATCATAGCCATGGTTTGATAAACTTATACTAAGAAAATATGCAGTGGCATCTCCAATAGATAAAGTGTAAGAATCATTTGTAATAACTTAATTAAAAAAGCTCTAAAAGTGTAGCATAACAAAATAAAGTTGCCAGTTTATTGGTTAAAACGCTTAATGTCCTTGTTTTGTTTTAGAAATACAACAATAGAGTATATTGGGTTATGGCTTTACCAAACTAAATATTGCAACATTTTATATTTACGTACCAGTAGTTTATCTTACTTGTTCTGCATATATAATATATTAGGCCATAGTTAGTAGCATTAGTTCTACCCATATCTAAGTCTACAAAACTCAATAAACTTACTTCCTTATTGTAAAAGAGAGAAGTTAAAAATTATAAATCATGCATCCTATAATGTGTTTTTTGTTTGATAAAATATATGGTGCGTCTTGTAATGTTTGTTTACATTTTATTTTAAACATTAAATATAAATAAAAATATATGAACCATATAAAATACATGGTGCCTTGTATAATATGTTTCTTTACACTTTATTTAAAAATTTGACCATCTAACTTTAATTACAGGCAGTTTTTGAAGCTGCAACGATTACGAACAAAAGTGAAGAAAACTGTGGATACCAAAGCTAGCAAGGGAAGGAAAGTTCGGTCAGTATCTACTTGTGTTGTTCCAACTATTGCATGAGAAAATTATATGAAAAATTATAAAATTATAGTAAAAGTATTCTCATTACAAACTAATTAGTTGATCACCTGTTTGGGATAGAATTTTTATAATTTCCATGTTTTTATTTGATTGTAAAAATGCTAGGAGCATAATCGCACAGATAATCTTCAGATTACAGTCTAAGTTAGAAGAGCTATTGCAGCATGTTGTGTATTTACATGAACTAAATTGGAAAACATCTATTAGTTACTCTGACCAAAGGCATGCCGACTGGTTTAAAGCAAGCACTTATTCTAAATTTCAACCCCAAAAAGTACTATTTTTCCTTTAAATTACAGTCCACCGTTAGTTAGACGAGCTATTGCAGCATGTTGTGTATTAATATGAACTTAATTAGGCAACATCTATTAGGTACGTTGAACAAAGACATAACCAACTGGATTAAAGCAAGCACTTATTCTAAATTTCAACCTTAAAAAGAACTATTTTTCCAAATTTTATTCTAGAATCATTTTTTTATATTAATTAACTTGTTTCCTGTTTACCAGATACCATGTCCACCCGAAACTAATGAGCTATATGGCTCCATCTGATAGAAGTACATGGGACCACACAGCACGAAATCGATTGATCAAATCAATCTTTGGGAAAATATCAGTTTGCGAAAATGAAACCGAAAATGTGGAACAGTCGAACGAGAATTGAAACGTTTTATTAATTACGTGTTTGATATTTTGTGTTGTGTATCAAATAATACAAGACAGATGGTTAAAATGTGGTCATGATATTCTAGGGATATTTAGTTTATTAGAAAGTGAAAAACACAGTTGTTACTGCATGTCATAGTTTTGAATACAACGGTTAGATACTGGTCATAGATATTTAGGTGCAAATTTAAAGGACTAGAATTCAAATTAAATTGTAAATGAGCAAAAAGCTAATATGTAAATGATTGTTTTGTGCTTTTTATAAAATATACCATAGATTAATGTTTATCCCCGTGAATGAGAAAATCAAGGAGGTTAACACACGGATGATCGTCAGATCACCCCGCGCCCACTGTGGAGTTCTCAAAGCTATTGCAGTGTGTAATGTTTAATTCACATGTTGCCACAATTTTGTAGAGCTCATTAAGCCGCTGGGTTTAGGCAATATTCGTTAAGCGCCTTGTCACTAGACACAACTCTCTAGCTAGTGACCAGTTCAGAATCTGCAATGATTTATGTGAATGATTGTGAATGCCATATTCCAAGTGAAAATTTAAAAATAAATACATAAAAATTAAATATAACAGAGGTATATCAACAACATGGACTGGACAGTATATTCAATTACCTAAATTCGTTATACAATATTCAAAACATAGTTTTATTTTTCTTGAAATTAACTTGCACTATTTTTTGGAATATTGCAGATTTACTAGTTAGTAGTAATAATAAATACAAAATAAATATGGACCATTTAACACAAGATGATTGTCATTAGACATAATAACTCATGTGTACAGGCAAAACCATATGTTACTTCATCCAAGCACATAATTCTGCGATTTACTCAACCCAGAGATATTTGTCCGCCCATAAAGATCCGCATTTTACCTCATTTTCAAGTAAAGCTTGTCTCTAAGAACCACAAGACGTTATTTCTTTTTGAAATCTTCCAAAATCTTTCGGAAATCATAAGGATTATTTAACAAATGCGAGCCCACAATGCCAAGAAAGAATTCATTGACTTTGACACCGACTACTCGAAAATGTGGTGGGAGTAAAGCAAAGTTTACTGTTTGGAATACAGGCCAGGATAATAAATCAAATGAAATCAGAATTGGAAGTTTTCCTTTCATCTCACTTACAGCCTTTTCTCGCGAGTATTTTTTAAGAACGCAAAACCCAGTAAGATATATTGCATACCATAATGGCGATACAATTACGTCCAAAACGACTTTTTTTAGCACGGCTCTTTTCACATTTTTTGTAAATCTTTGGTCTAGAAATCGGTACCAGTAGTGCATTAACGGGCCACAGCCTGTAGCTAGAATGCCCATGTGTTTCGTTCGTGTCATGTCAAGTTTATTGCCTTCTATTTTCTGAGTTGTTACATCGGAAAATACAGCCATCGCGCCAACAGTAATAGTGTTGGTCACAACAGCATATCGACCTGTAGAAAATTAATTTAATTCAGTCTTCATTGCAAAACGGTTCGATCGCAGTTTGAGAAAAAAATGGAAATATAATGACACGGAATGACAAAACCACCATGATCAGAAAAAAATCAAAAAATGATAACATGACAAGTGTATCTTTGAGACTAGTTCACCACATTGCAAATTATTGCATGGATCACTAGGATATTGTGGTTAACAAATTTAAATATTTAAAGCATCATGACAATTTACACATGTGACAATGTGAAAATTAATACCACTAGTTGCAAGTGTAATGAAAAAACTAAAAAAAGGCAAAATTATGAAAGAGAAAAATATCAAGTAACAAAAATAACCTTTGTAGAGTGAAGTAAATTTGGAGAAGATGTATTTTGTTCTTTGCATTGTTGTCTATTTGTTTAGCTTCTTTAGAAACGTAAACAAGCAGTTGTATTAAAAGATTCAATGTTATTTCATAGAAAAATCTATTATTAACTAATGATCATCATGAAGTTGGTAACTGGTTTCGTTTTAAAAAAGGAATCGGTAAGCAGTAGCCAATTTTATGTTATAAATAAATAACAGAACAATTACATAATACAAACTTATAATAAAAAAAAATGACATATGTTTATATCAGGTTGTACTTCTTTTGTTATACAATTGTATTTTGTAATAAAAATGACACTAAATATTAATAACAGTGCATGGTGGTTGTATGCATTGTTTTTGATTTTATGTATACAACTTTTAAAAATGAGTGAAATTGCTCACTAAAACTATAGAAACTAATTCTAACCCTGCCCCAAACACTAATCTCAAACCCAAATAGGAACCTAACTGTAACCCCACCCAAAACACTAATACAAACACACTGATTTTATTGTGTGGTTTCTCTTTTCCCTCCATTAAGTTTTCCATTTTTCAGACATTTACAGATTTTAACATATTAATAAATAATCTTCTATGTATTACTTTGGACAGTATCAACACTGTTTTTTTTTATCAATTAATAATGAAAAAACAAAACATAATCTAACTAACTATACTGCAGATAACCTTGGTTGTTAAATACACCCCAGAAGATTAAAACTATGAAAGAAACCAATCAATATATCAATTTACAAATCAATGATAATAAATTTGGAGCAGTTTCTTTACTTAAAAGTAACTAGATCTGTTTTAATCATTTAAATAAGGAAGGTTAATGTATACCTTCATGGTAGATAAATATTGACACATTATAAAACGATATGGAACCACTAAGATCACTTAACGTTTTTAGTTTTGCTCTAAGCAACTCAAAACACAGTGCAACATTACTCTGGTATTGGAACTGGTATTATAGTATTTAATACGGTGTTATTATGTATGATGATGCAATGTTGTTGACACGAAAACAGATAATCGAATATTCCCCTAAAAGAGAAATGAGTAAAATAGCCATCTGGTCTTTCGTTACGCTCTGCAGCATAAGGGAATTTC
>CH001855.1:236037-246398 GCA_000149265.1 Ciona savignyi | reverse complement strand
CATTAGGATAGGTTAGGATTAGGATATACATGTTTATCCCCGAAAACCACTGGGGTTAACACACTGGTAATCGTCAGATCACCACTGTGGGGTTATCGAAGCTATTGCAGTGTGTTGTGTGTATGATAGACACAGTCCTTTAATTTGGTAGAACTCTTTAATCTGCTGAGATCAGGCAATGTCCGTTAAGTGCCTTGCCCAAGGACACAACTGACTAACTAGCCATAAGTTTCGAACCAGCAACCTTTCGGCTTAAAGGCATTACACTAAACTGTCAGACTAACCGGTCATTGTCAGTGTAATACACCCTTCGCAGGATAAACATGAATATCCTATTTAATTTGTTTTACCACTTTTAGTTTTGTATGAGTGCAGTGTGTCGTGCCAACCACCATTTAAAAACGTTTCGAACACAGACGTTCAAACAACTCAGCAAATGAGAAACGTCAAGCGTTGTATATCAAGGATGATATGCCATTTGAAGAAATGGAACAATTTATGAACGATTCTGTGAAAAGGTGAAGTTTTTTTGGTTGCAAGTTTATCCGACCGATAAGCTTGGTGGGTTAGGGCGGCACCTTTTATCCGTAAGGTTGCAGGTTCGAAACCAGTCGCTAGCTAGTGGGTTGTGTAGTTACTGAACATTGCTTGAACCCAGTAAATATAACCTAGTTTTGCCACAATTAAAAAAACGTCTCAATCATACAAAACACACTGCCGTAGATCCGGTAACCCGACGACTCAGGTAATCAAGAATTTTCCTTATGTATTGAGAGGTAATCTAACGATTTTTCATGTGATTACGCCCATTTTTCCCTTTGAAAAAAAAAACATGAAACACATGAAAAAATAACATGAATATCCTATCCTCAATATGCCTTCTCCATTTACTCTGGGAGTCGTCTTTAAATTTCATTATTTTCTAAGCCTAAGCAATACTCGCTTAGCCTAAGTGTTGACAGAAATTAAAGCTCAAGCACTCTTTGCTTAGGCTCATTATAAACATGCCTTTTTAAGTTAATAACTTAAACTTATATATAGGCAGAAAACTAGAAAACATTTTTATCTAAATTAACACCAACTAATTTCCATTCTTTTACAGTTAATTTGTTTTAAAATTGAATTGTGTTCTTTTTCTTCTCAGATACAATTTGAATCTGATCACTTTACAAGGCAACATGAAAGCTGCCTTAAATTCACTCAGATCCAGTCAGCCTAACATTAAAGCCGTGATAATGGGCACGAGATGCAGTGACCCTTACTCCAAGAATTTGTCCCCGTTTACAATGACTGATGAAAGTTGGCCCCAGTTTATGAGGGTAAACCCCATGTTGGTAAGTTTGGGGTATATAGGGGTACAGTTTATGAGGGTAATCCCCATGTTGGTAAGTTTGGGGTATATAGGGGTACCGTTTGTTGGTGGGTTTGGGGTATATAGGGGTACCGTTTGTTGGTGGGTTTGGGGTATATAAGGGTACAGTTTATGAGGGTAAACCCCATGTTGGTGGGTTTGGGGCATATAGGGGTACCGTTTGTTGGTGGGTTTGGGGTATATAGGGGTACAGTTTATGAGGGTAAACCCCATGTTATTAGCTTCGGGGTATATAGGGGTACAGTTCATAACAAAGCGTAAGAGGCGTTATTATTTTAATCTCAAAAACGATTTTATCAACGCTTATACTAACCATTTTCATTTTTCTAATGTTTTTATATATTAAATTATTTCAATAACTGTCGATTTGTTTTTTTTTCTCTTTTTCAATAGTTGTAATAAAACGTACAGTCTGACTTTATACCCACCCTCCATCTTGTATTACAGCACTGGTCATATCATGACATCTGGGAATTTCTCCGCGCCTTACATCTTCCGTACTGCGTGCTGTATGATAAGGGGTAAGTTAACGTGCTTGGTGTTACCAGGTGTCACTGTATCATTATAAATTGACAAAACTATTATTCTAATCTGATTAAATGTTTTAAAAAAGAAGGGTTGTCAAATCGAATCCATTATTGTTTATTATGACGAAATATTAACGAATAATTACGAAGTACCAACAAAATAATCCGCGAGAATTTACTTTTTAATAAACAAAAACAGTTAAATGAGGTAGAATATTTTAATATATTCCTAACTGGTGTTTTATTTTTTTCATTAACATTGATGCAATTTCACTGTACTGTGTGAAGGGTGACCAGTCAACTGAACCCCTTACAACTAAACCCCTTACAACTGAACCCCTACAACTGAACCCTTTACAACTGAACCCCTACAATTAAGCCCCTTACAACTGAACTCCTTTAAACTGAACCCCTTTACAACTGAACCCAGTTCAATTGAACCTCTTTACAACTGAACCCCCTTTTCAGTAAAAAGGGTTCTGTTAAAAGGGGGTTAAGTTGTAAAGGGGTTCAGTTGTAGGGGTTCAGTTGTAAGGGGTTCAGTTGTCATGGAACCTGTGTGAAGACCGGGGTGTATATTTTTTTGGGGGGTGGTGAGCCACAAAAAGCAAAATTATGCATATAACGCGAGTTGGTGGTCTTCCGGTTTACAAGCTTTTAACTAAAAGTGTGTACGATTTTAAAAAAGGTTGACAAACACTGTTGTAAACCCATGATTCCCAACAGATACACAAGCATAGGGAGCCGAGACAGAACGGAAAAGAACAAGAAACTGGCGATAAAATCACCACAGGGAAGTGTGTATTACAGACCTGCCTATACTCTGCAAGACGAAGATTTAGAGAGAAACGGACGATTATAACGAATAATTTACATTTGTAATTCGCAGTTGTGCATTCTATGCAAATAATAAATTTCTAAGACGACAAATTTTTTTTTTCAATTAACTTAGTGGGTTGGTGGGCGCCTTTTAGCTGAAGGGTTTGAGGGTTCGAAACTGGGCGCTAGTTGGTTGGTGCCCGCCTTTCAGCAAAAGGGTTGTAGTTTTAAAACTCGACGATACTTGGTCCCTGGGCAAGGCATTTAGTCGACATTCTTTTAACCCAGTTGATTAAAGGACTGTCTCAAGCATACACAACACATAGCAATATAGCTTAGTTATCTGACTTTTCAAATAAATCGGTTTGCGATGTACACTAAGTGCCTTTCCCAAACACTTCCTTTCTGCTGCTAGAAAACCGTTGTGCGGTTATGTGGCCGAATGGTTAACGCGACCGATGCATATACCAACTATAAAAAACTGCCTGTGAAACGTGCTCATGTTTTCGAACCATATTCCAGTAAAAAGTAGACCGACGACACTCTACACTCTAAAGGGTGGGCACAATCATAGAGTCGGACCAATATTTGTTTTATTTTCAGACTGGCGGCACAGGTGATTAAGGCGCCACTCACATAATTTGTCACTAGTAAAAACAATAGTGCAAACTCACCTATATTCATTACAGCAAGCTTTATTAATAACTAGAAGTTTAAATAAACACATAGAGTATTTACTAAACACATATATACTGGCTGTTCGAATAGACAGTGCTTGAAGTTTGCAATTTGCAATTTTTGTCACTGCTTTCTTGAAGTTTATTTCAGCAGTGTACCAAAAGATCTAGGGTCATGGCGATGATAATTTGTACATCATTATGATAAATTGTGCGTCATAATGATAATTTGTGCTTGATAATAATCATTTGTACATCATAATGATAAATTGTGCGTCAAAATGATAATTTTTGAATGTAATCAAAATTTGCGCTTGATAATAATAAATTGTACGTCATAATGATAAGTTGTTAATTTATGGCGGGTAGTGATAAGTTTTGCGTCATAATGATAGTTAATGCATAATAATAATAATTTATGCATGATAATGATTGTGCACTTACCAAAGCTTAGACAGATTTACTCAGATACTGTACAGGTCAGTTCTTGACTATCCTTTACATTTAAAACGTCGGCTTGACGTAAATAGTCCAGTCAATGAAGATTTGCTTGGAACTCCATCCTGCTAGGTTTATCTGTTCGTTCTAGTTCAACCAATGTGCTCAACGTGGATATGCTAATGACTGTCACGTTAAAGGTAGCTTGTTCTCCAGCAGTCCCGACTCGTGCAGTTGCGTTCATCTTACGAGGCGCCGAACTCAGGCAAATATTCATGTTGTACAGGACGTTCACCTTTCTTTTTGGTTGGGAAGAAGATAGGACAGTTTCGAAACTCCCGGAATACACGTCGTCTGTAAGAAAAATTAATGTAAAGTGACGGATGTTTCTCATTTAACTGTCTCGTTTAATAAAGGTCGTAATAAACATCACCGTAACAGAAAATTTTTTGTGGCGGATGGTAATCGAACCCGAACATGAAGGCTATGAAGATTAGAAAGCGACCAGTTTGGAAAATCCACTAGCAACCCTCGGTTGTTAGCAATGAAGTAACCCATTAAGTTATTTGGACCGTCTATTTAATATATTAGATTTTAAATATTTTGTATTCAACCAGTTAAAAGTTAAAAATCAAGTTAAAGATTTCTGTTGACAATATGGAAAAACCTACTGTAGTCGTTCCTGAAGAAAATTTTGGTCGTTTATTTAGACTGTAATTGGACTATCTAAACAAAACTCATTTAAACGCAAATGCTCTTCCACCTTGACAAAGGAGTTCATAAACGTGGTTGATATAATGAAGACCTTTTCCATTATCCGATATGCACGAAGTGTCGCCTAATTTTTTGTAGTTATATCTCGCATCGGCTGAGCTTCCGCACCACCCACCATCCTACAGAGGAAAACTATTTTACGACACTGTAGTGAATGTTGTGTTTTATCATAGTGTAATCAATGAATAGTGAACATATTAAATCAGTTGTAGTTTAATTAAAATAACTCTGCAGAAGAATGATTACATTAGGTTTTGACCGAATAAATATAGTAAGATTTAACCAGCGTTATTCAAACTCTTAACCATTTCCTAAAAGGAAGGGGTAAAAATGTAGTTTTACAGATTACCTGAAGTGCGAATATCTCATATCCCAGTTGAAAGGCAGCTCTTGCGCACTTTTCGATCGCATTCGTCCGTTGCGCATAACTCCCGTCTAATATCGGGTTGGTGCCTTCTAGAGTAGGAATCACTCTGGGAGTCAGGCTATGTCTCTCATGCCAACACCCAAGCGAAGTCCAAGAAACTGACGGATCAAATTAAATAAATCGCAAAGTTATTAAAACACGCGAACAATATACTCTACTTACCGTAGTTAAGAAATTGCGAAGAGCTGCAAACACAGATGATTTGAGATAGTATAAGTAAAATTTTCATTTCGTTTTCCTTCTAACTATATTGTCTGAACTAACTTTTGACAATATATTTCTATGTATGTGATAGGCCTACATAGCCTATATCTTCCGTTGATTTTACAAGAATCTATCAAAATATGACGGCAGTCGACAATACGACATTACATTACCAAGTACGTCGAATGCGTTTACGTAGCTCTTAATAATTAACAGTTGCGTTGCAGAATAATTACCGCAAGTTAAATTATTAAAGGATCTGGGTTAAACGCAATTCGCTCTCCAAAGGACGAAAGGTTGTCTTCCAACATCTCAATAATGAGATTACAATTAATGCATTCTCAATGTCCTTCAGATCTTTCAATTAGCGCGCCCTGTGTAAAATACGTAGTCTTATATAAAGAGCTTACCAAACCTCTTCAGTGTATGTATTTACTACTTTAAAGCTTTTATTTTTGGTTATCGAATAGCTCGATAGTTAGTTTATCGCCTTTCAATTACAGGGGTGCATAACTTTCCGGGTGTATTTTTATTTTCGTAAACAAATATAAAAATCTACACGATCGGCCACACGATTAACACGGCTGATACATATACCGACTTTTACTTATTAAAATGGTTCTCAGCAATGAACACATTATTGGATCATAACTAAACCGGGATAAAATTAATAAAAATAATTTAAAGATCATCTTTATATAAATCTGTTGTAAGATGACAGGCAAATGTCACTCAAGAGATAATATTTGAGATGCGATCTCGAGTCCCATCCCAAAATTCAAAATACCAAAAGGACTTGGCTACCTATTTAATTACGGCATGCGGGCATGGAAGACACATTGTTTCTGAGTTAAAATGCAACTGAACTTACGCTCGGTATTCGCGTAACACAACTACTTTCGTCAGAGTGACGAACTAGCTCTCATAACCTCTCTTTTTAACCGAGCCATGTTTTGAACCCAACCTTTATGAATTGTCACCAGGACCATTTTTAGTATAATAGTCGGTATATGTTTTGGTCGCGTTAACCATTCGGCCACACGACCTGATAGACCAGCTTGCTGACCTTCCTGATAATTGCGTTTTATCTTGCTCTTGCATTTTAACCAGGCCAAGTTTCGAACCCATGATGAACTCTTTATCAAGGTCGACTTTGTATGTGGAAATCGACATGTGAAGTGATTGCGTGAACCTTTCGGTGACAGGACTGTTTTTCGTCCATAATTGTGGGATTGCAATGTGAGCCATAACGCAATCACAGATATTATAGCAGGATCTTTACAGCTTGTCATGGGTTATGTAAATAGATTCGTCGTTCTTGGTAATATAGTGTTTTGTTTACGTCATTCTGTATTGCGTTCCTGTAAACAAAGCAAAAGTAAAACAAAGCGGAAGACATACTCCTCATACTGTTTATCGACATTTTTCAAAACTGTATTACATACTTTTTAAGAGCTATCCCATACTTGGAGCTATTTGTCAAAAGTTAGTGCAAGCTATATACTCAGGGTGGATGCAAAATGAAGATATTACTGTTACTATTTCAAATCATCTGTGTTTGCAGCTCTTCGCAATTTCTTTCCTACGGTAAGTAGAGTTGTTTAAATGTTTTAATCATTTTGCGGTTTTATTTGATTTAACTCGTCAGTTTCTTGGACTTCGCTTGGTTGTTGGAAAGAACGACACAACGCAAACCCGAGGGTGATTCCTACACTGGAAGGCACCAACCCGATATTAGACGGGAGTTATGCGCAACGGGCGAATGCGATTGAAAAGTGCGCAAGAGCTGCCTTTCAAATGGGGGATATGAGATATTCGTTCTTCAGGTAACCACTGTAAATTTGTTAAACCAATTTTAACCACTTTATCTTCCGGCAATGAGTGTGGATTTGACTGACGATACTTCATTCTATATTGGGTCGTTCTTAGATATCCAATTTTATGTAATCAATAACTCTACCCTCGGCAAGATGTCACCCCTTAATAGGAATATTAGCTTTTCAGCAAAACGCGTTTGAACTAGAAAACCAAATAAAATTTAAACGGTGCCACCACAAGTATATCTAATTTTCACGATCCATCGATAACACTATATGAAAAGTATCACATGTCGTTAAGTTACTTTTTTTCTCTATAGGATGGTGGGTGGTGCGGAAGTGCAGCCGATGCGAGGTCTAGTTACAAAGTATTAGGTGCCGCTTCGTGCTTATCAGATAATGGAGAGGGTCTTAGTTGGATCAACCACGTTTATGAACTCCATGTCAAAGGTGTGATGGTAATAGCGTTTGAAACAGTGTTGAATTGATAGTCCGTGATAGTTTAAAAAAACGACCAAAATTTTCTTTAAATACGACTACCGAAGGGTTCCGCATATTACCGACAGAAATCTTTAACTTGCTTTTTAATTTCTAACTAGTACTAAAACAAGTAGGTCTCCGTTTCCTGTTGTTGTGGGTTCGATTCTAACGCGCGGCAGGACTTTTCCTTGCCACAGTGACGCTATTACAACATCCATTGAGCGAGACAGTTTATTAGGTCTAAGTAACATATGTCACTTCACTTACAGTAGACGACGTGTATTCCGGGAGTTTCGAAACTGTTCTATCTTCTTCCCAACCAAAAAGAAAGGTGAACGTCTTGTACAACATGAATATTTGCCTGAGTTCGGCGCCTCGTAAGATGAACGCAACTGCACGAGTCGGGACTGCCGGGGAACAAGCTACCTTCAACGTGACAGTCATTAGCAGATCTACGTTGAGCACATTGGTTGAACTGGAACGAACCGATAAACCTACAGGATGGAGTTCCACGCAAATCTTCATTGACTGGACCATTTACGTCAAACCGACGTTTTAAATGTAAAGGACAGTCAAGAACTTGGCGTCACTGATCTGCTGGTCGTATTGGACAAAATGTGTTCTAAGTCTGTATAAATGTTTGCTTTGTGTAAATATTCAAAGTTAGTTAAACCAAAGTCTAATTACAATTCTTTTGTATTAGCGGTGGGCACAAGACATTTAGCTAAACGTCACAATACTTAATCCTTACTTAGTTAAACACACTTTATTTTTCGCTCCTTCGTAAAGTTAACGAATATTACCACGACTGATGTCACTCGAATGATAAAAACAATTTAAATATTTAAATAACCCTCGAAAGCTAACATGTTTGTTTTATTTACACTAATTGTTTTTCTTTTTACATGTACAAATCTTTTAATTTGGATGCATTTCTTTGCCTTTCGACATTGCTTATTCTTTAACTTTAAAAATTATTAATGTAAGATAATTTAAAGGAGATTTTTTTATTGAACTTTTCGGTGAGACATTTTGTTAGGCGTAGCTCAGATTTTTCGCAGTATTTAAGTTCTATTGATTTTCTTCACTTACTATACAAAGCTTTTGTAATTTTTGTAGTTCTGTATTTTTGAGTGTACTTAATATTTAAATAATTGGGAAGAGAATACACAAGTTTGAAGAAAATTAGAATCACTTGTTAATAAATAGCAGGAGGCGTCTACAAAAAGGCTAATACGACAAGAGTTCCTCCAAACGCATTGAAATACGTCAAACGTAGTTGTATATCATGAATACAATTTTCCAAAAAACTTTGTAAGACTAATGCAAGAGAAAGTTTGTGTATAAGCCTTTTTCTCCGTGGTATATGCACACATTAGCCCTGTCTTTGTGTACATTAAAGCTGACATAAAACCAAAAACAATCTTCCTCAGTTTGTATATAAGCCTCTTACTTGGAACGCTATAAAGACATTAATTTGAAATATTCAAGGGTGACTAAAAAAAGTATTAAAACTAAATAAATTGTAAACTTTTCGAAGGTTGTGCTATTAAAAACTTCTTTTTGGTATGTCTTTTTGATTTTAAGCACAAACCATTAGCTTAAATAGGATAGGATAGAAAATTCATTTATTTCCGTGAATGGGAAAACCAAGGGGGTTAACACACGGGTAATCGTCAGATCAACTCGCACCCACCGCCGGGTTGCGGAAGCTATTGTAGTAGGTAACCCTACGTGTGGTTGTGTAGCCTAGCTAAGATAGACAAGTTTCTTTAATTTAGTAGAACCCATTAATCAGCTTGGGTCAGGCAATGTCACTTAAGTGTCTTGCCCAAGGACACAACCGACTAGCTTGCGACCAATTTTGAACCTACTACCTTTCGGTTGAAAGGCATCGCACTAAACCGCCAAACTAACCGGCCGGACAAGGGTTCTACTAAAACTTATCAAACGTGTCAATCATACACAACACGACGGCTGGGTAACCTGGCGATTTCTCGTGTGTTATCTCTTTGTCGTTTTCTTTTTTATAAAGGACAGTAGCCTACCCTGTATCCTATTTGTCTAAAACCCATCATAATTATCTCCAATACTTAACTGATTTCACCCATGAAGCATAATTAAAGTTAATTAAAAAAAAATAAAAATTTTAGGGAATAAACTGGATTTTATCCGAAAATATTATAAATAGTAAATTATGCGAGCGGCGTATAAGAAATATATTGGTTGTTTATTTTTCAATATATTTATAAAATATATTTTCTTACAAGGTGGCGCTAGAACGACCGCTTTAGCGCGCAGGAAATTTGAAATTGTTTTATTTGTTTTTTAACAGTTTGTACGTTTCTGACTGTTTGTGTAATTGATTATTATTTTATTGTTACTTTTCGATTGCTTATTTATTCATCTACCGGCTGATTTTTCTGTTTTAAATAAATACAAGTCAGTTAGCCTTTGGAGAAACTAAAAGAATGGAAAATAAGGACGTAGGGAAACTATTCAATTGTGTAGGCTATGCTATAGCATACTACAACTAAAGGTGAATCCGTTTAGTTTGTTAATTCGCCGAGCTAAATATTGCGGTTAGAGTTAGTTTCAGTCCCGTTCATTTTCTATGGTAATAGGCCTATATAAAGAAGTATGGCATGCAGGACAACACCTAAAAGGGAGAGGGAAAGCCGGCAGGCAGGGAAACTGTTCACTAAAACTATGGAAATTAATTTTAACCCTGCTTTAAACACTAATATCAAACCCAGAACTAACCCTAACTCTAACCCCATGTTTAAAACTAACTCTTAAGGGCTAATCTTTATTTTAATGAGCAGG
>CH001855.1:218985-235910 GCA_000149265.1 Ciona savignyi | reverse complement strand
GCTTTTTGATGTCGAATTAGTAGAGGAGAAACTAAAAAGAGGAAAGTAGAAAAGTAGGAAACTAAAAAAGGACGTTTGTTACCCAGTTAGATTTAGTTTTCAAAGATTCAAAAAGCAGTCTCTTACTTTACTGTTGCCCATGTAAAGTTTATTTCTATTGCCACTATTTTAAATTCTTTGCATATTTTGACGCTCGCCGAGTTGCAGCAAAAGAAACAAAAATTAAAATTATATTGTCCTGCTGATTTTCTATAAATTTTGTAGCAAACCTTGTTAACTCAGAGGCTATTTCATGTTGCAGCTTTTATTGATTTTAAAAAGTTCAATACCCATGCATAAGTAAAACTAATCGAAGACACTCGCGTCTTTATTACACAGAGTTGTTTTCCTTTAATTGCGAAAATATTATAAGTTTTTGCAGCTCCAAATTATTTTTATTTTGTGGAATATGGGTTAAAATGGCTCTGAAAGTTTCCTTTTATTTCAAAAATAGTTAGTTTTGCAGCTTCCAGTGATTTTTATTTTGTGGAATATGGGTTAAAATTGCTCTTAAAGTGCAAAAAGCTCGCCAACTCCTACTCTCACCCAACTGTAAAAAATTGTATTTTCCAGCACATAAGATGCAACAGTAGGGTCGAATATCTATTTAAATTCACCCTCTTACTTCATTATGCCCCGAAAGAGCGAGATTATCCAAATGGACATACAGCGAGAGTTTTGTGCCACGATGCAAGAGTTGAGAGAAATCTGGGATGAAATAGGGATTCCGGACGAACAGGTTTGTTTTGACTTCTCTAATTGTTGGCAACACAAACAGTTTAAACTTGTTTTTGTTCTGATTGTTGCAACGCTAACAGTGGGTAAACCGTCCATTAAAACCATTGGAAATTATTCCTAACTCTGCCCTGTTGACAAAAATGTTTATTTCCTGACGAACAGGTTTGTTTAAACTGCACACACTGTCAGTGTTGGCAACATTAACAATGGGCAAACCGTCAATTAAAACCATTGGAAACTAATTCAAACCCTTCAAAAAACCGTAATCTTAACTCCGAGACTAACGATAACTACAAACCCACCACTTACTCTAACATCATAATCTATTTTCGTTAGATTTCTCCTATTTTCCCATTTCCCACTTTTTATTCACCCTGATTGTTTTTTCCCAATTTTTTCACCCTGATTGTTTCTTTTATTTATGTATTCTTTTATCTAAATTAGGATCAGTGTGACATTGAACTGTAAGTTTGGGTAAAAATAATATTTATTTTTCGTTTGACTTTTAACATGATTTCACCAAACCTTATAATTATTGTCTTGTATAAAAGTTATGAGCATTTCGTACAAGAAAATATTTATAAAAAGTGGTAATAAATAACATACCGATGACCATAATATGTGGAAAATTGAATAGTGCTAGCTTGGTACAACTAATCCAAAACATTGGGTGAAAAAATGTTGGCAGTGGGGTAAACATCATCATTCAAAACATTACAAATTAAAAATATTTGTTTTGTGTACCGGTATAGAGGTACTTATCCATTTTTGGTATAAGATACGCTTAATTATCCGGATTGATATTCACATTTATGTTATAATCAATTTATATTCTTTATACTCCAGGTTGAATCCTGCATTTGTGGTATAAATCCATTTAAACTAAAAGATGCGCTTAATTCTTCATATTTAAACTCTTCAAACATCCAGATTGAAACTCGCGGTAAAACGGTCATGCTTCACATCCGCAACCTCTTCCAAGAAATGGTGTCTGAGGAGCATAATTTGAAGACGAATATGCTGGAGAAGATAGAGAGGTTCCAAGCAGAAGTGGAAGAACTCACAGAGAAAATGCATCTTCCAGCTTATGAGATGCCTGAATGCCTAAATATAATGCAGAGAGAAAAGGAAATACGGTAAGTAGGCTTTCCTATATCTGTGGAGTACAGAATTCCCCGCAGTTACTGCGCCTCAACAATGTATGGGAATGATGGAGGATGCTAATGTATGGACCGCTGGTAATAATGTGGTGCTCAACACCATGCTTGGGTAATGACGATTGGAAAAAATGGAGCGTTGTAACTGCAAGAAATTTAGACACAGACAAAACTTGTCCAAATTATTTCTGTGTCTAATTTCGGTCCGACAACTATTCGGATAAAAACTGGCTCCCAACCTAGGGTTTTATAACGTGACATTATCTGGTTACCCGATTTATTGTTAGTTCACGCAATAAAATTAAAAAACATTTAAACAATTTTCTTGCTTTTATTTCAGTTAACCACTAATAAAATAAAGTAACCCCTTGAGAAGCTGTTGTTAGTTAAGCATTTAAAAAATAAAAATGGTTAACCAACATTTTTTGACACTAATTATTATCTGTTTTGACATTAAAATAACTTTTAACTGACGTTAAAATAATAACTGCTTAAACAATTTGTTGGTAGCTAAGCACTAAAAAATTAGAAAACAATTTTTTATCAGCTATCACTAAATCATATAGAATATAGGCATTAACAATCTTGTATGTATCAAAACAGTTTACTGTGTAAAGCTTTAAAAGTATTATTGTATATCTTGCTCATGAGCACTAAGCAATATTTAATTAAAAAGATATAGATATTTTAGTGGATTATATTCAATATCAGCACTAATGGCACCATTTTATTATTGCATATTGGGCTAAAACTACAGCTTTTCATATATGGTATGTTACGGGAAATAATACACAATTAAATCCCCTTTTTTAATAGGTTATAATGTGCTTTAAACACTGATGCTTTGAATGGAAAAAATGTTTATTCCCTACACTCAAAATTAGTACTGTTACTATTGTTTTATAAAAAAGATATGCTGAGGCAATAAACTGTGGTAAAAGTTTTTTGTTTTCTTTTTGACATTGCGCCTTATGGTCCATAGAATATAGTACATAAAATTTTTATAATGATTAACTAATCAGGAAAAAAAGCATATATTACAAATACAACAAAATAAATATTTTCATAATTGCCTTGTCACTTCAAAATTATATTTCACCGAATTCTCTGCACAGTACAATGGTGAAGTACTCAAAGCCTGTCACAGTAACTGGTTGCTCTTTTGTTGTCTTTTGACTGATTGTCATCAGATAACGATTGAAGTAATTACTTGTTAATTGTTTTTTTCTTTTAACAATGGTGAAGATTATAATACAAAATAACAATTATGTATTTTATAAAACAAATGCAAACTTAATTTCTAAATCAAATCAGCACCAATTCGAAAAATGTTTTTGGTTTTGTTTAAAAATTAGGTTTCAGATTTTAAGTATATTTCAGAGCAGATTTATGGATTCTTAATTAATTATAGAATCCAAGCTTATTCATATAAAGTCATCTGTAGCTAAAACCCTATTTTTTTGTACAAACCTAGCACATCTTAGCAAAATATTACAGTTACGTTGTACTTTTCAACTTTTTTTGCTCAATTATAACAGAATGACTCATAAAGTCATCTGTATCTAGTTATCTACCGGGTAAAACCTTAATTTTTGTTTACAAACCAGCACACAAGCGAACCGATTGAATAAGTTAAAGCGCGAGCGCATGTGCACATTGGCGTCGTTGCAATCTGTCGAGCAAGAGTTATGCGACCAACTGTGCGCAACACCGTGCTACATTCCATCTGGAAGCATCCCAAGTGAAGAGCAATTGGAACAATTGGTGGTAAGTTGTTGCTTCTTAGGTTGGAAATTTTTTAACACGAGTTCAATTGTTTAAATTGAAATTTATAAACCTATTGGTTGAGATTTGTTAAAGATTTTTAGTTCGAAATTAGTTGAAACTTGTTTGGTTGAAATTTGTTAAAACTTGTTTGGTTGAAATTTATTGAAACTTATTTGGTTGAGATTTCTTAAAACATTTTTAGTTGGGTTAAAATTTGCTAAACTTGTTTGAGTTGAATTATGTTGAAATACGTCTAGGCTAAAACAAGTTAAAACTTCTGTGGCTTAAAAAAGTAATATGAAACTAGTGTGTCTATTAAAACAAGTAAAAACGTGTGTGGGTTGAAACAAGTATAGGTTGAATTTTATTTGTAAAAACTTTATCTATAAAAACCCTTGTCTATAATATATTAGCAAAATTTTATGGATATAGCCAGCAGTAATTTTTTGTGGTTAGGGTTTACTGCATATGTGGTTGGTTTAGTAACCTAAAAAAGCTAAATGAACATTATCTATTACACCAGAGTTTAACTTAGTTTTATCTGGTTTTAACCATTGAGAATGAATTAAATTTCCCTATTTACACTGCCGTATCCTGTATTTATGAGAAAAATAATTCAATACATTTACTGTTAAAATCATCACAACCTTATAAAACATATCACTCGTTCAGCATAAATATATTATCTTTTCAAGGAACACATTGAGACTTTGAAAACTGAAAAATCGCGCCGAAAAGAAGTTTTTAAAAACAAGAAATCGGAGATTGTTTGTTTGTATGATGAACTCGAGTTAAAACCGGAAACCTCATTTGCACAGGTTTGTGTTTCTATTGTTCATTAATTTTAATTGTTTAATTTTTTTTTAATATACCTTTTCGTATAATTTATAAAATTAGTATTTTTTGGGGGGTTCGACTGATAAGCTTTGTGGGTTAGTGCGTCGCCTTTCAGTTGAAGGGTTGCAGATTCGAAACTGCTCGCTAGCTAGATGGCCACTTAGTAAACATTGCCTGAATCGTTTGGATTGATTGGTTCTACCAAAATAAAGAAAGGTCTTAATTATGTACAATACACTGCAATAACTTGGGTAACTAGAATATGGGCGTAAGTTAATAAGACGATTGCCCCTGTGTTAACCACCCTTGCGTTTTCCCATTCATATGGATAAACATGAATGTCCATCCTATCCTAGCTTTTTAGAACATGATTTAAATATGCCTGAAAGTTTTGTTTGGTGCTATTTTCCAGATTTTCCCTACTAAAAATGTACCAGTATTTATTTCATATAGCTGTCTGTTATATAAATTTTGGATAACAAAATTACTTCAATAGTAAACGAGAATCCATACAGTAACATTGGTTTCATAACATGGCTAAATTTATAGAATAAATAATGAAATAAGACTGTGAACCTCTGACTTTCGCTCTTAATTAAAGAAAACATTCTTGGCAAATGCTTTCGCAGTGGTTCGCCTTGCGCCATTGCCATACATTTTTGGACAGCTGCACTTCAAACGTCCCAATTCGCGTCCCAAAGTACGAACACAATGAAAACTGCAGCGTTAATGTTTCTTTAGTAATCTGAACATCCCCTTACTTTTACTGTCTGATCCAACCCAATTTCATTTATGGTGTACTAAATTTTGGTTATCGTAAAAGCAGTGTAATATAGCTGGAAGGCGGCAATTGCCATTATGTTCGAAATGCAGCGTTAATGTTTTCTGTGTGTTTCTTTTTCGTTATTGATCCACCTCCTTACAGGACCTAGTCATGGAGGAACTGGATTCATTTTGCCTCTCCACCGGTAAAATGGACGAGCTGGAAGACCTCCGAAGAGAGCTAGCTCTTCGGAAGAGCCAGGCTCAGCTCGCAGTAGAGACATTGTGGGCGAAGATCAGCGCGCTTTGGGAGAGATTGGAGACGCCCGCGCATGAATGTGAAGAAGCAAGATCGAGATGTGTCGGGATTAAACCTGTCGTGCTTGCTCAGCTGCAGAAGGTATGCTGGGCTGGTTGTTTGACATAATGCATGTTTTCTTTTTTTGGGATGGTTGTCTCTTGTACATTAGAGACGTAATGCATATTTTGGGATGGTTGTTTGTTAGACACATACGATAATGCATATTTTCCTATTTTGGGACCGTTGTCTCTTGTATATTAAAGATGTAATGCATATTTTCTTATTTTGGGACAGTTTTTTATATTGGTTAGAAAAATATTTTTTTGCAAGCTCTTTAAATATATTGTTTCAAAGCTGTTTAAAATTCTAGATTCAAAATTATTTATTATGTTAGACACATAATGCATGACGAAAAATGATTGTGATAAGGGTATTCCTGAGTGATGCTATGCTAGATGTATATTGTTTGGCCACTTTCAGTCGCTACTTTGGACCCCACACTATTATTATGCACACTGTATCGTTTTAGTACAATTTATTGAATTCAACATCTTGGTATGCTGACCACCAAAAGCAACTGACTCAAAAACATGTCCAACTAAAAATCTCAGAAAAACAGGAAATTAAATAATCAACAAAAACGTGTTAAAAATTGCCCAAAATTTAAATTACCAACATAGAAATAAAAGTAAACTTTACAACAAATAATTCACACATTCTTTCATTTTAGCAAAACCAACTAACCTAGTGGGTTCAGGCAATATCCGTTAAGTGCCTTGCCCAAAGACACAGGTAATGAGTTTTGAATCTGCAACCCTTCAGGCAGAAAGACGACACATCAATCCAAACCTACCAAATGCAAACTTTAAATATGCTTAAATGCAAACTTTAAATATGCTTAGATGCAAACTTTAAATATGCTTAGATGCAAACTTTAAATATGCTTAGATGCAAACTTTAAATATGCTTAAATGCAAACTTTAAATATGCTTAGATGCAAACTTTAAATATGCTTAGATGCAAACTTTAAATATGCTTAGATGCAAACTTTAAATATGCTTAGATGCAAACGTTAAATATGCTTAAATGCAAACGTTAAATATGCTTAAATGCAAACTTTAAATATGCTTAAATGCAAACGTTAAATTTGCTTAAATGCAAACGTTAAATATGCTTAAATGCAAACGTTAAATATGCTTAAATGCAAACGTTAAATATGCTTAAATGCAAACGTTAAATATGCTTAAATGCAAACGTTAAATATGCTTAAATGCAAACGTTAAATATGCTTAAATGCAAACGTTAAATATGCTAAAATGCAAACGTTAAATTTGCTTAAATGCAAACGTTAAATATGCTTAAATGCAAACGTTAAATATGCTTAAATGCAAACGTTAAATATGCTTAAATGCAAACGTTAAATATGCTAAAATGCAAACTTTAAATATGCTTAAATGCAAACGTTAAATATGCTAAAATGCAAACTTTAAATATGCTTAAATGCAAACTTTAAATATGCTTAAATGCAAACTTTAAATATGCAAACAACTTAAAATAACAACACTGACTTAAAACTTCCCACCAAACAGATCCACAAGAAATTAGAGGCGGAGAAGTTGGTTCAGTTGAAACACCTGACGGAGAAGTCTCGTTCAGAGATCGCTGTTCTGTGGGACAAATGTTTCTACAGCGCCGAGCAGAGACAGCGCTTCACACAAGCAGCAGACGAGAATTACACTGTTGAACTGCTCGACCAGCATGAAGAGGAACTGGTCAAAATGCATGTGAGTCTCAAAATATGCTTTGTGCTGAAAAGTCACAACATTCATTTAAGTTCTGGCGTTTAAATGGCGTCCAAACACCACCCAATAATTTTTTTCCACTTCCACATCCAAATAACATCTTAGCCACCCATCACCCCACCCGAAAACATTACCAGAAACCCAACATTTTAAACACCTCAAACCGCACCCAATAACAGCTTACTTCTTACCCCCCACCCCACCAGTTATTTACGCTTACCCACTATTTATATTTTGCATACCTACCTTACCCTACCCAATAACACATTACTCAACCATTAACCCACACCAACATGTTAATTCACCCCTTACCCATCCCTAATACTTATTCACCCTTCATCTCCACTCAATAACATCTTACCCATACATTAACCCTCCCCCCAATTACCAAGCCTATTACTCAATACTCACCCATACACCTCTTTCCTCACCAGGCATATTATGATATATTACTTAACCTCCAATCTTAATTCTTACCCCTCACCGTCCACCATTTATATTACTTACTTATAAACAACCACCAGTTATATTACTTAACCCACAAATCTTACCCCTAACCCCCCACCAGGCATATTACATATTACTCAACCCCTTAATCTTAATTCTTAACCCCTCCTATTCCACCAGGCATATTACGATATATTACCCAACCCCTAAATCTCACTCCCCCCCACCCTCACACTCCCACCAGGCATATTAAATTTCACCCCACCCCACAATTATTTTTTTAGGGATATTTGTTGCACCGGTCACGAATCCTTATAAGTTCTACTTTAAATCGGATGACCTCTCATATTAAATCTCACCACCACCACCAGGCATATTACGAGGAGCACCAAGACCTCTTCACGAACGTCAACAAATGGCAGCAGCTCTTCCGGAGGATGCTGGAACTTGAAGCTCGAGCTCACGACGTCAATCGCTTCTCAAATCGAGGAGGAAACTTGCTCCAGGAGGAGAGAGAGCGGAAGAGAATCCACAAACAACTTCCAAAGATCGAGGAAGAACTGTTTAACGCAATTGACGAGTGAGTTTTGGTGATTGTCAACCGCATGACCTAAACTCAGTGTCCAGAGTCGGGCTTAATGGTGGGTTAGTAAGTGCGATGAATTTTAGCCGAAGAAGGTTTAAAACTGGTTGCAGTTGTGTGATTGGGCAAGGCAGTTAGCAGACACTGCCTGAACTCAGTGTCCAGAGTGGAGCTTTATAGGTGGGTCAGTTAGTAAGTGAGAGATAGCCGAAGGGTTGAAGGTTTGAAACTAGTCGATATCTTTCTGGTAGTGTCCTTGGTCGGGGCAATTAATGTCTGAATCATAATCATGAAATCACACAGCACATTGTAATAGATCCGGTAACCTTAATCACAACTGTCTAGCTAATGACCAGTTTTAAACCTAAAACCTTTTGGGTGAAACATGTCGCACCAACCCACCAAGCTAACCAGCGAGATAAAGCAACGTGGGTTAAGTTTCCTTCCAGGACACAACTGTTCATTCAGACTCTGATAAAAGACACAACCGGCTAGCTTGCGACCAGTTTCAAACCTTTAACCCTTCGGCTAAAATTCATCACACTTACTATTTAGTCTGGTCTGGTGGTTAGTGTTTCGCTATACTCAGCCGACAGGTTGCAAATTCTGAACTGGTCACTAACCAATCGGTTGTGTTCTTGGGAAAGGCAACGGAAATTTGCCTGAACCTAGCAAATTATTGGGTTCTATCAAATTGAAGGAACGTCTATACACAACACACTACAATAGCTCTGGTAACCCGACGATGGGTGCAAGGTGATCTGAAGATTGCTCATGTGTTAACTCTCTTGGTTTTCCCATTCACGGGAATAAACATGAATACAGTATCCTCCCACAACTAACCCACCCAGCTATTAAGCCTGACTCTTAAACACTGGGTTCAGGCAGTGTCTGCCAACTTTCTTGTCCAATGTCACAACCTTTTTCAATCCTCCAAATGTTAAAATCACCCACACCAACCCACCAAGCTAATCAGTCGAACTCCGGTATAATAAAGTTGTCATCCGCAGGTGGGAAGCGAAGAGAGGGTCGCCGTTCCTCGTGGAAGGGATCCGCTTCTCCGACTACGTCCACTCGCAGTGGGAGGCTTGTGAGAGGAGGAAGGAAAACGAGAAGATGCTGAGACAGGAGAAGAAACAGCAGGTTTGTGGGGAATCCCCCTAGACCAGTGGTTCTTAACCTTTTTGTTACCGCGCCTCCCTTGCGCGATAAATGTCAGTTTAGCGTTTGAATGCTGTGTAAAAGAAGCGTGTTCTGTACGCCCCTCTGGGCGGGCGTGCCCCCCCCCCCGATTTAGAACTAATTCCTTAGATGATATCAATTCTTAGGCCTTAATTATGTGCTCAGTTTCGTATAAAGTGTCTGTGATTAAGTTTGCCATGTTGGATGCACTCGACAAAAATTATGTTTTCTTGAAGTGCAAAAGGTTGCCGACCCTTTAGGCAGTATTAATCTTTTATGTTTGATTTATGCAGAATGTAGGGTGAGAAATACCTTGCCCATGTAGCAATGTCATTCCGTCCGAATTATTTTAAAATTAAGAGATGTAAAGATGTGCTCTTGTCTTACTTTAAAACAGCTTTACAGAAAAGTTTAAAGATTTTTTATTCGAAAAGTTTTCCTAACAACCTCACTTCTTTAATAAAGTAAACAAGTTACCCTTAAAACAAAATTTATATATGCAAAAAATCCGATTGAATTCTAAAATGATTAAATAAAAAGTGACAAAATATCCCCCCCACCACAGGAACTTCAGTCCGAAATGACGTATGGTAGCACCCCTAAAACACCCACCAAACGCCGATTCATCGGGACAACTACGCTCCTGAAAACACCCACCAATCCATCTGCAAAGAAGCAACGACGAGGGCCGATGGATAGTACGTGGAAAAGTTCGGCGACTTTGACACCAAGCAACAAGACAACCGCGTCGGCCTATATATCACCTGGTTAGTTGGGATTTCTATTTTGTATCAGCATTTGACCAATTGTAAGTAGATGCTAAAATCCGCTCGTGAATGCAAAAACGTACAGGACATTTTCTACACGATTACCCGACGCCCTCTCTTACGCTAATATAATGTGTTGTCATTTTTGCACAAACAGAACATTTTTACACAAGCAATCGTTAGATTACTTCATGCCCTCTCTTACACGATTATCCAAGCTATTATAGCGTGTTGTCATTTTTTGCACAAACAGGACATTTCTACACAAGCAATCGTTAGATTACTTTACGCCCTTTTCTACGCGATTATCAAAGCTATTATAGTGTGTTGTGCATGATTGAGATGTTTGTTTAATTTTATAGAATTCATTAATTCGGGCAATGTCTGCTAATTGCCTTGCCCAAGGACATCTTTTCAGTTGCCTTAGCTATTGCAGTGTGTTGTCTCCGATTGAGACATTTCTCTAGTTTTATAATAACCCATTTGTCTATGCGGTGAAACTGCTTCCACCCTAACTGCATTGCCCAAGGACACAACCGTTTAACCAGCGACCAGTAAAAATAGCTGACCAAAGACTAGTAAGAACCGACCGCAAGATGGCAATAAAGATTAAGAATAGGATATTCATGTTTATCCCTGTGAATGGGAAAACCAAGAGGGTTAACACACGGCAATCGTCAGATCACCTTACACCCACCGTCGGGTTACCAGAGCTATTACAGTGTGTTGTGTATGATTGACACGTTCCTTCAATTTGGTAAAACGCATTAATCCGCTTATAATGCAGTGGAGAATTTGTTTCCAATGTGATTTAAATCTGATTTACTGGAAACGATGCATATATAAACATGCTTAGCGACCTATGATACTCAATAAGTATTAGCGCATTATACTAAACACATTAGTTTGAAAAAGTTATCCTGGGCCGTCTAACCAGCCTGTAAAAATAACGGTTTTCAAAACACTATTGCGTCTCCAGGGAAACCCCCTATCTCGACACGACTTCGAATGCAGCCTCCGTCAGCGAAACGCCCCAACACGAAACGAGCACTCATCGAAAACAAAGCCAACATACCAGACCACAAGAAAGGACCGGGCTCTACGAAGAGCGCCCCTGCTGGCGGAAACGCAGCGCTTGACACCACCTTCATCAAAAGCCTCAGCACCACTGTCGTATCGTCGGACGTTGCGGAATCCGTCAAATCCGTACCGCTACCGGACATCGCCGCACCGTACAGCGATTTCGCCGCCGCCATTAACACCCAAGCAAAATCGAAATCCGGCATCCGCAGCAGTGCGATAGGCGACCACCATTACAAGTATTAACCATCCCTTCACACTGCATGCGCTAACTTGCGAACTCGAAAAAACGCCATGAATTAAGTACAACTGTACTACAGCGGTATATTTTACTTAACCCCCTTTTTCGTTTTATTTTATTCTGCTTTGCTCCCTTGTTTCGCTACCACTGCTTGTTGTCATTTCACTGCCTAATTTTATGAATTTTAGCTTTTACGAAACCAAAAAATAGCTTTACCAAAAAGTGTGAACATACGTGAAGTAGAATAGATTCGCTTTTTAAGTGATGTAAATAAAAAAATTTATCAGCTATTTTGCGCGTTTTTTAACAAATTAAGGTTGGTTTGAGAGTAAAATGTAAGATATTTAGGTTTATTTTAACGCAAGGGACGTAATTAGTGGAGAAGGAGTAAAACTGTTAAGTAAAAAGATTGTGGCATTACGGTTAGTATAAGGGCTAGAGTTAGGTTGAGATTAGTGTTTTGGGCAGGGATAGGATAATTATGTTTATCCCCGTGAATGGGAAAAACCAAGGGGTTAACACACGGGCAATTGTCAGATCACCTTGCGCCCATCGTCGGGTGACAGGTGCTATTTCTTAAATTCAGTAGAACAGCCAATGTCCTGCCTAAGGACACAGCCGACTAGCTAACGACCAGTTTCGAACCTGCAACCCTTCGTTTAAAAGGCGTCGCACAAACCACCAGACTAATCGGTGGACTTGTTAGAATTAGTTTTTATAGTTTTAGTAAGCAATTTCCCCTTTTCCTTGTTTTTGTGTTGTCGGGTAATCACACGGTTATATATTTGTTGGATTATCTAAGCCTTTTAAATATAAATGTTTAACCCATTAAACCACTGGTTAAAACCCATTAATCTACTAGGCTCGGTCAACATCCGCTAAGTGCTTTGATGCTCTAACCCACCAAGGTATTCGGTCGGGATAACGACTATATCATCTATTATATAAAACTGGTATTATTAACAAACACATTACATATTTAAAACAGCCTGTTTAAAAAAATACACATCCATTCATATTTGTTTATTTTGATATACAACACTTCATATGTCCGGCCGGTTGGTCTAACGGTCAAGAGCGTCGCCTTTCAATCGAAAGGTTGCAGCTGCGAAACTGGTCGCTAGCTAGTCGGTTGTGTCCTTGGGCAAGGCATTTTACGGAGATTGCCTGAACCCAGCGGATAAATGGGTTCTACCAAATTGAAGGAACGTGTCTATCATATACAAGATACTGCAATAGCTCCAGTAACCCGACGATGGGCGCGAGGTGATCTGACGATTGCCTGTGTGTTAACCCCCTTGGTTTTCCCATTCACGGGGATAAACAGGAACATCCTATCCTATATTTGTTTATTTTGATATACACCACTTCATACGTGACGTCATATATCGTGGGCACTCTTTTTATTTCTGTCTCTGCTACTATTCTATTTTGGCGGAGAACGAATTGATTAATAAATAAATGGAAAATTCAAAATAACTTGACAATAATTCGTTCACGCATCTTTTTTTTTCAATTTAGTAAATGAATTTAGTTATTTCCCAACGTTACATAATATTTATGTATCCGAAATGATTTAGCTAATTAAGTTTTGTCGATTTGTCCTGCTTTATTTTTTATTTACTATTTTCTTTATTTCTGTAGAAAGGAACAAAAAAGTAAACGAAAACCACAAAAACTGAAATTATCTTAAACATAAAAATATAAAGAAGGATTCGCCGTTTTCTCTAGCGCCAATTTACAATAGGATCTTTGTTTGATGTTCGTACGGACAATAAACAACACCCATAGTGTAAACGAGACTTCAGTGCCATGCTGTTTAAGTTGAGTGGGTCGAAACACGGCGACTTGTAAATTTGCGTTTTCAACGTGAACAGATTGTTTTGCGTCATCGATATAACGAGGTAACTTCCTGTGCTCGCTTATGACTACGGCTTCCTGGGCTGGTAGAACGCCCACCACCAAATTGCGCTATGTAGTTAAATTGGCGCTGCTGAAACGGCTAAATGTAATTCTATTAATAAGCGATCTGCAGACATACACAGTTACAAGTGGTGTTACAGGAGCACTATAGAACATTGCTAATAATATTGATAAATAGGTAGTTTAGCTATAAAAAGTACGTCAGCAGATTTGAGCTGTTGTGTTTGTTATTGACTTTGCATTTTGTAATTAGTCAGCTATAAGTTCATACGACCCAGTTATTTTAGCTTTGTTAGCACTCATTTTAATGAATTAAAAGAGTAAAACTACACACTGAAATGAAGATTAACATAAAGCGCAAGGGGTGTGGTTTAAGTGTTTAGGTTTAGTGTTAAGTTTATTTGGAGTTTGGGCAAACCATTGCATTAAATAGATGGTTGTGTGTGAAGTAATGGTAATATAACCATTTTAGAATTAACCTATACTAAACAAGTCTGGTTGGTTAGTCAACTTACATGGTACTGTGTCGAACCCTAAGCCAAAAGGTAGTTGGATCAAAACCAGCCAATAGCTTATAATTTGCGTCCTTGGACAAGGCACTTATTGCCTAAATCCAGTGTTTTTGTTACAAATAATAACAGAAATGTCTTATAATATTTAACTCGACGGTGGAATTTACTTTTTCTATGATATAAACCTGCTACTTCCACAAACAACTTTTATTTTACCAATCCCATGGGCATAAACATATAGGTAATCATTAAAAAAGTACTACTTGCAAGAACAATGTCACTGTCTGAATTTTATTTTTGTCCATTTTTATAACATATTTTTTTTTCTTATTAAGTATTCTGACAGATTAGTCTAGTGGGTTAGTGCATGCCTTTCAGTCAAAAGGTTGCAGACTGTACGAAAATGCTTGCTAGCTTGTTAGTTGTGCCCTTGGGCAACACACTTTTAAAATGTACATTGCCTAAACCCAGCGGATTATTGGGTTGTACTAAATTAAAGCAACGTGTGAATAATACACAATACATTGCAATAACCTTAAGGTACGCACGAGGTGATCTGTCGATTGCCTGTGTGTTAACCCCCCTGGTTTTTCCATTCATAGGGATAAACATGAATATCCTATCCTATCTGTCCTATTCCATTCTGTCCAAATAGAAATACTACCGGCATTAACAATGCCACACTAATTTATTTTAATACCAACTTTCTTTATTTACCAGTGAAAATAAGATTTAAACAACCTAATTTGATGAAATTCGACTAAAACCAATTAAAGCTATCATCTGGTGTAACTTTCTTTCAACAAAACAAATTGGATAATCAAGCACAATGGAATTTGATGACGTACTTAGTCAAATGCTTGGAGAACTGGATGATATTACACAGGTATATCTGTGTGAGGGGCAACACTAAAGGAGGGAAATTGAGAAGGAGGGAAATTAAACACTAAAGTCACGGAAACTAGTTTAAACCCTGCCCTAAATACTAATCTCAACCCCAGAACTAACCCTAACTTCAAACACATTCTTAAAACTAACTCTAATGTCATATTCTTCATTTTGGTGTGCAGTTTCCCTCCTCTTAGTTTTCCCCTGTGTAAGTGTAAGTTAACCCATACCGATTTTGAAATTATGTGGGCGTTAAGCAAGATCTTCTTCATGCTTGCAAAAAAACATTTTTTGTGTTAATTTGTTTAAGAAAAATGGAATCACATGTTTGTTTGGATAAAATATATTAAATTTTAATTATAATCATAAAAAAAACAAGTTTTGCCGCTATTTCTAATTTTGCATCAAAATTATAGAAATAAAACTCATTTTGTTCACTATAATCATTATTTCGAATTACAAAAATCCAAAAATAATTCAAAATAATTTCTTTTTAAATTGAATTCGAATCTTGATCCTAAAATGGACGTTCTATACATTACTTGGCTAACAAATTTTCAGTTGATTTTGTTCACCTTAATCAACTGTGTAGGATTCAACAGTGCTAAAGCCATACCCTGTGTTGACAAATCGAGCTGCTCAGCGTAACTTGACCAGTGTTTGTCTCTATCTAACACAAAAAACCCTGTGTGTATGTCGTGTAATTCCGATAGCAAATTAACGATAGCAATTGGAAAATATATAGCAACAATTTTTGGGTTTTCTTTAGTGCAATGCTTGAACAGCTCAATAGATATAAAATTGGTTGTCTTTAAACTTTTCGTTATGAAATAACAAATTCTCTGCATACTGTCATATGGGACTAGTTTAATTAGCTCTTCATACATGCTTTTTATCGGGTGGTACTAAACACCGATTGGCCAAATAAAAATATTCTATATAAATACTATTCGTAACCCTAGTATTTATATGGAATATTTTTAAACGTTGTAATGTTGCAAAACTAGGGAAGGAAATAGACCATGCATGGGCAACATACAGCCCACGTGCTGGGTCCGGCCTGTGAAGGGATTTTGACTGGTTGCGGGCTGTATCTATCCATACCCTGTAATAGGTCCGCCAGCAGACCGTATCTAACCATACCCTGTAATTAAGATATTAAATACTATTTTTATAATAATCCGGCCCACCAAGCACTTTATTTTTCCACATCTGGCCCGCCGACCACAGAAGTTGCCCCCACTGGAATAAACTATCTGGGCCGGAATGACACCAACCATGTGGAAAATAGGCTACTCCACTGGGTGCTAGTGTATAGTACAACCGCTTTTTATCCAATCAAACATTTTTTATATTGTTTTTATATATCCATATATGTTTACATTGTATGATGAGTCTAAAAAACTTAACAATCAAGATAGTTACCGTTAGTTTGATTTTTTACATTCATACATTTGATCAAGAGTACTAGTCATGCTCACCATAATTCATTACAATGGATTAATTACGTTTGGCTGCATAGTTATCATAACAGAAGTAGATCAATAGAACACTACCAATATAGCTAGCTGCCTAATGTAATGACGTGTGATTCATGCAAGTGACGCAATTTAACATGTTGACCTGACACCTTATGGTTTAACGACCACTCATACACTTTTGTGTATCCCATTCATAAATGTTTAAATATATTTTTAGAAGTTTTTAAAAATCCCATGTTTTTAGTTACCGTACTACACATTTTTTCCTGACTTTTAACACAGAATAAGTTTGAAATTTACTTTTAAGTCCCAATCTCTTGGTGTAATGTACTTAAAGTAAATATATTTTGTATCAAATTTGCATTAAATTAAGTTCATAAAAACTCAAAAATAAATATTTTATGCAGCAATTAGAAGA
>CH001855.1:150777-177985 GCA_000149265.1 Ciona savignyi | reverse complement strand
GGGGGTTATGGCAATAAGCAAGGAGGTGGGTTATTGGAGTGGGTGTGGTGATTTGGGTTAGATTAATATTGGTGTGGTTGTTAACGTAGGTGGGTAAGAGGGCTATGTAATTCGGTGGCGGGTTATTGGGATGAATGGATGGCGTATCAGGTGCTTAGCTAAGGGTATGGATATAGGATTTGGCATGGGGGTTATCGTGATGGGTGGTGGGATGTGGTTGTTGGGTGATTTTATTGATATTTATAAAAACTTGTCTCTGCATCTTCTCTCTGCATAAATACTTCTGCATAAAATTTTTAAATAAACTCTTCTCTCTGCATAAATACTTCTCTCTGCATAAATACTTTTGCATAAATTTTTTAAAATAAATACTTCTCTCTTTGTTCCTTTCATCACCTGAAAATCTGAAATCCCGTTTTCTCTCGTAAATCTAAAATCCCCTAAAATTCTTGTTCCCCATCCAGGGTCAGATTGGTTGGAGAGGTGATGCCTCCCATTTAGTGGTGTTCACGACCGACGCATCGTTTCACACGGCTCTCGATGGGAAGTTGGCTGCGATACTCGACGCTAACGATATGAAGTGTCATCTTAAGAGGGTAAGGGGGACCTTAGTGAGCAAGAATGTGATTCTGGCATGTTGTGTTGTCTTGTTAGGTAATTAATACCGGTTAGTCTGGCGGTTTAGTGTGACGCCATTTAATCGAAAGGTTGTAGGTTCGAAACTAGTCGCTAGCTAGTCGGTTGTGTCCTTGGGCAAGGAACTTAACGGACATTGCCTTAACCTAGCGGATTAATGGGCTCTACGCTTCTACCGAATTGAAGGAATGTGTGTATCATACACAACACATTAAAATAGCTCTGGTTACCTGACGGTGGGTGCAAGGTGATCTGACGATTGCCCGTGTCCTAATAGGATATTAATGTTTATTTCTGTTACTTGGATACATAAGAGGCATTAACACACGGCAATCGTCAAATTACCTCGCGCTCAATGTTAAAGAACCAGGACTAAGCAGCCAATGGTCAATTACTTAATACACCGATTAATATACTTTAAATTTTATCAACTAACCCATCATGGGTTCGAAACTGGAAAAAAATCTGCAAAAAATATATAAGATTACTTTCTTCTCTTAAGGCCATTAAATTTCATTCCATTGTGGAAAAAACTTTATCTTTTCCAAGGGCTATCACGGTGCATCATGTTTAATTATGCATGTTGGTAACATAAAGTGTTTTTCAGTATTGTCAACTGAATTATACTTCACACTTTGGGTACCTATTGTGAAATTTGCACCTCTGGTAACCTGACTATGTGCTTGGCTCCTGCGACTTGCTTTTACATGTGATAGTATCTCTGTTGTATTATCTCGCTTTTGGCTGTTAAACGGCCCGTTGGTCTAGCGGTTAAGTGCGTCGCCTTTTAATCGAAAGGTTGCAGGTGCGAAACTGGTCACTAACTAGTCGGTTGTGTCCTTGCGCAAGGCACTTAACGGACATTTCCTGAACCCAGCGGATTAATGGGCTCTACCAAATTAAAAGAACGTGTGTATAATACACAACACACTGCAATAACTGTGGTAACCCGACGATGGGCGCGAGGTGATCTGACGATTGCCCGTGTGTTAACACCTTGGTTTTCCCATTCATGGGGATAAAGATGAATATCCTATCCTACCCTATCCTATCCTATCTCCCACCATTCAACAGGACTCAGGAAACCAGGCGTTAGTGTACGACAAAAGCAAGGAACTCGACTATCCATCCATCGGACAACTTCGAGCTGCGTTTGTGGCGAATAAGATTCAACCTATTTTCGCTGTAACAAAGGAAGTCAGAAGCCTTTATGATGTAAGCATCATATTTTTTAAGTCCGGTTATTTTTGTTATGATGTAAGCATCATAGTTTTTTAAGTTACCTACACACACTGCATTTTGACTAAAAAAATCAGAACAACTCAGTTTTATTGTGGCAAACACAGTGTGTGTAGGTGTTCTTTATTTTACTTTGGGTTTATGTTTATTTTCAGGGCATGAAACTAACAGATGAATTACTGGCTTAATTATAGAGCTCGGGTATTTGCGATTGTGACTTCATAATTGATGTAATGTGTTGAGTCATCCCATCATTATTGTTCCTAAAATACCCGGTCGTTTCGATGAGTCAGATTGTGTATGAAGCTTGACGCTTGTCATGCATTGTCTATTGTGCCCTCAATAAATAGCTCTCTATAATACCACGAATTAATAAAATGTAATATGATGTTGAATGGATGGTGTGTCTGATCAGTTATCTTAGATAATAAAGTGCCAAACTACCAACTCGACTGTGGCCATGTATATTCTGATGATGTTATCTATAAACCGTTTTTCACCCTTGTGGATAAACTATGGAGTTATTAATCCAGTTTATGTATTATTTCTTCCGACACTTATGTTATCGAATTTTATTATGTGAATTTGTTCTTGCTGAGAACTGCTCATGAAAATCCACTAACCGAAAGAATACCTAAAAGTAGGAAAACCTATTATACAATTAATTGGTTCTACTAAATTGAAGGAACGTGTGTATCATACACAACACACTGGAACAGCTCCGAGAACCAGATGGTGGACGCGAGTTGATCTGACGATTGCCCGTGTGTTAACTCCCTTGCTTTTTCAATCACCCACCCTTACATATACACGAGTAATCCGCTTACCAAAATGAAGATTATGGCATTAGTGTTAGATTGGCCTTAAAATTAGGATTAGTTTTGGGGTTGACATTTGTGTTTTGGGCAAGGTTAGATTTACTCAAATAGTTTTAGAACCAGTTTCCCTATTTCCACATTTCGCTTCCTCAATCAAAAATCCTTAAAATTAGAGTTAAAGGAGGAAAACTGCACACTAAAATAAAGAAAATTACATTAGAGTTAGTTTTAAACATGGGGTTGGAGTTAGGGTTAGTTCTGGGGTTGATATTAGTGTTTTGGGCAGGTTAGAATTGTTTTTCATAGTTTAAGAGCAGTTTCCTTCTTTCCCTTTTTTGTTGCCCTTAACCAAAAATCCTGTAACAATCCTGTTACTTCTGCATAGTTATTACTCTGTATACATCAACATTTGCCCTGGACCGCAAACCAATGCCAACATTCGAAGGTTTTTCGGATTATATATCGCTCGCTTAACTATTATGTCATTAATATGGGTATTCGAAAGTGATTACTTTAACGCATATTTAATGATTACTTTAAAGCAAATCTACAAGGCTCTTTTCAATTGGAAACCCAAGATCACAGGGGCTTCACAAGCAGTCTCTATAACCTTATTTCTTATTCAGGGTCTTAAGGAGCTGATTCCGAATTCATTTGTGGATGAACTGGCAAGCGATTCAAACAACATTATTTCAATCATAAAGACCGCATACAACGTAAGCATATATCTTCATGAAATATGTTGATTCTATTACTAAACTACAAATCCAGTATTAACATATACTTAAGGATTGTATACAAAAACCGTCTTAGAGATAAGCCCATCATCGGTTTGAAACTTAGTCCGGTAAAAAAAGAATAATTAAAAAAAAAGAATGATATCAGATATATGTGGTAGAGCATTAAACTTATTTGCTATGCCAAGTCCAACCAAGTAGCTTGGTTAGTTGGTTATTAGTGCTTTCTTGCCGAATGCTTTACAGGTTTAAAGCTGGTCGGCTGTGTCCTTGGACAAGGCAATTAATGCACATCGCCTGCACTTAGTAGTTTAATGGGTTCTACTAAATTAAAGGATCAGCTTAATTATACACAACACACTGCAATAGCTCCTGTACCCCGACAGTGGGCAGGAGGTTATCCAACGATTACCAGTGTAATAACGCTCCATACGCAAATACGACTAATCTGACAATTGCCATTGTGATAAAGCTACTTATGTTTTCCATACATTGAAATAAACATGACCACCCTATCCCATCACGCACCCTTAAATAACACTTTATGACAAAGCGTTTTCCATTCAGGGAAATAAACATGAAAACCGAATTAAATAGTCTATTCCCTTTTTTTGACATGTTCTAACGACTTTCGTTTTGCCGTTTTTTCCTGTTTTCCAAATTTTTACCAATAGTCCCGCTTTGTGTTTTCATCGTGGAAAAAAAAATAAACTAAACTTTCCTATTCTAAGTAAGTCCAATTCTTCCAGAAACTGAGAGAGAAACTACAAATGTCCCTCGATGACGACAACAAACCAGAAGGAGTCGGCATCTCGTATCGGACGTTGTGCCCCAACGCCACCACTTGGTCCGATAATAGTCTCAGTTGCAACCAGATTCAACTTGGAAGTGAGGTATAAAAGGGGGTTGTTGATGGAATACTTTGGGTTTATGATCGGACCTGGTCGATAGTTAAACATTTGTGTTCTTGGACAAGGCACTTACTGGACATTGCCTGAACCCAGCAGTTTATTGGGTATTACCAAATTGAATGAACGTGTCTATTATACACAACACAATGCAATAGCTCAGGTAACCCACCCGTTGGGCGCGAGCTGATCTGACGATTGCCTGTGTGTTAAACCCCCTTGGTTTTCCCATTGACGGTGATAAACATGAATATCCTATATCCTATCATAACCCATTGGGTAACAAAACTAAACCACCGAACTATTCAGCGCTAACCACCGAAAATGACAGGTGACGTACGAATTCACTGTGTTTAACACACTGCAATAGCTCTGGTAACCCGACAGTGGGCGCGAGGTGACCTGACAATTGCCTGTGTGTTAAACCCCTTGGTTTTCCCATCAACATGAATAAACATTAATATGAATATCCTATTACAGGTGACGTATGAATTCACTGTGACGGCCACTGCTTGCCCAACCACCTCCGCATCCAACACGATGCTCTTCACTTCAAGTTCACTCCAAGAATCCGTCACTTTTAGATTCAGTAAGTTCCTGTTAGATAAACAAAGAGATTTGTGACATACATTTTCCGTCAATTCATTAAAGAGATTCGGAATATAGGATTGTAACAAGCTGCATTTAGCCGGACGATTTTAGGTTCAAAACTGGTTGTTATCAAGTTGGTTGTTTTTTAAACAAGGCATTAGAAAACCACACCTAGACCCAGTGGATTATTTGGTTGTATTTAAACAGAAAACGTTGTCTCAATCATATACCACACACTGCAATATCTTCGGCAACACAACATTGCCACAAAGTCTGAACCTTGTAATAATACTTTGTTACATAACCGCAAGATGATCTTATTATTACCTGCAAGATAATATCCCCTGAGTTTTCTTATTCACGAGGAAGAAAAAACCTGAATATCCACTATATTTAAATTACTCTTTTTGTCGTGTTTTATGTTTTAACCACTGTTGGTATTGCTTTCTTTAGCTTCTTTACAGAAAATAAAACTAACCACAATACAGCCAAGGATGGCAAAACGATTAACATATTAGGGGGAAAAAAGTAAAAAAAAATATTGAAATAAACTAATAACCCGTCCTTTTGATTTCACTAGATTTCCTTTGCGACTGCAACTGTTCGAGCATGGTTGAACAGAAGAGTATTGATTGTAGTTCCAACGGTTCCATGGTGTGCGGGGCGTGTTTGTGCGATCAGGGCCATGAGGGCTCCAGGTGCCAGTGCACGCAGAACACCATCGGATTATCGCTCAGCGCTCAGTGCAAAAGGAGTGACTCAGCGGATATATGCGAGTAAGTGTCTGGATTTTCGTAATATGATAATTTCAAATGTAGGCATCTATTTGGTGGGCAGGATAGGATAGGATATTCATGTTTATCCCCGTGAATGGGAAAACCAAGGGGGTTAACACACGGGCAATCAGATTACCTCGCGCCCTGGATTTTCGTAATCTGGCAATTTCAAATATAGGGATTCCATTTGTTGAGTAGGGTAGAATAGGATAGGATATTTATGTTTTATCCCTGTTAATTGGAAAATCGAAGGGACCGTTACATGGGCAATCGTCAGTTTACCTTAAGCCCATGATAATTTCAACTGTAGACATTGTATTTGGTTGGCAGGATAGGATATTCAGGTTTATCCCGTGCATGGGAAAATAGTAAGGGCCATTTACATGGCCCATGGGTAATCGTTAGATCACCTCGCGCCCATCGTCGGGTTACCCGACCCATTGCAGTGTGTTGTGTATGAGTAAATACTCCATATAACATACATACTCTCACTATGGCCGTTATCACATGGGTAATTGCAGTTTACATTGTACCTATCATCGTGTTATTGGGGCCATTACAGTGTGCTGTGTAATGCAGTGGGTTTAGAAAATGTTCGTTTAGTGACCAAGGAGTCCAAGGACATAACCGCCTAGCTGGCAACCAGTTTCGAACCTGTAACCCTTCAGCTAAAAGACACCGTACTAACAACCAATTTTCTCGGTTGATAAATAAAAACAATCTACTATTTTAACATGTGAAATTCCTACAGAACAATATTTAATTACATAACAGACTTAATAAATAAAAAACATTCAACCCAAAATAAATAAAAAAACTATCTAACATTTTAATCAGTGAAATTCTAAAAAAATCAAACAATATTGACATAACCGACTTAATAAATAAATAAAATATTCTAAATAAAAACTATCTATCATTTCAACATATAAATTAACAGACGAAACGGGGAATGCTTGTGCGGAATATGCGATTGTCACGAGAATTTCCACGGGAAATATTGTCAGTGCAGTAACACGGGTTGCCCTGTTACCGATGGAAACGTTTGTGGTAAGTTGATGATTTCTGGGCAACAGTGGAGACAAATAAGTTAAAGATGTTATACGTGGATGATTAATGTAATAGCATTGAATACTGGCCTGTAGTTACGAGCGGATATGCACGTTTTACCCCATGAATGAGAAAACGCAATGGTCGTTATCAAAGTGACAATCGTCAGAGTTGGCTCAATGCTTTAAGACAAAATTTCAATCGAAGGTTGTAGGTGCGAACCTGGTCGCAATAGACACATTCCTTCAATTTAGTAAAATCCATTAATCCGGTTGGTTCAGGCAATGTCCGATAAGTGCCCTGCCCAAGGACCCAACTGACTAGCTAGCGACCAGTTTCCTACCTGCAAACTTTCCGCTGAAAGGCTACGCACCAAACCACTAGACTAACCCGTCAGATTAACATGAATATCCTATCCTATCCCCAGGTAAGGGCGGAACGTGTGAGAACTGCTACAACCAACCGAAGTGCAACTGCACCGCGAAAATCAACAACATCCCGTACACACTGGACAACGTAGGATCGTGTACCTGCCATGAGAGCAACTGCATTGACCCAAGTAACCCTAATGCGACGGTCTGCAGCAGTCATGGGAACTGCTCGTGCAGTATTTGCGAATGTGACCCGGTGGGTGAATAGTTTCTGGTAGTTATTGATTTTAACATTTCGTTGTTTATTTAAAATGTAGGTATTTTTTGATGCCGGATTTACACGAATGTTTATTCGCTTGTGCAATGCGGATATTCACTACAATGAAACAAACGCTTTCTTATTAATGTACAAGCGTGTGTTTAAAAATACCGATACTCTCTTAAACATATACCGATACTCTCTATAATAACACAAACACTTTCCTATTAATGTACAAGCGTGTGTCTAAAAATCGTGAGGTAATCACTGAATAACTAACGGTCATGATGGTTAAGCAACCAATACATATGCCAAATTATATGCAATAACATAACTAGGGACGAGCCCATCCTGGGTTCGAAACCAAGCCTGGTTAAAAAATTGCTGACTGGTAGCTATGTTTTCGATCTGGTTAATGGGTTTTGCAGCCGCAACCAATTTATTTTAGTATTCATTTTTTGCCCTAATATTATATAACGTCCTGACGATTTTGGAATTTTGCGGCCGCGTCCATTTTACTTTTGTTTTATTTATTTTTCTCCCAATATTAAATGGTGCTATAAGGCCGGCCTTTTAAGCTTAGCCTTTGAAAATATCAAAAAATGCAAAATTTTACCTCCCCACAGAAATACGACGGGAAATACTGCCAAGACTGCAACAGCCCGTTGTGCAAGACAGTGACGGCCGAGTGTTCGTCCCATGAAGCCTGTGCTATCTGCGTGAACTCTGCTGTGCAAAACCGTGAGGTAATCCCAATACGTTGTATGGCTATATTTTGCTTATTAATTTTATTTTGATGGGTTAAAGGATACAAAAGCTTATTCGCTTGCATAGATACACGCATATGCTGATTATAATCACCCGCTAATATACAAGCGTGCGTTATAGCTATATTTTGCTTAGTAATTTTATTTTAATGGTTAAAAGGATACAAAAGCTTATTCGCTTGCACAGATAAATGCATATGCTTATTATAATGACAAAAAGAGTTGCCCGCTTATGTACAAGCGTGTGTGTGGATCAATAAATAACGAACGTACGGTCGTGTCGCCGAATAGTTATCGCGTTAATAGTTATACTTCTATAAAACAAAAAAAAATATCGCCAAATAGTACATATACTCGTGTCGCCGAATAGTACATATACTACTTCTATAAAACGAAAAAAACTGTCCTATTGACTACGGGTTCAAAACCTAGCCCAGTAAAAAACTTGAACATATCATCAGAATGCAAACGACAAGTGTCAGGTCCCATGCAAGGACGTGACGTTTCAAACAGTGAAGACGATACCTGATTGCTCTCTTTGCACTGGAAACACCGAAGCTTGTCCTTCCGCCTGCTCCGAGGTTGACCCGTAAGTATATTAGCGTTTGTATTATAAGATAGGACATTCACGTTTCTGTGATTAGGAGGGGTGTTATCACATAGGCAATCTTCTAATTACCTACCGACAGGTTACTAGAGCTATTGTAGTGATTATGTGATTGCGACGATTCTTTAATTTTGGTAGAACCCATTAAACGCTTGGCTTCAGGCGATATCTGCTAATTGCTTGCTCAAGGTTATAAACAACTAGTTAGCGATCAGTTTCGAATCTGCAACCCTTCGGTTTCCTGCAGAGTGGACATTTGTACTCTGTTGTGTATGATTTAGACATATCTTCAATTTTGGTAAAACCCATTAATCTATTGGGTTGCAATCTCAACAAAAAGGCGACGTACTAAACCCACCAAGCTATTGTGTAAGAGTTATCACAGATAATGTGTGCCCTCAATCCAGTAGTTGAAGCTATAGCAGTGTGTTGTAACGTGTGCTTTGTACCTTATCCACAAACACAAATTGCTCGTACCAAGTTTTGATTCCACCACCTTTCAGGTCAAGCTTGGTATTAAATAACCAGCCAGGCAAACAACATTATATTTCTTTAGATCTATTCTTGCACCAACGCCTTGCTCACAAGCGCAATCGACCGGGCAGTGTAAAGTCTCCTACAACATCGTGTGGCATAAACAGAGCAAGAACTACTTGGTGCTCATTAAAGAATTCGACCAAGCAACAGGCAAGTCTATGGTTTCATGTTTATCCTAGTGAATGGGAAAACACAAGAGGCGTAAATAATAGGCAATTGTAAGATCACTTCGCGCCCACTGTCGGGTTATCGGAGCTATTACAGTGTTTTGATTATCATTGAGAGTTTCTTTATTTTTGGTAGAACCCACCATTCTACTGGATTTAGGCTACACACGTGCCCACCTAGCTAATTGATAACACAAAGTAGGCAGTGTCACGACCCCTCCAGATAAAACGATTTAAAACGGCCGAAACCATTAAATCGTGCAATAACTCGGATCAATAACTTTTCTTCACTGTTCCAAACTAAAAGGTCCATAAAACAGACGGTCAATTCTAAAAAAGCTTCCAATTTTTTATATACATTCATGACAATACTTGGTGGTAGATGGTACTATGTTTAACTAAATCCAAAGTAAATTATAACAAAAACCCATTTCCACTTTATCCACCACACTAGTTTCGTTAAACCACGTGATTTACCCTTATTCAAATATAATTACCGTTCTTCTACTATCATAAGTTATTTTAATGACAATATCTCGATGGGGCTATATATATTTGTTATAAATATTTAAACCACTACTTCCTACATGATAATACGTTTCCAGATTTATTAAACTCACTTCTTCAACTGAAGATTATTTTTTTTACCGAGTGCAGTTTCGATCCCATGATGGGGTCGTCACTTAGTCTGTTATTTTTCATATGGAGCGGTGTATAAATGTTTTGCTTTATCTATGGTCACACGACCGTTCTCATCTGCAATTTGTTTTACCGGGCTAAGATTGGAACCCATGCTGGGGTCGTCCCAAAGACCATATTCACAATTACGTGTCCGACCGGTTAGTCTGGTGGTTTAGTGTGAAGCCTTTCAACCAAAAGGTTTCTAGTTCTGAACTGGTCGCTAGCTAGTCGGTTGTGTCCTTGGGCAAAGCACTTTACGGAAATTTTCTGAACCCAGCGGATTACTAGGTTCTACCAAATTGAAGGAACGTGTAAATCATATACAACACACTGAAATAGCTCCGGCAACCCGACGATGTGCGCAAGGTGATCTGACGATTGCTCGTGAGTTAACCCCCTTGGTTTTCCCATTCACAAACATGAATGTCCTATCCTATCCTAAGTATATGTATCGGTCGCCTTAACCATTCGACCACACGCAGATTGTCCGAAACCGATTGATCCAGTGATTATCGTCCTTCCTATTGTGGCTGGGATTGTAGTGTTAGGCATGATTGCACTCATCGCTTGGAAGGTATACCAGACTTGGAGGGATAAACGGGAGTGGCAGGTATTCGAGAACGAAATGAAGAAATCAAAATGGACGAAGGTAGGAGAATTATGTGTTTTTTCTACCATTTGGTTAATTGGATTGGGTATTTTATGTTTTTTCCGTTAATGGAAAAATAGAAGGTAATTTATGTGTTTTTTTCTACCAGTTGGTTAATTGGATAGGGTATTTTATGTTTTTTCCGTTAATGGAAAAATAAAAGGTAATTTATGTGTTTTTTCTATCAGTTGGTTAATTGGATTGGGTATTTAATGTTTTTTGTCCGTTAATGGAAAAAAATGAAATATTATTAGATAGACATTCGTTGGATTACGCAGAAACGTCGGGCTGCTATTACAGAGTGTTTAGTATGATCGTGAAGTTTTTGTTTAAACCAGTGGTTCCCAAACTTTTTAAAAAAAAATTGCACAACGGACCACTTGCAATTTTTTAATGTTTGGCGGTATAGTGAAGACTAAAAAATTATACGATCACAACCACAAAATCAATGTACCGTATAGTGAAAAAAAGGTCCGCGGACCCCACTTTGGGAACCACTGCTGGTTTAACCAATTAATCCACTGGGTTCAAGCTATTTCTTCTAAGTACCATGTCCAACCGACAATGGTAGTGACTGGTTTGCTTAAAGGCTGTGCTTTTACAGGTTAAACAAAAATTATCCAAATATTTTACAGGTTAAACAAAAATTTGAACGTTCTTTTATAATACAACACAGCAATCGCAAGGGGGCTTAACACACGGGCAATCGTCAGGTCATCTTGCGCCTACCGTCGGGTTATCGGAGCTATTGCAGTGTGTTGAGTATGATTCATAGGTTCTCTTATTTCAGTAAAACCCATTAATCCGCTGGGTTCAGGCAAAGTCTGTTAAGTGAATAACTAGCGACCAGTTTCGAACCTTCAACCGTTCGGATGAATGGCGTTGTTCTAACCTCCAGACTAACCAGTCGGACAAATGTTTAGGTCGGAATAATATAATGTAGTAAACAAATACTGAACGTCAAATAATATTCGCCCTGCTAATTACAACCTAAGCGGTCTCAGAAATATTACATCCTACTTACAATTTATTTCCTAACGAATAGCTGGCTGGCTTTGTTATTTGTATCCTGCTGGGTGAAATATGCGCTTTGAAGTTTTATTAAAAATTGTACGAAATGTGCCAAGAGATAGCTAAACTAATTAAAAATTGTTTGGTCATTGACTACACGGCAGTGTTCCCTGGTGTGTCTTATGTTTATTGAAAAGAAAGTTTTTTATTATTACTTTAAGCCTTATATTTATATGCGCTGTAAAATTTGAAGCATAATGCATGATGCTGTGGGAAAATCTGCGCTAAAATGATAAAGCCAGAATCAAATTAATTATTTTCGCTCTTTTTTTGTAAATTCGCAAAAGTGCCAACTGAACTTAAAGCTAGCGCAACAAGCTTACTTCAATTTTTTGTTCGCAAGCCTGATTTTGCCGCCAAATTTCAATTGCAATCACCATATATAGGGTCAAAATCCGATTTTCGAAGAGGCCTCAACCAGATTCGAGAACCCAACCTTCCACGGAACATAACCTTCATGCTATGGTGGTGTGGATGATCCGATGACTGCTATAAGTTGCGGAATTGGGAGCAGTTTTAAAATGTAGCCATTCAAACAATCATGATATTTCTGCTTTTTATGTTGTATTTAAATTACTACACTTCTTAAATTAGAAGTTTTAAGAAAATACTTATTTGATTGTCCGTTTTTTGCAGTTACAAACTCTATTTCTTTTATATGATTATAACTGCGGATTGTTTTTGTACCTTTCGTTGGAAGTTCTAGGTTATTGATTTGCTAAGTGCTGCAATCTTTGCATTTGTACTGGCGTCATCTGTATATAAACGTTGCATATATATTTTGTCTGTGATTTCCTGCTGCTCTTTACTCTTGGGCCAGAGTTCCTTTTATGATTATTTACCAGATGCAAAATTGTATGTATCTTAACCCATCTCATAACATTTATTATGGCTAAATGAGTCTAATGCTTCTGGCACAGGAGTAAAACGGTGAGAATAGTCTCGTATCCACTGAAATCAATGTAGTAGGGCAGATTTGTAGCTGTGATCTATTGAATGTTATATATCTATTCCCAAATACACTCTGCATACATGATTTAATAAATGACGGGTTAATTTTTAGCAGGGATCAATTATATTCCCTATTGAATTGCTGTTTTAATTTACTTTTAATCAAAGTTGTGTATTTGCATTTTATTTTTTTTAATTGCCACATTTTAAATCCTGCCTTTGAAAACCATTAACGCAATTTATAAACGAAATTAATAATAAACTGTAAATTTTGATTATATATTTGATTCGGCTTATGCAATCGCGCTTTATTTGTTAAGCTTTTAACTGATTTCATCTTAACGTATACACCACATTGGCTTATCAATTGTGAGTATAATACTGCTTTAGTTTTATCAGATATTTAGAAGTTTTCGAATCCGTAATGGGTTTATCCCTAAGGCCGTTTTTAATGGAAATCGGTATATGAATCGTCTGCGAAACTGTTCAATTTTTCGTGCCTTCCTGTCATTCAGCTTACAGACCAGGGAAATAGTTGTGCAAATGGAAAAATCTAAAAAAGGGCTTCGCTAGCGTATAGTACCATTTGCACAGGACAAGACGAAAAAGGAGGCAAATCGGTAAGAGGGAAACTGCACACTGAAATAAAGATTGGGGCATTAGAGTTAGTTTTAAACATAGGGTTGGAGTTAAGGTTAGTTCTGGGGTTGACATTAGTGTTTAGGGCAGGGTTTAACTAGTTTTCGTAATTTTATTAAGCAGTTTTTCTCCTCCCTCCTTTTAGTCTTGTCCTGTGCAAATGGGACTACACGCTAACAAAGCGGTTACGTCCGAGAGACAGGCATTTGTGGATATTACTTAAAGTCAGTGCAGTCGTGTCGCCGAATGGTAAACTAGACGGATACATATACCATATACAAAAGCGGTTTTAATGAAAAGCTTATCATGGGTTCGAAACCTAACCCAAAATATTGCTTGAAGTCTTGAGCCCAGTAGATTATTTGGTTTTACAAGAGCTGTAGCAATGTTTACATCCCACTGCAATTATTTCGTTACCCTAATGTAGGTAAGAGGTAGGAATGTGTTATAACATTTCTCATCCTGCTAACCCAGAGGATAAACACAAGTATGTCAGGCCCTTTTTATTAAAACAATATGTAACCGTACGAAATGTACAAAGCTTTGTGAAAAATTAAAATCCGTTTGGCAAATTATTTTATCCGGGTCGAGTGTCGGTGTCTGAAGACAGTCGAAAGGTTATGAACTAAAAATCATAAGTTAAGGGTTCGGTTGTGCTTTTAGCAAAAAAATTAGTACGCGTCGCCTAATCCTAGTAGATTATCGCTTGAACTAAAACAGTCGGACCGCCTAAATCATATACAATTAACTACAATGCAATAGCACTTGTACCCCTACTTAATCTGACTTAGCCATTGTTGCGGACTATATCTCTTTGCGTTTTACGGTACACTGGCTGACCAAGTATCTTGGTGGTTAAATGCCTGGCCTTTCCACCGAAGAGTTGCATACAAGTACAAGGAGGTGCAAAGTTTTAAATATTTACTTTACATTTTTTTACCAGGACATCAATCCAGTGTTTCAAAAACCGAAAACTCGATTTGAAAACCCGGCATATGGTGGAGACGAACAATGAATTCCAAGTGTATACTGCTGTATTGTAGATGATTTTAGTCATTGCTGCATAATATTTGTACACTCGCTATTCCGTTGTCAAAACAATGTACAATAATAAAATGGTGGCGTTTACCTTACCTGGACTAGCCTACCGTACTATGTCCATGACACATGAAAATTAAGGTTGTTTTTTATTCTATGGCTGAACAAAACTGGGGTCTTATTCAATTGGAAGTACATGATCCGTAATGACAGAAGAGCTTTCTTCTGTAGCTAGACACCAAATAGAACACATCACTGAACAATTAAAGGCCTGGCTGAACTGTCTGCACTCGGTCAAAGGCATCGTACTGGAAAATATTTTGGCGGGAATATATTTGGATGATTGCGCAAATAGAAACAATATAAATGGGCTACTAAAAATAGGAACTATTCAACGGATTTGTGAAGACTCCTGTTATAGTGCTACAACAATTAAAGAATTTAGTATATTTTGGTAAAAAAACTATTTATTTATTGACTATGTCTGGTCGGAGAGACAACACAGAGCAGGTCCGAGACGATGAAACTAACGTGCTTCATATTACGGAAGAAGACGGCCCAAGTAAGTTATAGGCTGGGATAGGATATTCATGTTTATCTATGTAGGAAAGGACAGGATATTCATGTTTATCCCCGTGAACAGGGATAAAGGGGTTAACACAAAGGCAATCGTCAGATCACCTCGCGCCCACCGTCGCGTTACCAGAGCTATTGCAATGTGTTGTTTATGATTCACATGTTCCTTTAATTTGGTAGAACCCATTAATCCCCTGGTTTCAAACTTACAACCTTTTGGTTGAAACGCATCGCACTAAGTAAGTTGTTTAAATAAATTAGGCCTATTGGTATAAATGTGAGGCGTTTTTGTTAAATGTTGTTTAATATATTTAGTGGATGTTAAATTAACAGGTATGCCGACCGATTAGTGTGGTGGGTTAGTGCGATGCCTTTCAACCGAAGGGTTGCAGGTTCGAAACTGATTAACTTATAATTAATACCAATATTTAGGTCCCCGTTCCGACAGTGGATTTGCCAAGTTCAACAAGGGTCTTGCTAATCTAGTGCTCACTAATGATGATGAGAAGCTTTTGTATCTGAAAGAATACAACTGTAACCCACCTCCCTTGTTCATGCTTCTAGTTTCCCTTGCAGAGGTAGGGATATAGGATTTTCATGTTTATCCTAGGAAAACCAAGGGGGTTAACACACGGGCAATCATCAGATAACCTCGCGCCCACCGTCGTGTTACCGGAGCTATTGCAGTGTGTTATGTATGACTGGGTTCAGGCAATGTTCGTTAAGTGCTTTGCCCAAAGACACAACAGACTAGCTAGCGATCAGTTTTGCACCTTTAACCTTTCTTAAAAGGCGTAGCAGCTAACCACCAGACCAACCGGTTGGAGGTGAGGGGTGCATGTATTGTATTGGTCACTGTTTAAATGCTAGGTGGGTTTATTTCAGACTCAAATTTGAATTCGTTTTAAAACGGAAATAATTCGGAATTATAGTTTAATTCTACCAATTCGATAACTCCATGACGTTAAAAAAAATTCGTGAGGCGTTAACCGATTATTGTTGCATTAGTTAACCCTTTTTCAAATTAAATTTAAATCGCAAATCTACTCCAAATGCAATAGCTAAGCTTTTAAACAATGTGAGAGTGCAATATAGGCTGATTATTAAATTCTACAAGTGCTTTTTCCAAAATAACTGGGTTAACAAAAGCTTCCAATATCCTTTCCACAAAGCACTAGGAATGTAATTTTATTATTGTGTCATGGCATTCTCATTTATTCAGTGTGATTCTGTCATTCAATTGTAAATAGTAGATAGATCATTTTCACATACCGTACTTTAATAATTCCAATCGATTTAACAGAAAAACCTATAAAAGTGCAGAATACAGGTAATAATACATCAGTAGATTTTAGAATGTAGAATAGACGTAGTAAGGTGATGGTTCTAAAGCATTGGTGTTTTATCAATTAGCCGGTAACTTAACGGTGGGCACGAGGTGATCTGATGATTGCCCGTGTGTTAACCCCCTTGGTTTTCCTTTTCCCATAAGGGGATAAACATGAACATCCTATCATATTCTATCCATATGTGTACATTTCTAGTTAATCACTAGAATGGTATGGTGAATCACCATACCATACTGGCATTGGTTGAAAAAAGTGCATGCATAGAAACATCATTACATCGGTATCATTAAAAAATACCTAAAAATGTGCACTTAAATATACCAGACTTTTAAAAAAAACTCTTTTTTTTTAATCTAAAAAATGCATTATTTATTATTATTATTTAAAATAATAAAAAGTACAGATGATCATTTAAAAAAAAAACATTTTAAAAGATGTTATTTTAAATGTGATTTTTGTATTCATGCGCTGTAACCTTGTTTCCTTCTCTTTCCAGTACCGATCCATACTAATGTAATTTAGTCTCTTTAACCTGTTTAAAAGTTCTGGTTACAAAACAACTATTTCTTATCCTGTGATGGTCTGTTTAAAGTTACCTGTTGCCGTAATCATAACCATGTCTATTTGAATATTACAATATATGCAGAGTTAAGTTAAAATATATACAAAGTTAAGTTTATTTTTCCGTTTTCAATTCCTACACACATTCTTTAAAATACTATTTCACTGCAATTGTGCTCATTGCTATAATCCTTTTCCACCCTTTTTAGCTTGTTGTGTTTATATACTATGGGTTCAAAGCTGAACAAAAGCAATGGATAACAATATCGTCCGGTTTGACGAAATCCCCCCTCATATATGACCCCGGGAACAGGGAAGAAGTCTGGAGATTCGTGTCGTACATGTTCCTTCATGCTGGGTGAGTGGTTAGTTACTTATTTTTTTTTAAATATGCCGTTGGTAGTGTGTATTAAATTTTTGTATTTATTTTTTCTGTAAAATGTATTAAGTTTTTTATGCTATGACTTTTTAAACAACTTTTTTATTGTTACTTTTCATTGATTTCATTGTTACTAATGTTCATGCTGGTAGGGACCTAGGGTCCATAGGCGCCAAGTTAGCGGGTGCGCAGGTGCCGCGCACCCGCGCATATTTGCATGCTTTAAAACTTTTTATTCAGTTGAGATGGATATATATGTTTGATCATATTTTGATAATTAAATAGTTTTGCAAAAACCGATATCTAATTTTACGATTTAGGCCTACCAATAAGTATAATATATTAGATCGATACACCAACTGCCAAACGATAACGTTGGTTCAAAACGGACCACGCACTCGCTGCATAACTTCACTTATATCACTCGCACCTTTGCGAAAAGTGTAGACGTGTTTCTTTATGATGATGCGTGCAAATACGATGTTGCCCGTGAGCCCGCGTTAACAATGGAAGAAATGGGTAAGTATTTCTTTCATTAACTCGTAGGGTCGGCGGTTAGCGCAGGATAAAACATAATTTTCATAAACTTAAAATGTTGAGTTTATTCAACAATGTTTCCATCCCATTGGTCAGTATTCACATTTGTGTCTAAAGCTGGATTTTGATTCAATCGTTTTACGGCGCATGGAACCTAATCGATTTAGTAGTTTTATACTTCCGTGTTTAAATGAATATCGAATTTTAAATCGCACCAAATATGGCAACAGATACGTAACCGAACGTCTACGAATAAAGTAGACACAAAAAATAAGGTTATTATCACTAAATTTGTGAGCAGAAACCAAATGCGATAAAAAAAAACAAGTTAAACAGTTTTTATTAATGTTCACTTTCTGCATAACAATACACTTTATTTTGTCATGAATCCACGATTCCTTTGTCTTTTATTGGCAAAGTATGCAGCAGTGAGACAGTCGCCATTGTTATGAAACAAAGTTAATGCGTGTTATACCTTATCCCAATTCTGTTTTAGTGCGCTTAGGAATAATTAAATTCGTTAAAACGCAGCATTCGTTCTAGCGCGATGGAAATATTTTAAACTGATTTGTAATTGAATGCAGTGTATATTAATTCTTTTTAGAGCAATTTAAGTAGGCATATCATGTCGAAACGCCAAAGACAGACATTTATCAGTTATTTTAGCAAACGCAAAGCAAACCACGGCGGCGACGACTTGGCATAAAAGAGAAGACCGTTAGTTTGTTTATTAAGGATCGTGGACCTTTCTGCGCTGGCGGGGAGAGAACAAGTTTTTACACGTTGTTATTTATTAACGTTGAAGTTTTTAAGAATCTGCTACCTCTTATTTAACCGCGCTTAGTTCGCTTTGCCATGCCAACTTTAACCCAGCCTGAAAGACAGTAATTTTGAAAATATTTCAGTGATCAACAAATGTACCTTCAAAAAAATTCTCGCGTGAATTTTTTTTCGCACCCTTACGCATTTTAGAAACTTGGCGCCTATGCTAGGGTCGCTAGGTTAATGGTTCATCCCTGTAAAATAGGCTATTGGTAGTGTTAAAAAGGCTTATTTTTTAAAGCAATTTTTGTTCATTGTTTTCAAAAATTGTTTATATTTTAAAAAATCCTCAAACCATTGATTTGTTTGTTTTTTTCTAAAAATACGCAAAGGTAATATCAAGTTAATGTCACAATTGTTTTCATGCTACAGCGTGTCATTTAACATATCCTTTTATGTGCCAGCCATTATTTCAAAAATAAAATTCTTATTTTAGGTATCTGTATTGGTAATTTGTATTGGTGTGTTGAAATTGTCCAAATTAACTAGTGCAAAATATATGCCTTAAGGACATATTAAGCTATTAATATAATACATTACTATTGGCGAAAAAATGTAAAGAATTTTATCACGGTAATGCCATTAAATCATTTTTCAAACAAGTCGCAAAAGCAGCATGTATAATGGAATATTTTGTATTGTTACTTTACGCCCGTTTATACCCATGTGAACATATGTGAGCACAAATATGCATATTGATATAAATATTATGTTTAGTTGTGGTTTTCAGTATGTTGTGTCACAATGTGTTAACATTGAGTTTAATTGCTTTTAAATTATAACAATGTTTGAACAGCTATTTCCTGACAGAAATAAAAATATTTTTTTGTTTTTGGGACCTGGACCTGGGGTACAATTTTCATAGAAACTACATAGAAAACGTAAGAAATTTCATAGAAACAACCTTATAGAAACAAAATTATCATAGAAACAACGTAGTAGATTGTAGAAAACAACACAGAAATATGTGTGTAACGCTTAAGGTAGTGTATTTTCTATTATTGACTGCTAATTCACTTCTGCTTCTATAGACTAAAATGTTTCCACATTTTCCTGACAAAATTAAGCAAAAATAAAAAAAGGGTTATTTTTTACTGAGTTTAAACCGCCAGGCATAACCGTACAGTCCGACATGTTTCAATGCTTCACTATAATATCGTGCTTTATTCCTTTCAAATTATAAAATATTCAAAGCGTTATATTTCCCAACAGAATTGAGCACATACTCGGAAATGTGGTTTTGCAACTGATGTTTGGCGTTCCACTGGAGATGGTTCACAAAAGTCTGCGTGTCGGTATCGTGTACATGTCAGGGGTCTTGGCAGGTGAGATGATATGATGTTTAAACTTGAGTGAGAGGTAACGGTTATTATCCCTTGACTAGATAATCAAATTTGGCTTTTTTGACATTTGCTGATTCAAAATGAAAAATCTCCAAAATTTTTTGTCAAAATGCGCAAATTGTGCAAAAAGAATCTTATTTCTAAAGGGTTTAAGCAATGTTACTCATACCTGTGATATTATAAAAAAAAACACCAGACCAACCCGTCAGACTAATGAAAGTTTCGTATCTGCAACCCTCGGCTGAAAGGCGATGCACTAAACCACCAGACTAACCCGTCTGACTAATGTAACTGTTTTAGTATACTATAGTAATGTACCGGTACATACATACATGTAGTCCATTGGCATTTGTAAAGGTGGTGATTTTCCTTACTTGAATCTTCAATTATCGGAGCGTTTAAAAGCTTACAGGTTGTTTAGTAAACTCTTAAATAAATAATTCTGTGCAATTTTATATATTTTCGTGCTTTGAAAAGTGGTTTGTATGGATTAAAGGATAACAGGAGATCTGCTATACCTATTGCATTCATAGAATATTTATGTTTGGTTGTATTTTTAAAAATACATATATAATAATATCAACGCCATAGTTAGTATGTTATTTATATAGTTTGGTTTATTTTTTGTTTTCACGATGAAAACACCATGCAGGACATTTGATAAAAAATTGGAAAACGGAGAAAAAAACGACACTATCAAACTATCAGTCGTTAGAACACATCTAAAACCAATCCATTATCGAATTTCCGTATAATTAGACGTGGCCACTAAACCCACATAAAAAATAAATAAATAAAATAAAAATAAAAAAATAAATGATTATAAAAAATTATAATATGTTCGGCAGTGTTACATGCTGGGCACATATCTGGCATGTGTTAGTATCCTCTGGTTTCTTAAGGTGAGAAAGAGAAATATTCTCTAAGATAACAAGCAAATAGGTCGTGAGGATGTTAATTATTAAACTTGATTTACATAGGATCTTGGCCTTCATATAATTACACACTGTCTTGTGCACTAGAATGGACAAAAATGTCAAAAAACATACAAAAGCCAAGACTCCCTTGCTATGTGACTTAATGGAGAATTCATGCAACCATAGGCGTCCATATAAGGTGCTTGTGTAGTAAAAACAACCCTGTTTTGTTGGTTTACTAAGAAATAAACAGATTACTTACGTCCATATAGATTGCTTGGTTTGGTATTTAAATGTTTTTTGAAAATTTTTAAAAACATTGAAAGTTAATAATAAAAATGGTAGAAAAATCAAACAGCTTTGGAATTGCACATTGTAGTATTGATTAGTAAGTGTTTGCTAGAATGTCTAGTCTCGCTTGAAAACCGACAAAACAAACCGTTTTAGATTTTGTTACAGGGGCTTTCCGTAACATCAGTACTGTATTTTAAGGGCCATTTGGTGCATTTTAAATCCTTCTCTTTTTTCTAATTGTTAGTGTGCCTTATAAACCATTCTTATTTTTCTAATTGATAGTGTGCCTTATAAACCATTCTTATTTTTCTAATTGTATAATGTGCCTTATAAACCATTCTTATTTTTCTAATTGATAGTGTGCCTTATAAACCATTCTTATTTTTCTAATTGATAGTGTGCCTTATAAACCATTCTTATTTTTCTAATTGATAGTCTGCCTTATAAACCATTGTACCTAATACCTAATGAAACGGGCAGTGCACTCAAAACCAGTAATTGTACTATTGTTTTATAAACAAAAACCGTCTTACACAATAAACTTTGGTGAAAGCAACTAACTTGATATTCCTTAAAAAACGTTTCGTCTAAATGTAACATAAAGAACGTCTAAATGTAACTTAGGAAACATCCAAATGTAACATAAGTAATGTCTATATGTAACGTAATTAACGTCTATATGTAAATGTAACGTAAGTTACAGCCGTTAAAACTATTGCAATTTAGATATGTATTTGCAACAAGCTCAGTGTTAAATTCTTTGTTTTATGTATGTTGCTCTTAAACCTGAGCAAAAATGTTGTTATATTGTAATTATAACCTCAATAACTGAATACAGTAGTAGAATGTTTCCATAGACTGATTAACAAAGCAAGCTTTGATTTTTCAAATGAGGTGTAAAGTTATTCTAATGTTTATACGATAAATTTATTTGGAGAAAACTAAAAGGAGGCAAGCGGAAAGGAGGGAAACCCTACTTTTAAATGAAAATTATGACATTAGAGTTAGTTTTAAACATGGGGTTTGAGTAAGGGTGAGTTTTGGGTTCCAGATTATTCTTAAGGGGAGGGTTTAAATAAGTTTTCGTAATTTGAGTGAGCAGTTATCCTCCTTCCCTTCTTCCCTCCTTTTAGTGTTGCCCATTTATTTGTAATTTTAACACTTAAAGCTAACTTTAGTTCACTTTTCTACAGTTTTCTTGACCTATGATACAACATTATACCGGTGATGTAATTTTGTACAGTTTGACGGTATAATTTATTCTATTCAATTATTTATTTTGATTCCCTTGATATTGTTTACTTTTGCTTTTTATTTCTGATTTTTCTGAATTGGTTGTAGGTTAGGATAGGATATTGAATAGGAAAACCAAGGGGTTGTCACACGGGCAATCGTCAGATCACCTCTCACCCGCCGTCGGGTTACCGAAGCTATTTAAGTGTGTTGTGTATGATTCACACGTTCCTTTAATTTAGTAGAACCCATTAATCCGCTGGGTTTTGGCAATGTCCGTTAAGTGCCTTGCCCAAGGACACAACCGACTAGCTAGCGACCAGTTTCGTACCTGCAACCTTTCGGTTGAAAGCTGTCGCACTAAACCGCCAGACTAACCGGTCGGACATTGTAATGTTCTTGTTTCATATTATTAATGATTAAGTAGCTTGTCATTCTATTTTAACGACTGTTGGTTTATTGTTATTTATAATTTTGTTGAATTGATATATTTTTATGTTCATCTCTATTTTATTCCTAACTAAATCAAAGAATAGAGAATGACAACCAAAATTAAGTTCTTGTTTGTTTTTTTTAATTAATTTGTTATCTCGTTTTCATTGTTTGTTTTGCCTTAGTGCACATAACAATTTTATTTAAAAAAATGAACTATAGTTCACTACATCAGTAGACCTAGTTTAATAGATATAGCTTAGATGTAAATCCTTAGACCCGTGCCTTTGCCAAAATTGCCCTGTTGCATCCCCTGATGTAAATTAGATTTCTGCTTAAAATTATTTAAACTCTACATTTAAATGAATTAGCTGTTCTAACATGCATAATTTAACACTCTGAGACAACAATGAGTTTGTAGTCTATGAACTGATATATGAAACAGGTTGGGTGGTAATGTTTAACTGTAAATGTTATCACTTATCCCACCTAGATAGGCAATCGTCGGGTTACCTTGCGCCAACCATTAAGTTACCAATGCTACTGCAGTGTATTGTGTGTGATTGATAGGTTTCTTCAGTTTTAGTTAGATAATCTGACAATTGCCCATGTGCAAACTGCACAAACAAAGATAACCATTAAAAAATAAAGTAAACAAATTCATCCATGCAGGTTCTCTAGCAAGTTCAATATTTGATCCTTTCGTTTATTTGGTTGGAGCATCTGGTGGGGTCTATGCATTACTGGGTGGATATCTCTCTAATGTTGTCGCGGTATGTTTTAATAAAGTTTCCAAAATAGGACAGGATATTTATGTTTATCCCTTTGAATGGGAAAACCGAGGGGGTTAACACACGGGCAATCATCAGGTCACCTTGTGCCCACCGTCGGGTTACCTGAGATATTGCAGTGTGTTGTATAATTAAGACATTCCTTAAATTTAATAAAACCTATTAATCAGCTGTATTCAGGCAATGTCGGTTAAGTGCCTTGCCTAAGGACACAACCAACTATCTAGCGACAAGTTTCGTACCTGCAACCTTTAGGCTAATAGGCCCTGCACTAAACCACCAGACTAACTGGTCAGAAAATGACTGTTATCCTGTTATCTTCGGACCCTGCATCATGCTGAAAATACATATGTTAATCAAAAGTTATTTCGTCTGTATCTATTGATAAAAGTAACACAAAAAGTTCTCTATTCTTAAAATCCCACAAGTTTAAGTTTTTTACTTCATTTATGTCCATGCCTTGTATTTTATTCTGAAATTCTACCTAACCCTACACTTCACCTAAGTGGTTTAGGGCGTCGCCTATCAAACTAAGGGTTGCGGATTTAAATCTGGTCGCTAGCTAGTCGATTATGTCCTTAGGCAAGGGCGCGAGGTGATCTGATGATTGCCTGTGTGTTAACTCCCTTGGTTTTCCCATTCACGGCGATAAACATGAATATCCTATCCTATCTAAACCAGTATTCCATTCACACAGAATTGGTCCCGAATGGCGTTCAATGGTCTTCATCTCGTTCTTGTCCTTGTAATCGGTAAGTTTTTAGTGGAATTTCATTTTATGGTTTTTTCATTTAAAACCATAGATTTTTCCCTTTGTTATAACAAATACCTTGGCGGCTAGGGATGCTCAAAATAGACGTTCTAATCTTTGAGATTTTAAACTTTACTCATTAGTTTTATTCGTGATTTAAAAGGTTTTGTATATTCAAAATTGTAAAATAGCTTCTTAATTCGTAATAATGAAAAGAAGTATATAAGGCGGGATAACGTATGTAGTCTCCAAAATAACATGAGAACGGAAACCAATTATTCTATCTTTATACCATAAACATGTATTGAAAGTTGTGGCAGGCAACTCGCGGGGAAAACTAAAACAAGGGAAAGCGGGAAGGAGGGAATGAGGGAAAATACTAAAATTAAGATTAGTACATTAGAGTTTGCTGTAAACATGGGGTTGGAGTTAGGGTTAGTTCTGGGGTCGAGATTAGTGTTCAGGGGAGGGTTTAATTTAGTTTTCGTAATTTTAGTGAGCTGTTTCCCTTCTTCCCGCTTTACCTTCTTTTTATTGTTGCCCGCAATCCACACATGGTTAAGTTTGATGCAATAGCCCCTTGAATTCTTTCTCAAAGAAAAACAAATTTTGCATCGTGAACAGACGCGCTTTAAACGCACACACACACAAAGAAAGGCGGTCAATTTCCCCGGGATTTCATTACGTGGTTTATTGCACCTTTAAATATGACGCAATAATTACATAGCTGTACAAGTTTTTTACAGACTGGACATGCTTAGTTTTGAATATATTTATTTCGCGTAACAAATTTAAATAGCATTTGAAATTCTAGGTTCGTAATATATATATATTTTTTTTACCGGGATTAGTTTCGAACCCATCATAGGTTAGTGCTAATACCATTTTTTGTATAGAAGTCGGTATATGTATCGGTCGCGTTAACCATTCGGCCACACGACCGTACGGTTGGTAATATTTTATTTTAGAATACTTAATTATCCTATATTGTGCATCCCTTGTGGCGCAACCTGACTTTTTCCTAAATAACCGAACTCTTCAGAGACTACTTTTAGTGTTGCAGTATATAAATCCTTCAGTGTATTTGCCATCCACCAGGGTGACATATTTACACACAAAAAAGGTGACACACAAATGACACATTTGGGCATTCCATGTATCTGTTTCCATGTAAAATAAAAACGACAAATCCATCCATTCATAAAAATATCATCTCCACAGAGGTCATTGACCTTAAGTTCTCCATACACCGTCATACGTCTTACAATCCTTCATTCGATTTACCCACCCGCCAGGGTGACACATTTACACACAACAAAATGACACAAAAATGACTCATTTATAGCTACAAATAAAACCTGTAAGCCAATTGTGGAAATCTAACCTATCTTATAAATAAAAAAAAACGACGCATCCACTTTTTATAACCAACCATCCAACCACCCAACCCATCCATTCATTCATAAATATATATCTCCCCACAGTCATCGTAGACCTGAGCTTCTCCATATACCGTCGTGTGGTGGTCGTACCAGGTGGTCCTCCGCCCGTTTCCCTGGTCGCCCATCTCGCCGGCGGGCTTGCGGGAATTACCATCGGATACGTTGTCTTCAGCGATTACAAAAAGAACATGATAAAAGACGTTCGTTGCTGGATCTGCCTTGCAGCGTACATCTGTGCATGTGCCTTTGCCGTGTTCTTCAATTTGTTTCTCAGCCCAGCTGGGACTGTTTGACGCTTTTTTATTGTTTCTGCACTTACCTATTCGATTGTTGCACTATTTTGTAATACATCTTCAATTTGCCGTGTTTTTTAGCGTACGAAGTTTTGAACCTATTATAGGTTCGTTGCTAGGACCGTTTTTGTATAGAACTCGGTATGTTTATCGTGTTAACCATTCGGCCACACGAACGTACGCCGTAGTTTATTTTCGGCTCGACTTGGACAGTCCGTAGGTTTAGTGGGACGCCTGTAAGCCGAAAGGTTGCAGCTTCGAAACTGGACGCTAGCTATTCCGTTTGTGTCCTTGGCAAGGCACTTAACGGACAATGCTTGGACCCAGCAAAATAATAGACTCTACAAATGAAAGAACGACGATTGCCGCGTGTGTTAACCCCCTTGGGTTTTCCTAGTTAACGCGGGATAAACATGAATATCCCTATAGTTTGGTCCGTGCCTATAGGTTTCAATATCCACCTATTCTCGTAGAGAACGCAAAAAGCTTCAGATGTGTACTTTAGTTGTTAGAATAGGATACTCCTAGTTTTACCATATCGTGCGAGTAACGATATTCATTATAACATATGGCTCAACAACCACGATAGTAAGCTTGTAACCCGCTTCATAACTTAATAGGTTAAAGCAGAGGAGATCTGTGTCCCGCAACAAGTGTGTCTCCGCAACTACTTTGTCGCAAGACAATGTTAGGTGTACCGCGGGAAAATAATAATACAGTAGAACCCCGCTTACCTGACCACCTATGGGACCGTGATCAAGCGGTCGCGTTAGCGGGGTGGTCGTGTTAGTGAATTTTGATTTGCAGCAAGTTTTCGTCATATGCAGCTTAACGTTTGCATTTTTACTAAATTTTCACAAAATGCCATTTTTTTTCAGATACTGCAGAATGAGTTTAATACTAAAGTTTATCTTGTAGGATTCAGTTCTGTCTGCCACATTTTTTTTTGTGTGCGCTCATTTATTCTTATTGTTTTGATCATAAAAGAAATTTAAC
>CH001855.1:124617-142750 GCA_000149265.1 Ciona savignyi | reverse complement strand
GTTTATGTCAGGTTTTAAATTAGTTTTCAAAATTTTACTATGTAGTTTCCCGCCTTCCTCCTTTCCGCTTTCCCTCATTTAGTGTTGCTCATTCTAGAGACCATAAAGTTAGGTACATTACAATCCTGTATTACTTTACTAAATAAAATAAATTTTGACCAGTTCATATAAAAAAATAAAACAAAGGCAATTTTATGCAATAAATCGTCTATGGTTTTGCCGTTGAAACTAATATTACTTCATTCTAACTCTCCTTTTTATTAAATAAATCCGGATTCCCGTTTAACTAAGTACTTTCAAATGATATAATCAAATTAAGTTACGGTTTCATTCATCACTCAATGTAGATTTTCAAGCAATTTGTGTAAGTGTGGTGTAATGTAGTGTCCGTGGTAACGTGTGTTTGATACGTACTTTGCTATCATAGGCCAGACCGGCGTTGAAGGGGCACTTCACTGTGAATTAAATGCCGTTTTATTGATTTTTTTGGCGAAGTATGGAAGTATGAATATATTGAATCGTTGTCAAAGTTTGGTTGGGTTCTATTGATTTTTTTGTCAATGATTTAACCTAATTTATGAGATTGTGAAATAATCTGAACTAAAAACATAATTCGACTGAAATTGGTTAATCCTATAACGCAGAATTATGAAACTACGGGAATGCAATACAAAGCTAGTTAAACCTTTAAACATCATTTAGATTAACAAGATTAGTAATTAAAATTTGCACTAAAGTAGTATTATGGATAGTATAGCATAGGATATTCATGTTTATCCCCGTAAATGGGAAAACCAAGGGGGTTAACACACGGGTAATCGTCAGATCACCTCGCGCCCATCGTCGGGTTACCTGAGCTATTCCAGTGTATTGTGTATTAATTCACACGTTTCTTCAATTTAGTAGAACCCATTAATCCACTGGGTTCAGGCAACGTCCGTTAAGTGTTTTACCTTAGGACACATCATTTGGCCACACTATACAAGCTAACCATTCGTCCACACATGCTGTATATGAATCAGTCGCACTAACCTTTCGGCCACGCATGCTGTAATGTATTGGCCGCGCTAACCATTCGGCCACACATGCTGTATATGGATCGGCAGCGCTAACCATTCGTCCACACATGCTGTTTATGAATCGGTCGCACTAACCTTTCGGCCACGCATGCTGTAATGTATTGGCCGCGCTAACCATTCGGCCACACATGCTGTATATGGATCGGCCGCGCTAACCATTCGTCCACACATGCTGTATATGAATCAGTCGCACTAACCTTTCGGCCACGCATGCTGTAATGTATTGGCCGCGCTAACCATTCGGCCACACATGCTGTATATGGATCGGCCGCGCTAACCATTCGTCCACACATGCTGTATATGAATCGGTCGCGCTAATCATTCGTCCACACATGCTGTATATGGATCGGCCGCGCTAACCATTCGTCCACACATGCTGTATATGAATCGGTCGCGTTAACCTTTCGGCCACGCATGCTGTAATGTATTGGTCGCGCTAACCATTCGGCCACACATGCTGTATATGGATCGGCCGCGCTAACCTTTCGTCCACACATGCTGTATATGAATCGGTCGCGCTAACCATTCGTCCACACATGCTGTATATGAATCGGTCGCGTTAACCTTTCGGCCACGCATGCTGTAATGTATTGGTCGCGCTAACCATTCGGCCACACATGCTGTATATGAATCGGTCGCGCTTACAATTCGGCCACACATGCTGTATATGGATCGGCCGCGTTAACCTTTCGTCCACACATGCTGTATATGGATCGGCCGCGTTAACCTTTCGTCCACACATGATGTATATGAATCGGTCGCGCTAACCATTCGTCCACACATGCTGTATATGAATCGGTCGCGTTAACCTTTCGGCCACGCATGCTGTAATGTATTGGTCGCGCTAACCATTCGGCAACATATTCTGTATATGTATCAGTCGCACTAACCATTCGTCCACGCATGTGTATATGTATCAGTGGCGTTATAGATCTTACTGCCTTCAACTAAACTAACATTTTGTTTTTACAAACAATTATTAGCCTTAAGGCTTCACAGCGAAACAAGAAAATGTGTTTCAGCCTTTTCGACATTGTTCAAATACAACCCACTGCTGATTTACATCCAGCCCGATTTTGACGCAAAATGCTGATATATAATTTCCAATTTATTTATTTTCATGTAAAACTCTAATTATAGGTGTATATATGCGCTCACGCAAAACCAACAACGAAAAACGTATTATTGGTGTGAATCCAGTAAAACAATCAACGAGGTTACGACAAAAATGTTTCTGTCAGACGAAAGAACAAAAACGTTTTTTTAGAGAATCCAAACCCTTTACGATCTGCAGTTTCGTTGCAATTTCCTTTCCCTTTTAAGTTTTATTATCAACGTTTGTAAAACCTTCTTTATTACCCTGAAATTTATGGAAAACAAATCAATAATAACCCAATCAACTTATAAATAAAAAGTAGCGTTAGCTATGCCCTGAACGTCACATTTCGGTAAGGTTTTACCGATATTAAGATTCCATCAATTCGATACAGCGGTTATGGTCATATCTGTGCATCTTGTAGTAAACTATACGTGCACTCGTAGTAAATTAAACACATAATAAAAAGGCAAATTAATGTATTTTTATAGAAGTATTCTACGATATTTTTTCACTTAATTAGAAATAGATAATATAACAGGGAAAATAAGGTATTTCAATCCAATTTCAACATAGCAACTGTTTTGATCTATTCCACTGCACAGTTAGCCTTGGGTAAAAAGCCTTCACTAAAGCAGCAAGCGCGGTTATATAACCCGCATTTCCGTAGGCTTCGTTTCAAACTTTCTCAAATAAAATGTCGCCATTTATTTAACAATGCGCGTAATTATTCAAATCGCGCTTTCTTTTTATTTCGAGTGTTTATTATTTCGCTCGTAAAATTGTCGTTTGGTGTATTTTTTGTATTCATGTTGTTTGTATTGCCATTTGCGTGTCATTTTCCCGCAAAATTATACATTTTCTGTTTTTTTTTTATAAATTGACATTTTTTTCATTTTCTGTCGTATTTTGGTCTATTAGTACTATAGATTGGCGTTTTGCATTTTTCGTCGGTTTTCCCGTATAGATTAAGGCTTTGCCTTTTTTGACAATTTCTTGTTATTTTGTAGTAATTACTGTCGATTTGCAATTGTCTGTAAATTCCTCTTTTCGTTCCTTAGAACGAAACCGAAAAATTGCAGATACTTCAAAACTACTTCGCGATGGCCAAGTTTATTTAGACATACCGCCTTGGGGACATTGAACAGAGGACAATCTAAGACTTAGCAGTGCCGTATAACCCGAGCTACTGAAGCCATATATCAACTCAAATTGATCTTGCTTTATTTCAAGACATATTTTTTCTCGTTTTTTTTTCTCAAAAATAAATATACAAAGTCTAGAGATGCATTATTTCGGACTAGATTTTGGTAGATTTTTCCGCAAAAAATAAATACACAAAGTGTAGAGATGCATTATTTCGGACCAAATTTCGGTAGATTTTTCCCGCAAAAATGACACACAAAGTGTAGAGATGAAGTGTCGCGTCAAACGCGATTGGTTTGGTTACTTTAGGAGTAGGCGTTGGCCTTTTGATATCTGCTGCATAAAGACTAACCGCCAAGATCGTTCGATATTGTTTTTCAATGACTTCGCAGTCGTAATTAACAAAGAACTAACCTGAACTGAATGGTATTAAATAAGAGATATAGCTTCGAGCGATGTACTAGCGTCGAAATTGTGTGGCGTCGATAAAACTAAGGACCTTGGGGCATCACCTACAAGGCAAGCTTTGAAAGACACTTCTTGCCTACTGAGCAATTCCTCGGGCGTTGGTTTAAAAGTCGAATATCCGCGAGCCGCATCATTTTAAAACGTACCGAAAAACTACAAAGGTAGGGTGCTGAAGAGATATAAAAGCGCAGAAAAGTCGTGAAAAATTATAACAAGTTTTTAGATTACAAAACAGCTGTTTTTTTCGTTTAAGGTCGCCCCAAAACTATTTGGGATTTTAGTTCCATATTTTAGTACCGCCAATCATAGTAAACAGCGCATACGGCAGATGGGCGAAAATATTACGTCTATATTTTTTCGTTTATTCAAATGCATATTTATTACAGAGATCAAATCCCTCAGGCGGTTAACTTAAGCCCGCGAAAAAATACGAATATCGTAAAAAATCGAACCAATAAGGTTAAAACCCGATGTCCATTTCGTTTTAACATTTAAATATCGGACGTTATAACCCAAATGTTATGTGCAACAGCTTACGAATACTCCGCCTTAGTAAAAAGATTATTTAAGAAGGTTAAATAAAGTTAATATTTGATTACCCAAAAGGATGTATGTTAAATATTGATTGTTACTTTGTAAAAATCAAATTAAAGAGCGTTTCGAAAAGTCCTATGATTAGAATTACTTACCCATCGTTATGCGTTCATGCAAGGACCAGTTTTTAATTCAATGGATTATTCTTGGGAAAAGAACTGTAGCATCTTTTTGTTTAAAAAAACTGTAGCATATTTTTAAAAGAAAAAAATATTATATATAGACGTTGTTATATAGTTACCAACTTGATTCACGGCGAAAAGGAAAACACGTTTAATATATTTTCTATCCTTTCTGCCATTTATGTATTAAGAGCAGAAACGACTTTGTAGAAGAATGCTAATATTGCTTGTACGCCTGCATATTATTATTATTATTGCTTAACGTATTATAATTATACTGATAAGTGTTGTATTATCATTAGGTTTTTACAGAAAATGTATGTTTTACAAAAGTATTAAAGTTTTCCGCAAAATCCTGACGTTTTACGCAAAATCTCACGTTGTACTAGAAAATTCTGAAGCTTTCCACAAAATTCAAAGATTTACATCCAAGGTTTACCTCTATCGATCATCCAACAGCGGAAATGAAGAGAGGAGCCGACAAAAAGATTCATTTCGCTGGGCCTTCTATCGCAGAGCTGGACCACTCTTCGATATCAGGTGATACTTTGTAATATTTTCCACTGAATAGCTTGGTGGGTTAGTGCGTCGCCTTTTAACCGAGGGGTTGTAGGTTTGAAACTGGTCCCTAGCTAATCCTTGTGCAAAACACTCAGCGGACATAGCTAGCACTATGAATTAACCAGTTCTATTAAAACTGAAAAAATGTTTAAATCGTATACAACACACCACAATAGCTCCGGTAACTTGATGACAGGCCTAATGTAAATTGCCCGTGTGGTAACATTCCCTTGTAGAATCTGGAGTTAATCTGACGATGGAAAATTCGATAACGCCCTTCTTACGCTATCTCGTTCACGGGTATAAAACATAAATACACTCCTACTCATACTAGTAATATGTCATCTTGTGTTTTCATATTTTAACCCCGGTGATAAACCTAAAAACACCTTGAATTTTCATCGACCAAATGACATCGCAACAGCACAATCATATTATAGTTCAATTTTATCATTTTATTAATCAATGATTTTACAACAGAATGATATCGGAAAGAGCCTTAATTGTTAATTTTTACCTTCAATTTTCAGCTTCCATAACTTATCCTTTGAAGAAGAAATTGTGTTACGCCATTTCCGCCCCCAGTGTCCCTCATCCCGAACCTGACAGGAGATCTCAGGTAATAGCACTTTCCTTCTTTTTTCTGAAGACCTTTTTCTTTTCTTTCTATTTAAATGAGCTGAGTTTTGATCCCATGATGGACTGGTCACTAAGTGCGTTTTTGTAATATAGAGCGTTATATTAATCGGTCGCGTTAACTATACGGCCACACGTGTGTTCAATTGTGGCTCTTTCCTTTTTTCTTAGGGCCATTTTCTTTCTTTTTTACTAAGCTGAGTTTTGATTCCATGATGGACTCGTCACTACGACCGTATTTTTATTATGGAGCGTTATATTAATCGGTCGCGTTAACTATACGGCCATACGACGGTTCCCTTTTATTCGTATTTTTTACCGAGCCATGATGGTCTAGGCACAAGGGGCGTTTTGTATAGAAGTCGGTAAATGAACCGTTCGCGTTAACCATTAGGCAACAAGCCGTACAGTTCTCTTTTAATGGTCTGCGACAACTCGCCTCGTTGGCTACTAACCAAGAGTTTGTTTTCCCATTTACTGACATAAAACAAAAATATTTGAACGATTGGCCGAATGGTTAACGCGACTGATTCACATACCATTTTTTACTCAAAACTGCCTTTTTAACGAGCCCCCGACTGATTTATACACGACCGAGTTTTATATGCAGACCCCATGGCGAGCTCTTCAATAAGACCTGTAAAAAAGTGTTCCTATGCAATACAGCTTTATATATAAAAACGGCCTTATTGACGAGCCCATCATGGACTCGAAACTTAAAATGTTTGCTAAATCAGATGCTTCTTGTATGGCAAGCTGAGCTAAATCTCCTGTTGTAACTAGTGAAGCTGATATACAGGTTGTTTTTTATCTAAAAGTAATCAGGATCTTGCAAAAGCGAAACTTAAAAAGGAAAAGTGATTAAATGCGTGTTGTGCCCAATGCAACCTGTTAATCTTTTGCAAAGTCAGTACGGTCGATCATGGGTTGAAAACTTGACTCGGTAAAAAAATCAAAGTCCAGCGATGTTTTTTTTATCTCAGTGCAATAATTGCTTATGTGCCCTTGAGCTACGATCAAAGTACTCTCATTAAATCTGCAATTAGCTCTAATGGACTCTACTAACATGAGAATTAATACTGCTCGCTCTAAATTATGCCCCTTAAGCCAATACGTCATGCATAAGAAAAAGAACGATACACCAACCAAATAAGTATTGCGCGGTGGCTACTTTTTAACCATGTTTGATTCGTAAAGTTATGACAGTCGCGTAGCTGAGTAAATAACGCGACCAAAGCATATACCGAATTCCATACATAAAAAACATTAAAAATACTTTATTGCGGTCATAATTTCAAAACAGCCTGTCGAAAAAATAATAGCATCTTCTGAATTTATCCAAAGCCTCGTTCGAATGGTTTTATAAATGAATGGTTAGCAAGATCCATTTAAAACCAATCATTAGAAAAAACGTCTATAAAAATTCTGACAAAGTCCATCACGAGTTTGAAACTTGTCCTGATAAAAGGGTAATAGTTTCGAACGGTTGTGGCCGAATGGTCAGGGCGACCGATCCATATACAGCATGTGATCAAAAGCTTCGCCAGAAAAAAAACATTCATAACTGTCAGGTCGTTTGGCCGAATGTTGCAACCGAACATATACCTGTTTATGTGTAAAAACGGTCTTAGTGGCGAGCACATCACGGGTTCGAAACTTAGACCGTTAACAAGCAGGTTAGTCTGGCGTCCGACAGGTTATTCTGGAGGGTAAGTGCGTCGCCTTTTAATCAAAAGGTTGCAGGTGCGAAACTGGTGGCTAGCTAGTTAGTTGTGTTCAAGGCACCTTACGGAAATTGCCTGAACCCAGCGAAATAATGGCATCTGTGGGCACAAGGTGATCTGACGATTGCTCCTGTGTTAACCCCCTTGATTTCCACTCATGGGAAATAAACATAAATATCCTATCCTATCCTTCTTACGTAATCGCAAGATGATCTTATGATTACTTGTGAAATACACATTCGAAACTTAGACCGTTAACAAACTTAAAAACTCGTTCTACTCACAGCGGCTCGACAAGCAACAGAACGATGATCGGAAACAAACCCAAAGATCACCTGACATGGTAGTGAAGAGTTCCCACTCTACCAGAATTCACCACACACCAACTGCGGGACAGAATATCAGACACCAGATACCAGCTCACGAGCATCAGTCTTCGTACGTGTTGTTTTGTTCATACTTTTTCTCAATTGGTTCATGCGAGCGATAGGATAGAATAGAATATTCAAGGGGTTTAACACACGGGCAATCGTCAGATCACCTCGCGTCCACCGTCGGGTTACCCAGCTATTGCAGTGTGTTGTGTATGATTCACACGTTCCTTCAATTGGGTAGAACCCATTAATCCGTGGGGTTCAGGCAATTTCTGTCAACTGCCTTGCCCAAGGACAAAACCGACTTGCTAGCGCCCAGTTTCGCACCTGCGACCATCCGATTGAAAGGCGACGCACTTAACCGCCAGACTAATCGGTCGGACGATAATTGAGAATAGCGGGTATAAACCCGTACCGGAGGATATAGTATTAGTTTTAAGCCGTTAACGCTAGAATAACCAAGCAAAACTAGTCACGATAAGGCGACCAGGTAAAACCAGTGATTATAAAAAAGATTAGGTAAAAACCAGTAACCAAATTATTAAAGCGACACATATACAGAATTATATTACAAAACGGTCTGGGAAGTCAGCCCATCATGGATTCGAACTTTGGTAAAAAAAAAGTAAAAAAATACGCAATAAAATTTAGTTATCGGTAGAGCCAATGTATTCAATAGAAAAATGATTTGCACAATGGATATTGACTTACGCAATAGAGAAGTAAATACATGATAAGACAACGAACTTTTGCAGCTTGCCGGGCACACCCAAGGCAGCGGTACCAAGCCGGTACGCCGCCCCGGTCCACATAGATGTCGGCGGCCATATTTACACGTCATCGCTGGAAACTCTGACACAGTTCCCGAGCTCAAAACTGGGAAGACTTTTCAACGGATCAGAGGTTTGTGTGGATGTTTTGCTTTTCAGCTAAATTGTGTGCGGGGGGTTTGAAATAGGAGTATCAGCTAAATTGTGTGCGGGGGGTTTGAAATAGGAGTATCAGCTAAATTGTGTGAAGGGGGTTTGAAAGGTTGTTAGGCGATAAGAGCTAACTTGCCCCACCGTGTAAGCGTTGATACGGCGGTTGAATTTTCAGCTAACCAGTTGTTGAAAGAGATCACCTTAAACGGCCAAAAAAGGATAGAATAGGATATTCATTAAAGAAGTTAAAGATTTTATTGACACAACGATTAAAACTTTTTTTTAATTATTTGGGGAGTCTAATTTTCAAAATAAAAATCGGCACCCCGCTCCGTTTTTATATACAATTTGTTATATTAACCGGTCGCGTTAACCATTCATACAAGTGTTTACATAACGCTATATTAAGCAGTTTTTACCGATCTAATTTTCAAACCCATGGTGTTTTTATCACTAAGTACGTTTTAACACAGAAATCGCTTTTAGAATCGCTAAGTTTACCGATCCACTTACCTGTGGTGGGGCATCACCAAGACCTTTTTTATATAAATCTTGTTTCGTTCGCCTTTACCAAACCATCCGAAACAATTAAGCATAAAACATGCCATGCTTATTGCTCCGGGCGCCAGCCTATGGGTATAAGATCTTCTGAACGAACGGTTTTTGGAATTATTTATCTTTTCGTGTATGGTCATGAGGCCGAATGGTTAACGCTAACTATAGATATAAAATGACCATACAGCAGCGGTCTTTTTGACGAGTCCATCACGGGTTCGAATCTTAGCCAGTTAAAAATACTTACCCTTTCTTTTTGTTAAATACAAAATCAACACTTCTTTCTGTAATTACAAACCGGTGAACAACAAAACAAGTTTGTCCGATCGATTTCCGCTTGTACGGCTGCAAACGGACTGTCAACCGAAAATGTTAAAGCGCCGACCTTCTGAGGTCGTAGGTTCAAAACTGGTCGCTACTAATCGGTTATGATCTTTGGCAAGGCACTTAGCGGACATCGAAAACTTACGCTTTCTATTCTCTGTGATATAACATAGATGTCTTACACCATAGACAATACTATTTATGATAACTTCAAAGCAGTATTTTTTGAAGTAACTGAGCCCAGGTTCGAACCCATGATGGGCGCGTCACTTGGACCGTTTTTTTATAGGTTGGTATATGTATTGGTCGCGCTAACCATTCTGCCATACGACCGTGCTTGAAGCAGCTTTACAACCATATACGATAATAGCTTCGTAATAACGCCCCTTTAGTATTCCAAAAATAAAGTCTTGGTAATCCTTTATTTTTCCGTATTTTAACTTTTGGAATAAAACATCAACATATTTTTATGCAGCCCATAGTGTTGGACACGTTGAAACAGCATTACTTCATCGACCGAGATGGCAACATGTTCCGACACATTCTCAACTTTCTCCGTACATCGAAACTGGCTCTTCCTGATGATTTCCATGAATTGGATCAACTTATCCAAGAAGCTCGATTTTTTGAGCTGAAACTGATGATTGAACAATTGGAAGACTTTAAAGAGAGAAGGGACGTTTCGAAAACCCACAAGGTCGGTAAGGGAATACGGTATAAAATAATACTCGGTAGCGCTAGGACCAGGAATGTAGGTCCGGGGAATGGGATATAATATTCTTCCCTTTTTAGTTTGAAATTGCCAAGTTTCGAACCCCAAGGAACAGGGTTGGTCAAGATATTAGATAGGTCTACAATACAATGCAGTATCACCAGCGGATCTATGGTGGCGATAGGACCAGGAATGTAGGTCCGGGGAATTGGGTATACAATTCTACTTTTTCTTCGAACTTGCCAAGTTTCGAACCCGTAATGGGTTTGTTACCAAGTTCATAAAAAACAGATGTGCATTTCAAAAGTGGGTTTGTGGGATTAAATAAAAATCACAAAGCTTTTTATGTGAACATAATATGGAAAACTACTGTTATTGTTGGGAATTTGCCTAGTTTAAAACCCTTTATGGGTTTATTACTAGATCAAATACTCATAGGGTTTATATGTAAATAGGATGAAGAATTCCACCGTTATTTTCTTCTGAACTTTCCAAATTTTAAACCAGTCATGGATTCGCAAACGGTAACACCAATGACATACAGGCAAAACACTATTGGGTCTTGGGAACCGATACAGAGGCCGTGGACTTTAAATTTGTTAGGCAAAGGACATTTTTGGTTTGCTTGGCCAAATTTCTAGCCCATAATGACCCCGTTCATTCGTTTTTGTATCTAATTCTTTAAATGAATCGAAAGCCAAAACCAAATGCATCAATTGCTCAATATCAACACCTGGCGGATACACTAATTATTTCAAGATATTCCCTACCTTTTTTATCATAAACGGGAAAATTCAATGATATTAAATGCGTTGTATATGTACGGTCGTGTGGCCGTTTACGCAACTGATACATATACCACATTATACAAACAACACGATTTTATTGATGAGCCCATAATAAGGTCGAAACGAGGCCTGGTTAAAAATGACTTTCCAATTATTTAAGTTAAAATTATTAAGGCTGCGGTTGTTAATGCATTTTCCCAACGACACAACCAACATTTTACCAACCACACAAATAAGAAAGTAGCTGTTTTTTACATAAAAACTGATATATAGACCGACAACTATACGAAAACGAGCCCATCATGGTTTCGAAACTCATAGCTCGGGAAAAAACACTCCACTTTACAGCCACGTAACTGTCCGGCTATTTTCCAGGATTGTGTTGTGATACGAACCATGCCCGACCTTGGAGAGCGGATTTGTCTTGGAGGAAGCAAACACATTATCGCCTCCATTTTCCCCGAAGTCGCTGACGTCATCACATCTGCAGATAATTGCACTTGGAACCATAATTCCACCCACGTGATCCGATTCCCGCTTAACGCATTTTGTAACCTCAACTCTATTCAGGTAAAATGTTCTTAAATACCGATTCGGATAAACACGCTAACCCTGACACACTTTACCCATTCAGCCCATGTTTTGTAGGATATTTATGTTTATCACCATGATTGGGAAAAACACAATGTACGTAACCACACGGGCATTTCTCAAATTACCTCATTAGTTGTGCATGCTTGTGGCGTTTTGGGGTAGAATCGACCAATCTACTAGGTTTACGCAATGTCTCCTGAGTGCCTTGTCCAAGGACACAACGCTTAGTTGGGGACCAGTTTCGGAGCTTTCACCATTCAGCTGAAATGCGACGCCGAACCGACGATGCTTATCGGTCAAACAAACTGTTTGCTGGCAAAAAATTATCTATTCGAAAACTCTAAGAAAGCGGAATTTATTTACTAAATTTCGTCAGATTACCTCACGCCCACCCACAAGTTATTCAAAAGCTATTTCAGTTTATTGTATGATTAAGAGGTTCCTTTAATGTTGATATAACCCAATAATTCAGTGGATACAGATCATGTACTCTATGTGCCATACCCAACAGCAGAAGTATTCAGTAGTAGCTAGTTTCGAATCTGCAGCCGTCCGGCTAAAAGGAGTCGCACTAAACCACCAAGCTAATCGGTTGGTTAGACAATTTTAACATCCGATGAAACTTTTCTCTCCCAGAGATAAAGAATAGGTTTTGGGGAGAATTATCATAGGAAAGAAAAAAGATGCATGTTTATCCCCGTGGGTGGGAAAACCAAGGGAGTTAACACACGGGCAATCGTCAAATCACCTTGCGCCCATCGTCGGGTTGACGGAGCTATTGCAATTGTGTTGTATAAGATAGACAGGTTCCTTCAATTTGGTAGAACTCACTAATCCGCTGGGTCAGGCAAGGTCCGTAAAATAAGGGTTTTAATATTTTATTCTCTGACGGGTAGATTTATCACACAGGCAATCGTTTGTTTATCCCTTCTTTATAATCAGATACAACGTATAGCCCACTTTTCTCACTCCTCCTCCGATTTTGTTTAACCTCTGGGTTTAATCCTTTGGAAACAAGATTATTCTTTTTGCGCAGTTTGCGCGTTTTTTTTTATTTGTTTTTTTTTTACCGAACCAAGTTTCCAACCCATGCTGGTATCGTCACCTGGACCGTTTTTGTATAGTATTCGGTATATGTAACGGTCGCGTTAACCATTCGGCCACACGACCGTACGAGTTTGCGCGTTTTGACCGAGTCCGCTTTGTAGTGCTCTAGCGCCTCGCGGGTTATAGTTAGAGCAAAATGTTCAACATTAGAGTTGTTCGAAATAAAATTTCCAAAAATTCTAAAATTTATCTTTTGATGACGTCACTATCATTGTTACAGTTTTTGCCATGTTGACAATAGAGCCTAACAAAGTTGCTCAGAAACATTGCCTTTATGCATGCCATGGGATCGAAACCTAGTCCGACAATAAAGAAAAATATAAAAACTAATTTTAATCCTGCTCTAAACACTAAACTAACCCTAACTCTAACCTCAGATCTACCGTTAACTTTAATTTTTATTTTGGTTTCTCAGTGTGCAATTTCCTTTCTTCATCCTTTCCCCTTTCACTTCTTTTAATTTCCTCGTGGAAAATATTATTCTTAAACACTGACTTACCATTCCAGGTACTGGAACGCTTCTTAAGTTCCGGATTCTCGGTTCTTGCCGGTTCTGGCGGTGGAAGCGAATCCTCGTCCCATTTCAGCGAATGGGTGGTGGCCAGACCTCGTCAGGCAAAGGACTTTATAGTTAATATTAACAACAACCATATTTCACATCCAAAATGCATCAACCGGCCGAATTTACACGAAAAGAATCCAAACCAAGCCCCATAATACAATTTGGTTGCTTCGTCACTTTATTAAATATGTCAAGAATGCAACATCTTTGCAAGGGGCGATATCATAAGCATGATTATGCATATTAGTGTGTTAAAGAAACATAACGTTAACGTTGTCTTTATCATAACGTTGTCTTTAACATAACGTTTTCTTTGACCTTTAATAAATCCACAGCGTGTTGAAAGAGTTAACGTTGTCTTTAATCCACAGTGTGTTAAAAGAGTTAACGTTGTCTTTAATCCACACAGTGTTAAAAGAGTTAACGTTGTCTTTAATATATGTAACACGTTGCTAAAGCCTTGGCTACTTGAACGTAGGTGCGAGATGTCTAGAGATAGTAGGGAAAACTCTTTCAACTTACTGATTTCGCACAGGATTGATAAGACCGTGAATACATCATTTAATGTGGATTTCCCTTACAAGTTATCGGTTAATAATCTTTAATAAATTATTTAGTGTGGATTTCCCTTACAACTTATCGTTTTTGATAACCGTGAATTAAAAAATCATTCAATGTGGATTTCTCTTACAAATTATCCGATGATAATCGTGAATAAACTATACAATGTGGATTTCCCTCACAAGCTATTCGACGATATTCTTAAATAAATCATTCAATGTGGATATCGCTCACACGTTATTCTACATTATTTTCAAATAAATTATGGTTTTCCTTCCAAAAGTGAGCGCATTTTGACTTCACTACGTTTTACTTTTTATCCCGTTCATTATATTTTGTTTCGGTCGCCAGGTCATTGACATGGACCATGAACGGATTATCCAATTATCTGAAACATAGTGTATAACGTTTGTTGATAATTTGCAAGGATCTTTAATTTTACAAAAAAAAACACAACATGAACCACTTTCTGACGAGTACGAACGAATCAATCAAATATCAAAGTTACATTTGCCACGAATAAAATGCAATCTGCAATTAGTCCAACTGTAAAATAGCTAAACACTTTGTAAAAAGGGAAATCAAGGAACAGGTGGCAAAACTGAAGAACGACAAAGGGGATGGTAGGACAACTGCACACTAAACTTCTTTGTTTACCCAATCGCTCTTGCCGTTGGGTCACCGCATAGCTATTGCAGTATGTTTTGTATGTTTAAGAATTTTTTTTGACTTCTCGTAGTATCCGTTAAATTCATTGGGTTCTGACGATGTCTTCAAGTAATAACGCATCTACTTGATTAGACAAGATTAGTATTTTGGTGGGTGGGGAAATCCAGCCCAAAAAATTTTACACGGTAATCGATAAACTATTTGTTATTTTATAAAGCTGTTTTATATTTTACCATTATGCTAGAAAATCCAGATTTATTCGACCAGATATTGTAAGATTGTGTTATCCTATCCGACGGGTTACCGGAGGATCACATTGCTTTGTATTTGACTATTAACTTATTAATCCACTGCTGGTACTATATACTTATATATACTCTATTTATTTATTTTGTTTTACCATTTCCGCTTTTATTTAAAAAATTTATATGCAAAACTCTTTTTTGCAATGCTGTAATATTAAGTAACAAAAATGTAAACATTAAATTGATCGGAATACCTTTTTCGTAAAGCGGATAGCGGAAGTCTGCTTTTAAGAAACAATAACATAACTTACTCGTAACATAATTTACAGAGCTCGTGTTTACAAACCAATAATATTGGTTGAATGAAAATATCCCGACAAATCGGGCATATCATCGAAATCGTGGTTAGAAGTTGATGCCATGTCCAGAAACTTGCTCCATTTTAATGTATCTTTCTATAGAGTGTATTAAAGGCTTTCTTTTTCTTTTTTTTATTGTTATAACTGTCACAAGAGCTTAAAAGTTAACAAGTTAATCCGAAATAAAGCATTGTTATTATTTTCCTGCGCCATGCGGTGGTTTAAATATGACGGTGGTAGGGATATTAACCCGTCGTATGTAGTGCTGAATTAATCTTTAACGCGCCGGAGGGCGCAAGGTGATCTGACGATTGCCCGTGTGTTAACCCCCTTGGTTTTCCTATCCACGGCGATAAACATAAATATCTTATCGTATCCTGTAATAATCCCGTATTCAGAAGGATAAAACATCAAAACCATATTTAACAGTGTTAAGATTCGAACTCACGATGGAGTCGTCACTATACGTTTTTTATCATAAAAATCAGTATATAACCAAGTCGCCTTAACCATTCCGCCACCTGACCGTCTGAATCGAGCTGTTATCTGGTGGCACGTGTAGTTATATCTATAAGTAAATTTTAAATTCATAGAATTAGCCTGCCAATTCATAGAAATAATAATTTACTTATAGATATAACTACACGTTCCCCCAGAATTCATAGAAAGTAAGAAGTTGTGTAGTTGGTCATTTTATTAAAATTCCGTTTTACAAATGTTTTTTGCACCTTTTTTGCAAGTTTTTTTCTAAGGCTACACTACAAACATTTGAATTTAGACATTATTCGGCAGGCTACACATCGCATAGAAATTTCTCCTAAAATTCCGTTTTACAAATGTTTTTTTTGCACCAAAGTATTTTCTAAGGCTACAGTACAAACATTTGAATTTAGACATTATTCGGCAGGCTACACATCGCATAGAGATTTCTCCCAAGCCACATAATATTCGTTCTCTCCAGTTTCCGCTTAACGGGGAAGTCAATAAATCCGCAATCAGTTGACTGTTTCTAAGATCTCGCGTATTATCTTTGTCAGTAAAGAAATCATTAAATTTTCGTCGTGAGGTTGGGTGGATAGAATATTAAAAATTATTTTCTTGAGTGGGAAAACCAAATGGGTTAGTTACCACACGGGCAATCGTCAGATCACCTCGTGCCCCCGTCGGGTGACCGGAGCTATTGCAGTGCGCTGTGTATGATACACACTTCCATCAGTTGGGTAGGACCCATTAATCCGCTGGGTTCGGGCAATGTCCGTTAAGTGTCTTATGTCCAAATGACACAACCGACTAGCTTGCAACCAGTCTAGAAACCAAAGTTAAAGGCCGTCTCACTAAACCACTAGACTAACCGGCCGAAAAATATGCTTTTTCATTCAGATGTTTAATGCGCCATAGTCTTTAATTGTTTGTCATCGATTTTGAACGCAGAGTTTAACATCCACGTCATTTATATCTCCGTTATAACGTGTCTATTCACTGATGTGTTTTAACTAATAAAGTTTTTTTCCGTTTTTTCCTGCCTTTTTAATTTAAAATAAATATGCCATTTTCTTTAATGTAATGAACGAATGAAAAATAAAATAAACGGATTATTTCTATGTCCTTGGATTCTAAAATCGTTCGGGGGAACGGCGACGAACTTACAGCAAAGTAAAGTACAAACGATATTGATACTTAAGTTCTGATTTATTAGATCATTGAATATCCGATTACACAGTTCCAGGTTCGCATCCGAATGTTTAGTCTACATTCAGTTGTTTCTCTCTTGTGTCCATGTCATTCAACATCGCTATAAAAAGATAATTTCATAGCATACTATATTGATTCGGTACCTCTATATACTACAGGACCGCTTAGATCGCATGGAGCGCTCGGAGCGCTTGGATCGCTTACTATACTTCGTAATTACAAAAGCCATGGTTGGGGTTAAAGTTAGTTCTGGGATTGAGATTAGTGTTTGGGACAGGGTTAGAAGGGTTAGAATTACTTTCCATAGCAATCTAAGTGATCCAAGCGTTCCAAGCGGTCCTGTAGTATTTAAAGGCACCCTCAGTATATTTGTATTGCTGTAAATGGGAAAACGTACGGGCGTTATCAGGCGGACAATCGTCAGATCACCTTGCGCCCACCGTTGGGTTGCCCGAGCTTTTGAAGTTTGTTGTGAGAGATATAAACATTCCTTTAATTTAGTAGAATTCATCAACTTGCCGGTTTCAAACAATATCCGTTAAGTGTCCTGCCTGGTGACACAACTGACTAGCAACGATGAGTTTCCAACCCACAACTTCGGCTGAAAGTCGACACACCAACCCATCAAGTTATTAGGTCGGATGAACTAAAAGTTTGAAGGATACTATAAATAAATTAACTCCCACTGTATAGTTTTTACCAGTATAGATACCCTGTTATTATTATGATAGCATAAAACACACTTATTAGAACTCTAAGACCCACCCCGTAAATCATAGTTCTTTTTACTTTTTTATAGATGGTTTCTGGGGCTAGAAAATATGTGCATGATTAAATTGTTAAGTTAGAACGGTCGTGTGGCCAAATGGTTTACGCGACCGATGCATATACCGACTCTTATACAAAAAACGGTCCTAGTGACGAACTTGGCTCGGTTAAAAAAAAATTGTTCAGTTAATCGTGATGTTTTTTATTATAATGTTTATTTAGTGAAATGGTTTTAAACATACCGCAGGGTTAGATTCCTTCGCCTACCTAGCTGGTAGCGCCCTACACCTACAACAAATATCCCATCATCCATCAATAGCATCAAACACAGAATGACTCTCAAATACATTATTGTCTTCTTACCAATTTTTATGCACCGAAATCAATTTTTTTGTGGGCTCGTTACTCCTACCGTTTATGTATACGAGTAGGTATATGCATCGGTCGCGTTAAACATTTGGCCACACGACCGTA
>CH001855.1:54342-97107 GCA_000149265.1 Ciona savignyi | reverse complement strand
GAAATTAAATTATTTTTTTTTTTAACGTAAAACATGTAGAATGACTCTTTATAAAGAATAATACCGGAAATCTAAATTAAAAAGAATATATTCCGATAAGGTGCTGGGTAAAGTTTAGTTTTTGTATATACGATGAAACATTTAACAGGATTTTCTATAAAAGTTGAAAACATCAAAGTTTCGGTAGAAGTTTGTCAACTACGTCAAACGGTTTAATCCACGAATATTTATCTATATATACTTAAAAACTTGGATTTCAGAAGACAGTACTTATTATTACGTCGTATAAAAAGAAGATACAAGTTAATAAAGCATACGCAGTATAGAATTTATAAGTTGTCGTTCTTGCTAAACGCAGTGCAAAATTACGCACGAAATAGTAAATGGACGTCACATTTTAGCGTCAATTTATTTCACCTTGGTGGTGATTTAACCGTGGTGTACAACTTACGTCCCGACTAAATGTACAATTTACGTTATTCACCACTATATACTGGTACACTATTACAGAGCTCTTTAAACGATGTTTCTAAATTAATTGTTTTGTTTACAGTAACACGTTTGTCATTCATTTGTTTTGTATAACGTAACAGAATCTGTATTTTGTAAAGATTGTAGATAGTTTACTGTTTATCCGGACTAAATATAGGCACCAAACAGAATCTTTTTGTAAAATCTATCCAAAAACAAGGACGGTACGGTGCGCACGAAAGTTTTAAAAATAGAGCAAAATAAGAACTCCCTAAGTCAAAAATAGAAAAATTCTTAGAAATATAGAGTTTAGGCTAAGGTAGCTATAGTGTCAAGTCACTCCTATGCGTTTCAACGATCTGAATATTAGTAGTAAGAACAATATTATCTTGTTTACTACACGAAATGCGAGAATGCGTTTATTTTGTCTTTGGAGTACAAAATGTTGGGGTGACAACATCATGTAACAGTTGTCAACATATCGTTCTTAGTCGAGTATAGAAAGGGTGTTTCTGTGATGTGTCTTACGTTCAGTCAAACGAACTTGCATGTAACCGACGTTAAAATTTTCATGAAAGTAGTTAGGAGATTAAGTTAAATGTTTGTATATATTGTGGAGGTTTAATTAGCTTCGTATTCCGTATATAAATAAACGCATTGTGTTAAAATGAGAAATTAAAAAGGTGCCTGGAAATACTAAATTTAGGAGAGATTAAGTTTTAATAATTTTGAATTAAAAATTTTTGCTGCAATTTCTTTTTAATTTGGTTATTGTAAACTAAGGTTTAATGGCCAGATATATTTTTCACCGTGTCTATTCACTGACTTTTAACAACGGTAGTTTAGCCGTTTTATCCTGTCTCACTGACTTTAATTAATTAGGCCATTCTTTTTTAAATGTAACGAAGGAGCTAAAAATAAACCAAACTAAAGGGGTCGGGCAACCCCTTTGTTTCGCGATAGAGTTGTTCATGGCACGCAGCGTGATTTGACGCACACGCAAAATCTATAAATTAGCATGTGCAAACTCAAACTGTTGAAAATATATGTATTCAAATTAAAAAAAAAAAGTTATTTTTCTTTATCCACTTCCTGATACTCAAATTAAGTAGTTATGCAAATTGTACATAACAATGGTTGGCATGCGAAGTATTTTTGTAATATAATATTATTCATAAACTTCAAAAGTTTTGTGAATGTAAACTGCATTCAAAAGTTTACCGACCCCTGTACTAAGTAATGCCTATAGCGCAATTCGAAATATTTTTGATCATATCCCGATTATTTGGACAAAGCTTATATGTAAGATATGTAGAGTCCGCTAAGTTTTACATTAACAAATATCAACATTTAGACATGTATACAGTCAGCATATTTTGACTTCGACATGGCAACGATATCTTAAGAGTTTTTATTTCTTTTTATTCCATAAATTCGAGACGAAAAAACGGTCACTAAGTTTTGGTCAAATGAAAAGGAAAAAGGGCAACGAAACTTCATAATGAACGTGCGTCGTGCAATATTCGGCGCAGAACTGTTGGTAACAAGGTGATGCAACAAATCAAAATACCGGGTTAATTTAAAACACTTTTCAGTTTTCTTCCAAAGAAGGTATATAGGTGTGATTAGTCATGAGTTTAATTCCTGAACCAGAGATTACTCCTCTGCCTGAACCGGAACCAACCAGTTTAAACAAGCTAAACCAGCCAGAACCGGAATACCCAATACCGGAAACTTCATTCACCAAGATAGTGGGGGAGCCGGAACCAGGATATCCTGAACCAGGTTCGCCCGAACCAAGTTTTCCAGAAGCAGAACCAGAAAATGGAACAGGTTTGTTTCAGATATTCGCCTTTTAGCCGAAAGTGTGTCAGGAAAAAAAACAGGCGTAAGCTGGTCGGTCGCTACTAATGTAATATGTATCTTGGGGGTTAATTTGGTAAGATGCTTTATGCCGCACTAAAAATGCAGTTCAAGCAATAAAAGATAAAGTGTCACAAAATCCTGGACATACCCCATTAATACAAACTGGCCACCACAGGAAAATAATCAAACCAATATTATCAAGGTATTTTTACAGAGACAAGTTTCGAACCTATGATGGGCTCGTCACTTGACCGTTTTTGTATAGTAGACGGTATATGTATCGGTCGCATTAACCACTCGGCAACACGAACGTAATATTATCCAGTTTTTTTTGTTGTTTTTTTTAAACGAGCCAAGTTTCGAACCCATGATGGGCTAGTTACTCGGACCGTTTTTGCATAGTAGTCGGTATATGTATCGGTCGCGTTAACCACTCGGCAACACGAACGTAATATTATCCAGTTTTTTTTTCTTAGCCGAGCCAAGTTTCGAACCCATGATGGGCTAGTTACTCGGACCGTTTTTGTATAAGAGTTGGTATATGTACCGGTTGCGTTAACCATTAGGCCACAACATCCATACTAATATTATTCAGGTTGGCCTGAGCTGTTTTCTGAACCCGAACCACCTCCATCTAGCGCCCAATACATGGTCGTACTCGCCATCATAGCGGGAGTGCTCGCGTTTGTTATTATCGTCGAAAACCTTCTGCTGCTGCTTGCCATCATCCGAGGAAAGCCACGACAAGCAAAGTCTTTCACTTATTTCATCGCTAATTTGTCTCGTAAGTGTTTTACTGTATTCATGAAGAGAGTTTGTTAAAAATTAAGTAGGTTTGTAAGCTGTGAAAAATGTAGGACTAGCTAGCTGATCTGTTGCACTACTCGTTAAAGTCTTTTTTTCAGCAGCAAGAATAAAATAAATTAACCGTTAATGTCAATTTATCAGAGTGTTACAAGGTTGTTACAATACCGATAAAAGCGCTAACCACGGCTAATAAAACATAAAATGCAGTTGCGGACTTGGTAGGCGGGTTTCAACTTCTTTGGTTCTCCTGTTTCCACCATTTCCTCGACTTTGACAAAAACAGCTCCTACCTGATGGTGATGTGCTCGATATGGTTGGCTTCTGTGGCTTCATCTGTATTCGCTCTTTGTCATTTCGCGTGGCACAGGTGGGTGGGGATTTGTGCGGAAATAAACATTTTTTCACCAAATATTACAATTTTAGTTGTAGTATTAAAAATTCCCCAATGACAGTAATCGGTTTTATTCGCTCTTTGTCATTTCGCGTGGCACAGGTGGGTGAGGGTTTTATGTGGAAATAAACGGCATTTTGGTTGTAAAACGTTGTAGTAAAAATTTCCCAATGACATTAATTGGTTCAAAAATCCCGATATATTTAATAAAGAGACTAAATATATCCCTTTGGATAAAATATCCTGACTTAAAATATGGCTGTGCTGATTTTTGCTTCCATTTATGACAGATTTACAGTTTTGGATTACAAAGTTTGAAAATACATCATTTATTCTTCTTTATTTATAGCTATTCACAATGACACAATAGAAAACAATTCTATTCAACCTGTTAAACCACCAGGAAAAGTGCCTTGACTGTAGACACAGCTGACTAGCTAGTGGTTGGTTTTAATCCGACAACCTTTCAGCTGGTGACTAACAAGCTACAAATAAACCAGTCAGATATCCTGTTACTGAATATTTTATCACAGGTTGTCTATGGTACGAACTGGCATAGCAATCAGCTCATCTGATCGAACAGCTGTTATTATGATTGGCGCATCGTGGCTACTACCGATTGTCACATTAGTGTTACCACCTCTGGCAGGATGGAACTGCACACACTGCATGGGTAAGACCTGGTTGAAAATCAGGAACAAGTTTTGTGTTCTTATTTGAATGCAGGTGTGATTAACAGTTTCCCAATAAACGATTAAAAATTAGTCTTTCATTTCCATGATAAATTAAAAATGATTTTTTTTAAATTCCAATACTTTCTTATATATTATCCTGTAAAGTTAATACAAATCAGGTAATCATTGCTGTAACAAGACAATGTCTTTGCTATCTATAACAACACAGAGCAAAATATTTGCATGCTATAGAAAAATGATTGTCTATTCGGTTGTAAGTGTTTAAAATGGAAACATTTGCCCAATCAACTTGACCTTATTCAAATAGAATAAAACTATTGCTATTAAAGACGAAACTAATAAACCCACATTAAAAATCAACCCACATAAAAAAAATCAACCAACAGTATAATTAAAATCAACCAACCCACATTAAAACATTAGCCTACAAATCAACCAAAACACATTAAAGAACCACTCTAAATTAATCAACATCATTCCACAGGACTCGAGTATTGCAAGATGTATTGCTCTATGGTGTTGTTCCCATTCACCAAGGGCTACACCATTATGTTGGCTATCTTCATCTATTTTTCCATCATCCTACTGTTTGTTACCTACCTATGGATATTCACTGCAGTACACAACAAGTATGATGAACTTTTTTCTTATTTTTGTTAGAAACTGCTGATTTTTAGGAATTGAATTTTTTTTTTACGGTAAACAGTAATGGTTAACCTTTTAGGGGTAAATTCTACTTGGGTAACTTGTTCAATACAACTTTCAAAATGGTTAGTTTGTTAAATGGAAACTGCTAAAAAAGTTATCTTGGTTAAACAGCCATAATTAACTGCAAGTAACTTTTCTTTGATTAATTTCTAATGGGTAACTCCTGGGGTAAATACCTAATAATAACAAATGTTATTTTTTATGTGCATTTGACCAAATTTCAAATTTCAAGCAACTGAACAAATTTCACTTTTGGGATAATTGAGCATAATTTAACTTTTTTTGGTAACTGACCAAATCTCCTATATTTTTGTGTAACTAACCAAGTTTTACTTGTTCCGTTTTACTTGACTAAATTTCCTGTTTTTCCGGTTACTGACCACATTACTCTTATTTTGGGTAACCAAATTTTCTTTTTCTGGAAACTCACAAAGTAGTAAACCCGATACTTAGAAAAGGGAACCCTGAGCACATCAGTACAATCATCTGATATAGAAATAACCCACAAAGCTTATAGGGTACTACGAGTAAAAAGTTTTACTTTTGGAATAACTATGCATAATTTACTTTTTTTTCAGTAACGAAGAAAAATTTCCTTTTTTTTGGTAACTGACCAAGTTTTACCTTACTAAATTTCCCTTTTTTCTGGGAACTGACCAAGTAGTAAACCCAAGGTTTTAATAGAAAAGGAAAACCTGAGAATAGTATGGAGTGATTTCACATGGAGTGATGTGAAAAATAACCCACATACCTTACAGGGTCCAACGAGTAAAGAGTAACAAGGGAATTCGCAAACACGAAATGGTCATGATCAGAATCACGATCTCCATACTACTTCTATTCACTGTGTGCATTCTACCGGTGGCCATCATACTAACACTGGATTACGTCTGGACGGGTTACAACGCTCAACTTATTGTTGGATTGCAGGTAAATATGAGGCAAGGGAAAGTTGGTCAAAATTATACGGGGATAGATTTTAAATTTATCCTCCACCAAAAAAATCCACCAAAATTAGAAAAAAGAATATATATAACATATATATAGTGCTTAAAACTCTGGCAGTCTTTACACATAAATATATAAATATTTTTCAAAGACTGCCCCAAACTTTTAAACTTCACAAATATTTTTTTTGGAAATCAAATATTTGTACCTCAACCCTTTGATATTTGGCCCAAAAAATTTCGATCAATCAAAGGAACTGTTGTTAGCTATAGTTAACTAACCCCAATCTTAGATTTGTGAATAAATAACTACCCACCCAGGCATTTAATAGAATAAATAAACCCCCCAACGAACCCCACCTAGGTATTCAGTAACCCAGGTATTAGTTGGGTAAATAAATAACCATTAACCACTCATAAATAAATTGGATGAATAAATAACCACCCACCCCACCTAGGTATTTCACTAGCCCAGGTATTAGTTGGATAAATAAATAACCACCCACCCCACCTAGGTATTCACTAGCCCAGGCATTAGTTGGATGAATAAATAACCACCCACCCACCTCACCTAGGTATTCACAGTTCTGAGCTTTATAAACTGTGCATGCAACCCGGTATTGTACGCGTGGCGCGTTCCGACCATGCGAGACGCAATATGGAGGTCGATCGGACGCTTTGACAAAGTCACCGAGGTCAGCAGAACAAGGAAAAGTGGGATCATAACAACAAGAACAGAGGTTCGGATTCTACTGTGTGGAATTCTTAAAGTATTTGCGATATTGGCCGTTTAACTGAGATATTATAGCTTGTGTGTAGACATAGCATGTTGCCATCCCAAGTATATACTGTGTTTTACTGTTAAATACTTAGTCTACTTGTGATATTGGTCAGTTAGCTGAGATATAGCTTGAAGGACGACATAGCGTGTTGTGTGTTGTTTCGATGCTATGGTCTTTTACTATCTTAAGCAACACACTTGCAATTGCATATGGACACAACATATCAAGGTTATTCGCTAGAGTGAGATTTAAACCAGCAACCCTCCAGTTCATAGATAGATGTGTAATGTATATAACCTGTATCTAACAAACACATTAACACACCATATCAAGTTTACTAGCTAGTGTGAGATTCAAACCAGCAACCCTTCACTTTATAGACAGCTAATTGATGTATATAACGTTATTCTTACATTTGTACAGAAATACAAAATCAAGGCTGGTTCTCACAGTGCAGGAAATGCTTCAGCAACCGAGTCCAATCTATCCCAAGTATAGCAACATGAAGAAATAAGACAACACACATAAACCTCAAAAATGCCTTGGAATCGCAAATATTCAAGAACACAGAACAATGACGATCAAATAAGAGATAACAAGAAAATGAGAGAATCAGCATTAAAATTTTATAATTTCTCACCACATTGAAGATTTAATATACATTGTAAGATACCTCATGATTTCAATTTATTAATTATTGTGTGTGGGGTGAATAATTAGGGATAGGAAAACTGCCTTTATCTTTGAAGTCTTACATATCACGATCTAATGATTGGCAAAATTTTGCGATGTTATTTTTGTGTGGATGAATTATTTTTTTTTTATCTTTTTATTGAAATAATTTTTCTGACAACAGTGAACAAATTTTAAAGTTTCCTAATGTTGTATAATTCTATCTTCAATCCATTTCATATTTAACGCTGGTGACGGATAAACAAAGCAATAAGTTTCGCAAAAAAACTGAAAAATATGTTTGCTATTGATAAATCAAACGTCTATATCTAGACAGCGCACAACTAATTGGTTTATAGCTTAGATTTTGCGACCGCTTTTTTTATCAATATTTTAATATGACGTGTTTATAAAAATTGGCAGTTTACATTTTTTTAGGAAACGAAAATAAACCAAACAAACAGACCTCGATGTGCTGGGTTAAACCTGGCCCGATTAAAAATAATGAAACTTATTTCACAAGTTAATCCTAATCCAATGCTGGAAACCTTGCCATATTTGGTAAATTTGAATGATGAAACAGTAAATGTTTGATTTCATTTTAAATTGTTTAAGATATATAAAGCAGAATCCACAATAACTGACATACTTGACTGCTACATCCTGTAACCCATTATAGCTTCCGTGCGCTGGAGTAACGGGCTTTTTGAGACCAACATTCCTGGTCATTGTGCTATCGAATACTCATACTATTGTATGGTATATAAAAAGGAATATTTGTTCACATTGGGGCACTTTTTTAAACGCCTAACCCTAGCTTCCATAATTTAAACTGATACTCTGATATATATACTTTACAATAGTGGTGATTGGCATAGGCGAATAACTTTTAAAAATTAAGGGTGGGCTCAACATTTGTTTAGTATATGAAAAGAAGAAAAGTCGCAGTGCGTTTCTCTCGGTAATTAGATTACATTTTTTCGGTGTAACGATGGAAACTGTGCGTATTTCACAACTGCCTGCCCGTGTTAGGCACCTATGGTGACAAGGCAATGATAGCAATTGGGCTAGAAATATTGGCTTAATAGACATGTTACCCGAAATTAAACCTCTGCAACTCTTAAAGGGAACTGATATTCTGATTTATATACAATAGTGGGGATGGGTCGATAGTAGCGCTGTGACCAATAATGTTGACCATACAATGCAAAATGCACACCTAGCACCAATAATATGAACTTAAACACCAAATTGCACACCTAGCACCACAAACTCTCCAAATCACTTACTTGGGTGTGATATACGCTGAGTCCGGTGTCTTGTTCAGAGGAGCCAAGTCGGGAATATTAAGAAAGATGAGGAGGAAGGTAACCATGTGGATGGCTCCTCCCATGAGAACAATGGGATCACGACCGTAGCGGATGGTCTTCTTCCCAAAGATGCCGAATAAAGCTCCTCCTGAGGAGGTGGGAGTGATGAGGATCATTGATAGTGTGGAGGAGGGGGGTAATGGGGGTCATGTCATGTGGGGGATAATAAGGTGATGGACTGATGGGGACCATGGTGGGCAGGAGGGGGTAAAGATGGGGGGGTGAATAAGGACCCAAAGGATCAATCATGATGTGTGGGGGGAATGATGGGGATAGTGGTTAATCCCCTTAAGGCAAACACGGAGAGGGATGATAACACAAATGTGAAGTGAAGATAATTGATCATGTGAGGAGGGGGATAAAAGGTGGAGAGGGAAATAAGGACCCCGAGGCACGAAAAACGATAACACAAAGGGGTGGGGATAATGGTGGTCAAACCCCATGTAGACTGAACACTATGACACAAAACACGCAAAAGTGGGGTAGGGAATAACACAAATAGGGGGTAATAATGGTGGTAAAACACAGTCGTACAATTTGAAGGATTAACGTGGTTATAACTCCCAACGGTGGGCACAAAATAATCTCACTATTGCCATGTGATAACACTGCATTAATGTAGAGCTTAAACATAAACCTTGAACAAAGCTTAAAAATAAAATGAACGGAAAATGATAACACAATCAGGGGAAGATGATAACGGTATAACAGCATACAACTTTAGGGATTAAATTTGTTTTTGCAATTGCACATATGGTGGGTACAAAATAGTATCACGGTTGACCATGAAATAACACTGCTTGAAATTTCCAAATAACTGGGATAAATCATGAATATTCTTTTAATAACAAATCTTATAAGTAAGCATAATATGGCTGGAAACCGCGATTGATGGTGGGCGTAAAATCTTATGATTGCCCATGTGATAACGACTGTCAAATTTCCCTAATTACTGGGATCAAACTCTAATTTTTTCAGATGAACAAATCTTATAAATGAGTAGTGTGGCAGTCCTGCCTCTACATAGGTAAGCAGATTTCGAAAAATAGTTCACACCACCCACTAAATACCCCAAATGTACCCAGTATTTTATCGACACTAATGCGATAACAGCTCTCAAATTTCCCTAATTACTGGGATAAAACTGTAATTTTCTCATGTAAAATTTTTTTATAAATAGTAATGATGAGCCAGTAGAGCCTATATATATTAACAGATTTTGAAAATGAGTTTTACCCAACAAAAGTACCCCAAGTGTAAGGACAGTTAACCAGTATTTCACTAAATCACCAAAACCGATCATTATGATCACCTACACCGAGAAAGGCAGTCCTGCCTATATGTAGGTAAGTAGATTTAAGAAAATATTTCACACCACCCACTAAAAGGAACCCCAAGTGTACAGTACAGACACTTACCCAGTATTTCACCAACACCAATGCAATCTCAAATTTCCCTAATTACTGGGATAAAACTGTAATTTTCTCATGTGAAAAATTTTTATAAATAGAAATGATGAGTCAGTAGAGCCTATATATATTAGCGGATTTTCAAAATGAGTTTCACCCTACAAATGTACCCCAAGTGTACAAACACTTACCCAGTATTTCACCAACGCCGATCATTATCCCAGTCAGTCCGACCAGTTTGTCCGAATCCTCTCCGAACCTCTCGGTTGCACCAACGCACGTGGAGTAGACCCCACTGAAGAAGGTGAGTTCCAACCCAGTGTAGAAGAACGTGATGCTAAGAATCATCATGTCGCGGGTGAGGAACAACTTCCACGACTCGACTGTGGATGTAAGAGTTGGATTAAACTTAAAGTTAAGTCCCATGCCACCACTTTGGGTTGTCCGACCGGTTAGTATGGTGGATTATTGTGATGCATTTCAACCGAAATGTTGCAGTTTCAAAACTTGTCAGGGTTGGATTAATCTTTACCTCATTCTCGCTATCTGACCGGTTAGTCTGGTGGATTAGTGCGACGCATTTTAACCGAAATGTTGCAGTTTCGAAATCTGTCAGGGTTGGATTAATCTTAAAATTCACCTTATGCTCGCTCAAGTCCCATGCCACTACTTTGGGTTTGTCTAACCGGTTAGTCTGGTGGATTAGTGCGACGCATTTCAGCCGAAATATTGCAGTTTCGAAACCTGCCGCTAGCTAGTCGGTTGTGTCCTTGGGCAAGGCACTTAACGGACATTGCCTGAACCCAGCGGATTAATGGGTTCTACCAAATTAAATAAACCTATAAATCATACTCAACACACTGCAAGAGTTCCAGTAACCCGACGGTGAGCGCGAGGTGATCTGACGATTGCATGTGTGTAAACCCCTTGGTTTTCCCATTCTTGGAGATAAAAATGATTATCCTATCCTATATAAGGGTTGGATTAAGCTTAAAAGTCACCTCATGGGAATTAATGGTATTTAATGTTTTAAAGTCCAAATGTAAATATCAAGCTTATGGATACTCAACTTACCAAGTGCATCCCATGCTTCACTCAACGCAGATTTCTTTTGTCTGGAAATTTATTTCGTTAAACTTGTCGGTAAAAAATAATTTGCAAAAATGAGCTCAGAACTTTGGCAACATTACAAAAAAAATTCCTTTTGTGTGTTTATAAACAAACGCCAATAAAATAAATAATAAAAGCTCTATAAGCCGTTAATCCGCTTCACTTATTTTCAGGAACTTTTTTTGCTTGTGTGAAAATTTCCAATGTACACTAACCTATATACACAATATACAGATGTCTAACCAAGCTACGAGTGAAAAATATATCATGTACAGTGGTGTACCCAGGATTCTGTAACGGGGTAGACAACCATCAAAATTTGTTCGCTATTTTCCTGCATAGACAGCAGAAAACCGCTCTCATTACTAATGACGCAAAGTTGAACCAAGTGGTTTTTCCTGGATAACTATTCTTTGGAATGACCAAACTATGTTGCTTGCCAGAAGAGAAATGAGACATGCTGTGTCTTAATTTACTGAAAGTTCATGTATTTTAAAGAGAGCAATTGTCAGCGAAATCGCTGAGTGCAGTAAATGTGCGCGGCAAGGCACACACAAAAAAGCACTTTTAAAGTGTATAAGATTATTTAGTGACAGTCAACATTTGTTGATGTGCATTTAATTGTGATGTAACAATACAGGTATATTAGAAAGAAATGTCCAAAAATGTTATAAATATCTAAAGTCCACCAACCTATGAGTGACATCCAGTGAATCGTTGAGCATCGCTGCTTCGTCGCTTGTCTCCTCCTCCTCCTCTGATGGTTGATCTTCCTCTGGATCCCCAACCTCCAGCTTCTGGATGGGATGGGAGCGGAGTATGAGGAGCAAAGCGGTGCCGAGCGCGCACACCGATGTGAGACCGATGTAAAGTGGAATCCGTTGTTTGTCTGTGAGTGGGATTGTAATTATGAAAGGGATTTTAAATAAAACACAGTGCACATTGCTTCGGGGAAGGGCATAAGGTAAATGGGGTTTGTTGTTTGTCTGTGAGTGGAATTTAAATATGACAGGAATTTTAAATAAAACACAAAGCTTGTGATTTGGTTTTTAAATATGACAGGAATTTTAAATAAAACACAGAGCATATTGCTTCGGGGAAGGGAAAGAGTAAAGTGGAATCCGTTGTTTATCTGTCAATGGGATTTTGAAAATCAAATTAATTTAAAATTATTTCAGGTTGACCATATATATATAGAGAGAAATTCATAAATTCATATAGGGTGAAAAGTAAAGTGGAATCCATTGTTTGTCTGTCAGTGGGTTTTTTTAAATATGACAGAGATTTTAAATAGTAGTTTTAAAAATACGACAGAGATTTTAAATAGTACACAGAGCATACTGCTTCGTTAAAGGGAAAGAGTAAAATGAAATCCGTTGTTTGTCTGTGAGTGGTTTTTTTAAATATGACAAGGATTTTAAATAGTACACACTACTTCAGGGAAGGGCAACAAGTAAAATTGGGTTTGTTGTTTGTCTGTGTTTAACTTCTAAGATGAAGCATTTGTAAAGAGGGTAGCTAATGTGCACAGTAATACACTCCAAACAAACAGTCTTGTAGATTAAGGTATTACAGTGTGTGGATAATTTTGCAACAACCACTTTTTTCGATTCATTACACATCAATGGGTTAAATTGAACTACCCAGGTGCACAGTAATCATTCCCACATGATTTTTGTGCTCACAGTCGAGTTGCTGGAGCTATTACAGTATGTGGATGATTTATATCCTCGTGGGTGGGAAGCCAAGCTTATTCCACTGGTAATGTAAGACACCTGATGCCCACAGTCGAGTTGCTGGAGCTATTACAGTGTGTGGATAATCAGACATGACTTTCAATTTGGACGACTCGTTAGATACCACTGGGTTGGAGCAATGTAAAGTGATTGCTCAGTTGCACAGTAATACACCTCATACCCACAGTCTAGTGGCTAAAGTAAGTAAACATGATAAATCAAACTCACCATGAATGGTGTCGACACCCTGCCAAGCGAAGAAGACATAAATATTCCCGATCAGCAAACTACATTGCAACATCGCCCAGAATATTCCACTGTTCCGGCCCATTGTCTCCTCGCTTGAGTTCAATGTAAGAAATGAACCTTGGGCTGTCCATAGCACTGTAAATAGAGGGTTGTAAGGTTGACTAATGGGGGCTTTTAGGGGGTGGATTAGAGCAAAATTTTGAATGTCAGGAATGGCCCCTGGGCCGTCCATAGCACTGTAAATGGGGGTTTATTTAGGGGGTTGTGAGGTTGACTAATGGGGGTAGATTAGAGCAAATTTTTGAATGTCAGAACTGACCCCTGGGCCGTCCATAGGACTGTGAATGTGGGGTTCATTTAGGGGGTTGTGAGGTGTTTTTTTCATTCAGGTGAATAAAAATGCATCTCATTTGTTAAAGGGGAACTGAAGTCAATTTTAAGAATATCTTAATAAATGGAAAAAAAGTACACTGATTTCAAAAATCAAATCAGTTTCTTCCAATATTTTTTTGTTAAAGAGTTATGAGCAAATATGCATTTTGTTTTCTGTTAGGGGATTTCCCGTATTACGTCACTGACGTTGTTGAGATTTCGTGCCTATATGCATTGTATACAATCATGTGCCAGTTTAGAGGTGAATTAGTAACATAAGCGCCTGCAGGAGCGTTGTATTTTCGTTTTTTTATGGAGACTTAGCATAACACTTGTCATATAGCCTAACTGAACCAATGTACCCGCGTGACAGCTTACCTTAAGCGCGCTCATTCAGGCCTGCACGATCCTGGACCTAAGCTGAATGCTGAGGTATACAGGTATCGTATTTAAATGACTTTAGAATAATAAGTCTTAGCAATTTATATCATAAATCATAGAAGTGAAGACAGAACAAGAAAACTAGAACAGGAGGCAGTAAACTGTAACTGCCAGCAATTTATAGAAATAAACCAGCCATCAATCAAAGATCAGACTATGCGGTGGGAACAGCCTATTTCTTTCATGATTGTTGCTTTTCAATATATAGCCATAATCTGCAACGTAGACTAGCAATGTTATTATCAACCCCTAGGCTACAAACTGAGAGTGTGAGAGATTTGGTATACATATGCATAGAAGTTTTAACAAATTTCTTTTGTTTTCTTCATTTCTAGAGTAAATTTAAGTTAATGTTGTAACACTAAAATGGATGACAGTTTTCAGCATTCTGGCATGGATAAAAGAAGTTTTATTGTACACAATTAAACAACACAAATTTAGTCATGTGCGTTTGAACCAAGGAAAATGTCTGAAAGTATCTTTGAAGATGCAAGCCCCATAGAAGAAAATATTTATTTAGAAACATTACCTATTGACATGACTTGGTGCCGTTGCAAAAACTGTATTCTTATGGACACACTGCAAGAATGTTTATGCTGCATGAATGTACATGCATTTGTGCACAAAATAACGCCAGACTGGACTTGCATTACTAAAAGCCCTTGGAGTCAAATACAATTTTACTATGATAATCCTTGTCACAAATATGTGCACTACACACTGCGGTTCTTTTTCCAGGTAGTTTAGAACGCTTGCATTGTTGTATCCATTGCTTCAACCGTTTTTTGTCGTTGTGAGGAAATCGATGGAAGTGCACAGGTGGATTGGAATTTTGTGTGCTGTAATAGGAATTTGTACATCCTGGAGCAAAACAATATGCTTCCATCACTCTTTCTTCCTTCTCAGTGGCTTAACTTTAGGCATTTTACAATATCTAATAAAAAGAACTAAATTAGAAATGTGGTGTATTCTTATTAACTTATTTGGGTAGTAAAGTAAAGATCTATTACATATATTCTTCACTTACTTATCTGAGTGCTTGCTGTGTACTTATTGTCAGACTACACATCAGCTACTCAACTGTGGATTAACTGGTTTTTGCAATAAGTGGTATTCTCAACCAGTAGGCTAATGCTCAGTTTCAATAACAGCAGACATTAAATGCACCACATACACAACAGCAAAACATTATACAAACAGCCAAGGTAAACCATAAAAGAAATAGGCTTTTCCCACCGCATAGTCTAGCCTTTGCCTAATGGCTGGTTTATTTCTATAAATTGCTGGCACTTACAGTTTAATGCATTCTGTTATAGTTTTCTTGTTCTGTTTTCACTTTTATTATTTATGATATAAATTGCTAAGACTTATTATTCTAAAGTCATTTAAATACGAGACCTGTATACCTCAGCATTCAGCTTAGGTCCAGGACCGTGCAGGCCTTAATGACCGCGCTTAAAGTAAGCTGTCACCATGTACATTGGTTTAGTAAGGCTATATGACAAGTGTTATGCTAAGTCTCCATAATAAAAACGAAAATACAACGCTCCTGCAGGCGCTTCTGTTACTAATTCACCTCTAAACTGACACATGATTGTATACAATGCATATAGGCACGAAATCTCAACAACGTCAGTGACGTAATACGGGAAATCCCCTAACATAAAATGAAATACATATTTGCTCATAACTCTTTAACTAAAAAATATTGGAAGAAACTGATTTGATTTTTGAAATCAGCGTATTTTTTCCCATTTATTAAGATATTCTTAAAATCGACTTCAGTTCCCCTTTAAAAAGGGGAGACTAATTAACATCATTATGGAAAAATTTTAAAATTAAAAAAAATCGTTTATTACTTGCCAGATACAGTAACTCTAATTTTAAGGTCATGGAATAAACAAGACAAAGACACATCTGAATTACAATTAAGTAGATGAACTTTCAAATTTGCCTTGACAGCATTTTTTATGACCTATTTTGTGCTATTCAGCAATAGCTAATGAATAAACACTGCTAAATTAGTTTAATTTAATTTGGGTTATTCATTTTTTGTCCCAGTATTAAAACATATTGTAAACGAATCAAATTATGACATAGGAACAGAAAAAGACGGCAAAACGAACAGTCGATAAAACGCGTCATTTAAAAAAGGATATTATATAATAAACAAATTAAAATTTTCACTAAAGAACCTTAAAAACCACAACAATCAACTAACCTGCTGCACCAAACCCAATAAGCACAGATCCAATATACAGTGTTGCCGTGATAGGTTTTATAAAACTCGAGAGATACAATCTGTTGGAAAAAAATTTTAAAAATGGCATCATGTTTTAAATAAGTAGCTGGTTTGTTTTGTAGCTTCTTTCCCATTAAGTAATATGTATAAAATTGTTTATATTATCCTTAATTCTGTTTACAACGATTTCATAAAAAATGATGTCTGTTTATGCAAACTGAACTAAATACTTTTGGTGCAATGTAAAGTGAGTTGAGTGGGTACATTGTATTAGTTGTAGGCATCAATTTACTGGCCTGAACAGTATAAGGTAAATTGTATATTTGCACCAAAACAGATGTCATACCCACGGTTTAGTAACTGTATCATTCTAATTTACTCTATTGAGTTAACAAATGTCATACCTACAGTTTAGTAATTGTGCCAATGGCAATTACAATATAAAATGATTTCCTTAGGTCCACAGCAATACACCCCATGACCACAATCAAGTTGCTGGAGCTATTACAGTGTGTGGATAGTCAAAAATAACTTTCAATAGATACCACTGGGTCTGAGTAATGTCAAGTGGATTGCACAGGTGCAAGGTATATAACATTATACCTGGGTTGTATGAGCAATAACTATGTGTAGGTTATCCTGGTTATTAAGTACATTAACCGGATGTAATTTGCATAAAATTAATTAAAACAAACATTAGCAGCACTACACAGATACTTACAGAAAAAAATCTTTTAAATTGTGTTTTTATAATCCATTTTTACAATGTATTTTTAATAAAAGCCAGGTAAACAGTTGTGAAGACCAAAAATTTTATAACGGATTTTTTTATACAATTGGATGGAATATTCATGCTTAAACCCTTAATTGGAAAACCAAAGTGAGGTTATTACATGAGCAATAGTCAAATTCCCTAGCAAATACTGCAGGGAGCGTTTTCACACGAGTAATCGTAAGATTACCTCGCACTCTCAATATATTGATGATAAAACCATCCTAATACAATAAAATATATAAATACAATACTCACGTGTAGGTTATACCACCAGCAACCATTGAAAACTTGTTTCCAAGCACACTAACAACCGAAGGTGCCAACCAATTAGCAAACGCGAACACAACATAGATGATGGCCAAACTGGATAAAATATTGGGGCTTAAAACAAACTTTTAAAACATATAGGTTAAACTTTTTACATTGATTGGTAGAGAACGCTGTGTTGTATTACTATGAGACACTCTTGTGCCCAGAGTCTAGTTGCTGAAGCTATTACAATGTGGATTGTTGCTTCATTTATATCCTTTTAGGTGGAAAGCTAGGTTAAATCTACTAGTATTGTAAGACAACTCATGCTTACAGCTATAGTACATGGCGTGGATAATTAGACATAACTTTGAATTAAAGTACCAATTGGTTAGAGAAATATAAAGTAGTTTGCTCAGGTGTACAGTAATACACCTTACCTTCTCAGTTGAGTTAAGGAAGCTATTACAATGTGTGGATGATTCATTTATATCCTCGTTGGTGGGTAGACCAAATGTCTGCAACCACCAACAGTTGCTATGAAATATGGAAAGAAAGAACTTACCTTGTGTAACCATCCCCATTATATGTTACCGTCCCATTTACAATTGAATCATTTCGGTAGCTTTTAAGTACGGTTTGCTGTGATGAAAGTTACTTAATATTTATGAGGGTATTTTTATATATTATCATAAATCATATATAGTAATCATAAACAGGCGTGACCCGGATCTGGTTAATTTTCACACAGTAAGGTGGCATGTATAGTGTGACGGTAGCAAAAAAAACATGCCCTGCATGGAATTTATACCAAGGGCTATGTGCGCCTAGTGCTCTACCAGCTGAGCTACCGTGACTTCAAGCTGAAAATGTGAGGCAAATTTAAATCATGTTAATAAAAGCAGAGCTCAGTGTCTTAAAAAAAAGCGCAGGACATCTGTGTTTAACACAATTTTTGCCTCGTAACATGGGAGCCTAAATGAGCTAAAATGCCAATGGCCGAAAGCCCCAAATGTTACAAGAACTGGTGTAGCAAGGTAGGCTGTAACATTCTTATTTTCTTTTGTTTAGTATAAAGCAATGTAAACATCGTTTTTGCTATATGTAAACATCGTTTTTGGTATATTTTTTGCTATATGTAAACATCGTTTTTGCTATATTTTAAGGCAGCAAAAGATATTATTGTAATGAAGTAACTTACCTATTCTGAACAAAAATTAAATATTAGGCGAAATAACATTCTGGTGTTTAAGGGCTACTATTTACACCCATACCATTACTTGAATAATATGTTTACAATTCATATATGTTTACAATCAAAAATATTTTTTTTAATTACTAAAATTTTAGATTAAAGTTTTACTATTAATTCTACTAATTTTCAATCATGTACTTAACATAAAAACAATTCGAGGCCTAATGCAAACACATGCAGTAGTAAACAATGCGGTCATATGACATTTATTCCACATTAATCATTAACAAGCACATATTTATGAGCTAGCCAATTTGCACCCCCTGAATGCAATACCATGGAATATCTCAATTAAACTGGATGTTATTTCTTAAACTGGAAGTTATCCAAATTTATAAAAAAAAATAAAAAATTAATGCCATCTAAATGCTGTGCATAATGCCTTTTAGTTGTATATAATCGTTATCTACAGGCGTTGTTAAGAGCTACAAAATTTTATAATTTTTTAATTGCGTTTGGTTTACACACTACAAGTATTGGTAACCATTTCTTGATTTTGATCGGAAAACCATTAACTGCTAAACAGCACTAAGTTTCATCCTTACAGATAAATTCCCAAAAATTACAGTGTTCATCTGTGAAATCTGGTCACAGGGAATTTTACGAATAAAGTTCAGATGCCACCAGATAGTTATAATATCCACACAGCTAAATTATACATAGCTCTTCTATCAAAAAACATTATTTTTTTCATTGCAACACAAAATAATCACCAATAAATAAAAAAATAAAAAAATTGGTATATAGCTATCACAGAAGAATAGGATATTCATGTTTTTTACTGTAAATGGAAAAATGCAATGTGCTTTAACACACAGGTAATCGTCCAATCACATAGTGCCCACAGTCAAGTTACCGTAGCTATACCAGTGTAATAAAAACAAATGCAAATACTTATGATCATCCATCTCACCTCCACCATTCCACAGGTCTGGAATCCAGTAAACATCAGCATGAACGCAAAACCCAACACGATAACATTGTAGAACTTCAGTGACGATAGCTCCATTATGTATGTTAGTTGCTATTCAGCAGGATGATTATTAAAATGTAGGTTAACCTAAAATTAGGGGTAAAAATGAAGAAAATACCAAAATGAAGTTTTGTATACAATAATCTCACCCACCAAAATAAAGAAAAGAGAGTTAAGGTTAGTGTTATGTTGTATGGTAAGTTCTGGGGTGAGATTATTGTATAGGGGCAAAGTTACAATGACCTTTCCTTTTTTAAGTGCACAGTTTACCTCTTTTCCTTATTCCCTCCCTTTACTTTTGCACAAAAAGCATGATTTTTGCACTCGAAAAGCATGATTTTTGCACTCGAATTTTAACCCTGTCCCATCAAACTCAAACATAAAACTTATGCAAATTCTAACCCCAGCCGTAATATTAATCCTAGTGAAGTAATCTTCATTTTATTATACACCCGAAATTAATCTTAACCACATAATAACTTCGGCGATAATATCTTAATTTTTAATTTAGTCCGCAGTTTCTCTTCTTCCATTAGTTCCTCTTTTCCTCCTTTTCCTTTAATTTTTCCTTGTTTTTAAAATCGTGCTATTTTCGAGATTTAAAACTATTCTGTGCGCATCAAAAAATTATGAAGAAATGTAACCAATTTCAAATTCGTCGTCATATATCGGATAACCAGTGACAAATGGAATGAGGTATTTATAATTTAAAAAAAGCAGGATAGGTTTTTAAAATTATAAAATCGGAAATGTTATAATAAAATTAATTTCCCCTAAACTGAAAACAAATGATTACAATCATGAGTATTTTTAATCGGGGTCTTGAAAATTATCTTAAATTCCACCTTGAAAATTATCTTAAATTCCAGGTTGTGTCGATTTTGTTGACGATTGTTTAACGTGATATCCGATATATATATTCCAACTTGGACTATCTTTCTTTGATATTCGGATGAACGGGATACCTCTGTCAAAGCAATTTACTAAAAAAAGAAAAAAATCAAAGACAAAAATGTGTGTCCCCTTTTTTTTAGCGAGCCAAATTTCGAACTTATGATGGGCTAATCATCAGGCCCATTATTGTATAGTGGCGGTTTATGTTTGTTTCAATATGAGTTTTACTGCCATATTGTACAAAAAATGGTATAGCTCGTATATTTGTTTTGCTTTATGCCGGGATAGGATAGAATAGGATATTCATATTTATCCCGTGAGTGGGAAAACCAAGGAGGTTATCACACGGGCAATCGTCAGATCACCTCGCGCCCATTGTCGGGTTACCAGAGCTATTGCATTGTGTTGTATATGATAGACACGTTCCTTTAATTTGGTATAACCCATTAATCCGCTGGGTTCAGGCAATGTCCGTAAAGTGCCTTGCCCTAGCTAGCGACCAGTTTCGATTGAAAGAACCGACTAGCTAGCGACCAGTTTCGATCGAAAGGCGACGCACTTAACCGCTAGGCCAACCGGCCGGATTGCTTTTTTAGACGTTTTAGGAAATAAAGAAAATTACATTTAATATTAACTTAATACCATTAATGCTTGTTCTGAAAACTGTTGCTTCAGGCAACATATACCTGTGGTGAATCGATGCTTTCGGGAACTAATATTATTGTTTGTGTATAATGATCACACATATTGTTTGTAGAACACGTATGTGCACGTATTTTTACTAAGAAGTAATTTGCGTCGTATTTACGACGAGTCAATATAGGCGTCGAAATGTCTCCCGGGGTAAATCATTGATATATATTGTTGTGTATCTAACGTACAAAATAATGCCACCAACCACGATAGTATGCGCTGCATTCTCAGTACTAGAATGCAGCTTACAGAATAAAATATTGCCGTGCGTCTATTATAGTCTATATTCTGAATTTTATGCTGCAAATTACTGGAGTCAGATTTAGACAAGCACCGACTTTACAAACTGGAAAGCACAGCCTAAAGCGACCTTTTAGTCTAGCGGCCAGCGGCCAAATGCGCTTGCCCCTATAGAACAAGAAAAGAAAAGTAGGGTTGCTAAAGACCTGAACGTGCACGTATCTAACCAGAATATACATATTGTGTAATGGACATGGAGAACGTGATTGGTTTATTATATCAGGGTCCCATTCGTTTCTGCTGGCAGTAGCAAACTACGTAAAATCAATTTACCAGAAGCGACTGAGACCAAAGCCAATGTCAGTTTTTTAAAATCAATTTAAAAATTGTCTTAATAGTAAATGTAGCTCAGGTTCAGTTAAAATAAAATGCGACTTAAACCAAAACAGAAGTCGGTCTTAGTTTAATGCAGTATAAAGATTTGATTAAAACAAACCGAAAATGATGCTCACGTTTGTGGGCTCGCGCTTTTCTTTTGTAATCTACTGCTCGAGGCGTTGTCTAATCTTGCCTTGGAATGCCTAACGGTCTTTGGCGAGCTGCGCAGCGGAAAGTGTACTTTGCACAGAACGCCTACTAAGTACTAATTATTATAGTAGCCAATATTTCTTCGTTGCTTAATATATTTTCTCAAATCCCAAATCTGAATCCTTGTTCAGTATAATTGTATTTTACTTCTTCAAATACTCGTGATGCAGGTAACTTATTCTAAATGCGAGTTGTATAGTCTGACGCAAGTTACATAGGTTGATGTAGGTTATCCAGTCTGATGTACGTTATACAGCATGACGCAAGTTATCTCAAGGTATGGTCATATTTTACGATAGTGTCATACATGTTTCCAGATAATACAATAGGGCATTTCTACGAGGCACACAAAAGTATTACAGTGCGAGAAGTTTCACATCTGCAGTCGTTTTACCAAATGCGGAATATATTGTACTGGGAAAACTATAGTATAAGATTTAAACTGCAGAATATCATAAGGGCCCGTACAAGGTGATTACAGTCAACGAGTCAATAACACCCGAGAGTCGGTAAACTTCAAACGCAAAAAACGACGTTAAAACACAATAGAATATTTAGACATGAAATAAATTAAAACAAACACTACACGTTCAGTCGAATTCAAATGCGACTTAAACCAAAACAGAAGTCGGTCTTAGTTTAGGAGGCGTTCAACTAATTATTTTCCCTATCTCTTCAATGCAAACTGACCTCACAAAAGCGACTGTCACTCAAAATCCTGACATAGGAAGTCTTAAATTTTTTCACAATTTAAAATTGAAGCTTGGATCTGCAACCTAAACTCAACGATAGGACTATACACCAAGCTCAAACTTAAAACCCTACAAAATTTTGTTTAAAATTTTTTAGCCCATACCCATTCGTACATCGGCAACTTTTTTCCAACAAAACAGCTAGCAGATGCACATTCAACACCTTTATTTTACAAAGCACTGCTCCACGATTACAAAACTTTACAGCTAATCGAGAACACCGGCGCGCAGCCTAGCACATGCTGCTTTTAGCCAAACAAACATTGGGGAATCACCACCATTGTTACTCAGCAAAACACTCGTTTAAAAACGATGACTCATGGAGGGTACTACTCGTCACATCCTGCCGTTCATAGAGGACTTAATTAGTTATACGCCATCTTTAATGCAGTTTAAAGACTTGATTAAAACAAACCGGAAATGGTGCTTACGTTCAGTTAAATGCGACTTAAACGAAGAAGTGTAAATTACTAAAACGACCCAATGTAAGACACATTTGCGCATTGTAGGTCCAAGGCGATTTTCTTATTTAGCAGTGAAAAGCGAAGTTATGAATGTAAAAGATTATCTTGTGAGAATCGAGTACTCTGGATCACTTGAACCAACGTTGAGAAACTTGCGTGCAATTACCTTGGCGCACAGGAGAAGTATTCCTTACACGAATCTTCAAATGCACGGTGGCGATCGTGTGGTTCTTGACTTGAAACATCATTACGAGACAATTGTGACAAAACAAGACGCAGGTTTATGCTACGAGTTAAATGGATTGTTTGCTTATCTGCTTCAACAATTAGGCTACAAAGTGAAATGCATTGAATCCGCGATGTTCGACGAAAAATCTAAAGAGTTCACCTTACAACGTATCCATTTAGTGATCACTGTAAGTCCTCGATTTTTGTACAAATCTTTTTATATCATTTCATCCTACTTTATTTATTATAGAATTTAAAAAATCAAGTTTATTCCCTGAATGATGAAAGCAGGGGACATTTATTCACGGCTAATCGTATTAGTAGAAGTAGGTGGGGTTTATTGTGCTCGGCAGTGTCCACTAAGTGCCATTTCCAAGGACGCAACTGACTAAGCTATAGCGATAAGTTACGAATCTACAATCTGTCTTCTGAAATGCGAGAAACTAACCCACTAAGCTAACGGCCAAAGCCCTTGACTAATGTTTAATGATAAAGGTTGATTTTGGAGATCTTGGGCGATACATTGTGGACCCGGCATGGTTCTTGGTTGGACCGTTAAAGATGGAACAAATGGTTCCATATAATGATGGACACACGGTGTACCGGTTAAGACATGTTCTCGAAAAAGGGAATGACTGGTATTACGTGGAAAGACATCGAAAATCTATCTTAGATAAAGATGGTATATTAGTTTTGTGTAATTTTTTGCACCGGCTTTTCGTATTTTTGTTATGTGAAAATTAGTTCATCTAGGTAAAAAAAACATGTAAATTCCATTTGATCATAATTTTAGTTCTAATATATACCGACAAACTATTTAACAAGTTGATTTTCCAGGCACTGTATTAAAACAAGGGCCATCTAGTTGCGGCAAAGACTGGGATGGTTGGTGTGATGACGAATGTGCAAAAGAAGAGTCGTCTCATTGGGAATTCGAACAGCGCATCTGCGATGAAGTCGAATACCAGTTAGAAGATTTTCGGGACATGATAGACTATATTTACAGCCCTGGTAATTTATTTACTTCTGTTTTGGCTGGATAACTCAATATCGGTCTTGTGTGTTCAAAACCAGCATTTGGCTAGTTTGTTTTAACGAGATAAGTTTTACATGAAGTGCTGATCATTAAGTCCGTTAATACAAATCTCAATATGAATTACACCGTTAAACATTTGGTCACACATCTAAAATGTAAACAGGTAATCCATCAAAACTCTCTGGTATCTATTATCGTTACAAGATATTTTAACCCCTTTTTACACAGCCTGTGTCGCCAGTTATACAGCAATGCTCTTGCAAGTAAATGAGGATTCACACGTTATTTTAATGGGAGATACAGCAGTAACAAAAGTACCAATGGGCCCATTGACGGAGAAAATCGTCAACGAGAAAAAGATCACAACTAATGCAGAGTTGAAAGAGATAGCCAGAGATGTGTTTGATTTAAAACTTGATCATCCGGTTACTGTGTTTAATGCATAGCTCTAAATATAGTTAATCTGGTAGTTTTGCGCCCTTCTGGACAAACATTGTTTTTGTCCATTTTTTTGTCAAATGATTGACAGGCATGCCATTTTCTTTCATGAATCTCATAATTGTTTTTAAATCTGATTCGCACGATTTTTCGCACGAATTGTTTCGCTGTAGTTAGCTGTTAAAATTCTCCATGTGATATTTGTTTTATTGTTACTGTCTTTGACAGCTTAGGATAGTATAGGAGGATATGATATTCATGTTTATCCCCGTGAATGGGAAAACCAAAGGGTTTAACACATGGGCAATAGTCAGATTACCTCAGATCACCTCGCGGGTTACCGGAGCTATTGCAGTGTGTTGTGTATGATCGACAAATTCCTTCAATTTGGTAGAACCCATTAATTCGCTGGATTAAGGGTGTCCGTAAAGTGTCTTTCCCAAGGACACAACCGACTAGCTAGCGACCAGTTTCGCACCTGCAACCTTTCGATTGAAAGGCGACGCACTTAACCGCTAGACCGACGGGCCGGACAAATTACTTAAGTTAAGATGTTTAGGCTACTAAGATAGTGTAGCCGAATGTTTACGCCACGATACAAATACCGAAAAAGTAGGTTTTAAACTTCTCACACTGTGGTGGAAAATCAGTAAAATAATAAAACCGTTTTTACATCACAAAAGGATATGTTTGAGTCTATTTATTAACAATGGACTAAATATTAGAATTTCTAACAATAACCATTGTTACAATGAATACTGTATATAATCAATGATTAACACATGATTGGACTACATAACACAATAAGACAGTTAATTAATTAACAACCAGCAATATTTTCACAATGTAATTTCTAACAAGATTGAAATGGTAAAAAAAATAAAATAAAAGCGTTTAAAAGGTATCGTATAAACTAAAGTATGTTTTAATTTGGGTTTTACCGCCAATTTGTATTAAGGAGATCAATGGTATAGCGCTAGAATTAAATTTTAAAAAATTGTTTATTTAAAAAAGTTAAGTAAAGAAATTGAATAAATTAATAAACACTTGAATTCCATCATTGCATTATTTTAGGCAGTCAATTGAAATTATGGAAGCACAGTATGCAATAATACTAACAGTGTACAACTAAGAACTAATATTAAGATATTTTTTCGTGCCTTTCAACATTCATTCTCCTGGTTTTATATCCTCTGTAGATAATAAAGGGGTTGATATGGGTTTGTTAAATAGGAAACTAATGAAAACTGGTAAAATACTAGTCACAAAATAGATCTCAGTTCTTAAGCAAGAATCTCTAATACAGGACAATAGGACAACACTTACAGCTGGAATATATTAGTAGTCTGACTGAATAGCTTTGTTGGTTAGTACCGCGTCTTTCAGTCGTAGGGTTACAGGATCGAAACTGGTCGTTAGTTAGATGGTTGTCCTGAGCAGTGCACTTAGCGAATTTTGACTGAACCCAATGGACAAAAATTTCTCTCAAAGATTAAAGAAATGTCTCAATTATACACACACAACACAATAATATTATAAATATACACAACACAATAATAACATAATCAAATCAACCATTCACATGTTGTAATAGCTCTAGTAATTTTCCTGTGTTCCTAAGGTGTTACAGCAAGCCAGGCTTTATCCACGGTTGCCATATGATAGTTAGTGCACTTCTGGAGCTATTAGAGTATTTTAAAGCTTGAGTTATCCGTATCAATTATACACTTTATCTTTAAAATAACAATGAACAAACAATCAACCTGATGATGGTGCAGCCACTTTACGACCGCGATAACCTCTGTACGAACGCTGAATTTTGACAGCAGCTAGATCCTGCTTGTGGATTTCCTCTGCAATATAAAATGGATGATTTGTAAGATACAGTACAATGCATGATGTAATCAGACAGGCTTTGCAGTCCAGGGCAGAGTTACTTAACCCATTTTGCTTGCAAGTGTTAAAAATTAAAGAAAGCTTTGCAGACATTTTGGATTCACTAGTATTGGGGATAGGACAGAGGTAATGACTCGGTAGATAACAGGTTCAATTTTCACTCTGGTCACTTTCTAAATCATTACATGCTTGGTAATTCAAGTGGTTAATCTACCCATTTAAATCCACTAAAGCAAGAATACATATATTTAAAGTGATTTGCACATGGACACAAACTACATGACACCACCAATGGTAAGGAGCCAAGTACCAGTTATGACCTGAACCGTTAATCTGGCGGTTTAGTGCGACGCCTTTCAGTAGAAAGGTTGCAGGTTCAAAACTAGTCGGAAGCTAGGTGGTTGTGTCCTTGGGCAAGGCACCTTACGAATATTACCTGATCCCTGTGAATTAATGGGTTCTACCAAATTGAAGGAATGTGTGAATCATACACAATGCACAGCAATATCTTCGGTAATCCGACGGGTGTTAACCCCTTGGTTTTTCCATTCACGGGAATAAACATGAATATCCTATCCTATCTACACCCTCATACCACACTCTACAAGGCTGAACACATGATCCACAATTTACCCTTTTCAGCTTTAACAGATCGATGCTTCCTATATTTTTGTTGGATAATTCCAGCAGCTCTTATTTCATCCTCCCCAAATTCTTCGTTGCTTTTTTCCTACACAATATTAAATTAGAAATTCTGTAAAATGTAATAGGATTTGTTATTCATGTTTTAACCTTATCAATGGAAGAAGGCTAGCATCATAATTACACACGCAATGGTCTAATGACCTTGTGCTCAATGTCATGTTATGGAGTTTTTCAAGTATAGGAAACTCATTTTCTCCCCATGAGTGGGAAAACCAAGGAGGTTAACACATGAGCAATCATCAGATCACTTCGCGCCCACTGGAGATATTGCATTGTGTTGTGTATGATATACACGTTCCTTCAATTTGGTAGAATCCATTAATCCGCTTGGTTCAGGCAATGTCCGTAAACTGCCTTGCCCAAGGACGCAACCGACTAGGTAGCGACCAGTTACGCACCTGCAACCTTCCGATTGAAAGGCATATGATTAGGGCATTGCCACTGTTTTCCAATTAAACCACTGGCTAAGGCAAAACCCACTAAGAAACTTGCCCCTAAGACACACATTTAGCTTTCACCAGTTTTAAACCAGCAAAAAACTGGAATCACCCCTACTTTTTTCAAATCAAATGGCCAGACATAATAAATTATACCTTTACATCACTTTCACTGTGCAAGCTCTCAGAGGATTTCTTTTTATAATATTTCCTGACGTGATAACCTCTGTAACGAGCTTGTATCTTGGTGGCTGCTTTGTCTTTACTGGTGGAAAGTATTTATTAGATTTGCCTGTGAATTCAAAGATGAATAACGTCCTGAATGTAAATTGTCTTTTGTAAATATATAAATAAATAGACCATCCAGACAATTTAAAAGCTGAGTTTTATGGGGTGTTATCTAGGTAGCTTCTTTACATTACTCCAACCCAGTGGTATTTAAAAGATTGACATGATTGAAAGCTGTAGCTGTGTCTTATTATCCACATACTGTAATAGCTCCAGCAACTGGACTGTAAGCGTGAGGTGCACCTGAGCAAGCCACTTTACATTGTTTCTACCCAGTGGTTTCTAATAAGTCGCTTATATTAAAAATCATCTCCGATTTTTCACACACTGTAATAGCTCTAGCATATAGGCTGTGGACATGAAATGAGGTGTATTATGATATTTTATTATGACAAGAGCAAAAAATAAAATAAACTAAACATTCGTTTAACCTATTTAAAACTATCCAATGTGCTGATGCGATGCTGGTAAATAACCTTCACATCCCCTTTCACCCCCGTTATTTTAACCCAACTTACGTAGCTTTAGTCCTTCCAGCATGACCTCTATACGCCGTTTGTATTTTCACTGCAGCAACTTCGTATTCCTTGTCATTGAACATTTGTTTTTCCTCCAAGTCTTTAACTGGTTCCTGTTGATTTATATATATTTCAATATGTTGAATATTATGACCTTGAAGTTATTTAGTTTAGTTTTTTTGTTACCGTAGCTAGTGTGTTGTATGGATTATGATGAAAACATTGTTAAATGTTCAACATAAAATTTAAGCAATGTTTAGACCACATCTGCCAAGCAATAAACTCATGTACCATGTACGTATCTATACTTTGTTTCAATTTATTTTACTTATGTGTTTTAACTGTGGTTCAGTCGTATTTTTTATTTATTTCTATATTGATAATATTGATGTCTCCTCTTAATATAGACAGAGAAACAAAATTAAACTAAAACTACCAAAAAACTGATTGGATATAAACTATTGGACAGCAATGTTAAGTTAAAATCAATTAAATTAGTACAGATTAGTCGCAAACAGGATATTAACTTAAATATAACAGTGAAGCAACATTAAAAAGCAACCAACAACAAATGCATTAATTGATTAGTAGAGAAACACAATGTTATTTCCACTCCAAGCTTGGAATTTACCATCATCTGCACCAGATCTGTTTGGTATAATTTTATTATTATTCACATGGGTATATGAAGGTGATAACTTGTCAGCACCAGTGATGAAAAACTGTATCAAAATGTTTAAGTATATTTTTGCAGGTAATTAACCAATCTCACAGTCATGTGGTGTCACTTCAGAAAATGTAAATTACTAAACGTCAAAAATGTGCGAACATTTATTAACCACCAAAAATTTGTTTGGGAAAACCTAAAAAGGCAATATAAAAAGCCTGATATTTTAAAACATGAGTTTTAAGCTTTTTTTATAATAGTAGGACAGACAAAAATACCAAAAAATATTAAATCAATTTTTGTGTGATGTTTAGAAATGTAAAAATTATGTTTAATGCGTTGGCTACTTACCGATTCATTTTGATTGAATTTATTTCTATTTTTCCTGACTCGGTGACCCCTGTACTGGGCTTGTATCTTGGTGGCTGCTTTGTTCTTCTTGTTTTTACTAGAGGAATATGTTGGTTAGATTTGATTTCAACCCTGGGTTGATATATGGTGCGGCCGAATAGCACAGTGGGTTAGTGCTTCGCCTCTTAACCGAATGGTTGAAGGATGGCAACCATCTGCTAGCTTGATGGTTGTTTACTTGGGCAAGATACCAAGCAAAAATTGCCGAGTGGATTAATGGGTTCTACTGGAACTGAAGGAGTGTCTTAATCATACACAACATACTACAATAGCTCTGGTAACCCGATGGTGGGCGAAAGGTGACTACTGCCAGTGTGATACCTTTCCCTAGTTTTTGCATTAACATGAATAATCTAAGAATATCCTATCCCATATATAAATTAATCGAAAATAAAGTCTGGCTTCCTACCAACAAGAATATAATTAAACTGACCATTATCACATTAAAATAGCTCCAACAACAAAACTGTGGGCATGAGGTGGCTTCTGTCAAATGTCTATAAAAATTGGCTTTCCACCCATTAAGATATAAATAAATCAACCAACAGTACAATGCAATAAAACCAGTTACTAAATTAACCGTGTTTCTCCCCGATTTAAACCCAAATCAACTTACACAGCCCTTGCTTGAGTCCTTCCAGTATGACCTCTATATGCAGTTTGTATTTTCACTGCAGCCACTTCATACTCGTTGCTGGTAAATATTTCTTCTGTGGTTTTTCTGTACTTTTTCGAGGCCGTCTGAGTTTATGTATAAAACAATGTAATACCGCATTTAGATATTGCCCAAAAGCGGTGTGTACTATTTTTTGTGCTAAATATTGCACATTTTACCTTAAATATTATAAATACTGCATGTTTTTTTAGTTATAACATTTTTGAATTATAATTTGTCTTGTGTATTTGATATTTTCTGTTTATATGATATTATTTTGTAACTGAACACAAAGGGTGCAGCTGACTCGGTTACTATTGGTCTTTCGCAGCATCTATTGCTTTACATTACTGTATATATTGATTTGTTTATTAAAATTTTGATGTCAGTGTGAATTTAAAAGAATTAACTTGAAACCTAAAATAAAAAGTATTGTTACACTCTCAGTTAAAAAGCATAAAAGTTCTTGTTAATACAAAAAAATCATTAACAGTTAGTTCTTCTTACCCCAAAATAACTGTCGCCATAAATTCTTTCCTCAATATCAGTTGACTTGAACGTTGAAAATTTCCCAGTAGCTGAATGATGTAGCATGAGTGGTTAGGGTTTAAACTATTTTCCAAAAATATTAAAAAGTTCTGGTTCATGGCCAAAGACACAGCTGACTAACCAAAATCTGGTTTCGATCCCACAACCTTTCGGCTGATGGCCAACACATTTAGTCTGGTGGTTTAGTCTGTCACCTTTCGGCCGAAGGGTTACGAAACTGGTCGCTGGCTAGTCGGTTGTGTCCTTGAGCAAGGCACCTAACGGACATTACCTTAACCAAGCAGATTAATAGGTTGTTCTAAATGAAAGAAATGTGTCAACACATTACAATATCTCTGGTAACCCAACGGCGCTATCGATTGCCCGTGTGTTAAACCCCCTTGGTTTTCCCATTCATGGGGATACACAATCCTATCCTAACATAACAATCTAAACAACTTCGCAAAGCATTTAAACAAATTACTTACATTGTCTTTCGGTAAGCAGTTGATTGAAGTAATGTGACCCAAACGCAACAATATCAGCAGGTTGCTGACGTAACACCTCTGTAGCCAGACTTTCAAGCAGAGTAGAGAATCCAGCGGGTACCCTCAGTTTGTTTGCAGCAAATTGAACACTCATTTTGCTACTATACCATACACTATTTCACCATGCATTTAAAAATATTTAGCTTATTTATTTTTTTATTCCTTTTTACCACAGTATTAAAAAATGGCAAACAAAGCAATCACGGCACAGGAACAGGAAGTACGGCAAAATGAACAGTCGTTAAAACATGTCATTTAAAAAAATGGGGTAAACTGTAAAGAATAGAAAGACTTATTTTTATCCGTGTTGGCGAAACAATAAACCTTTTTTTCTGAATGGTTTTAACCAATCAATCATATCTGGCTGACAGGCCAACAAAGTTTTTAAGGCAAAGGGAAACTACTTAGAGCAACAAATATACAGGAATTTACATTTTATTACTAATCCAGAACCATACCAAATTTTCTGCAGATTGTAAATGTAAGGGTTAGTTTCGGGGTTAAGATTATTGTTTGAAGCAGGGTTGGAAATATTTTTATAATTTTACTGAGCAGTTTTTCTTATTTTACATTTCAAAGTGAATAAATAACGTTTCTTAAATACACAATACATTGCAATAACTAAGGTAACCCGAGGGTGAGCGCGAAGCAATATGATAGGTAAAACCCTCCTTGATATATTTGCGATGTAATCTTAAAATTACCTGTGTGTTAACGCCCTTTATGTTTCCCCATTCTGACAAGGAAAACACATGAATTTCCTGTCCTAACTTCGTGAAATCGCGCTTCTTTGTTATTGTTTCTATTGGTTGTTATAGCTACGCACATTGCCGTTAGTGGTAAAATAATTTTCTTTTTTAACTGCAGGGGATTTTTAATATTTTCTTACAGAAGAACGGTTGATTGTGTGGCGTTTTGCTAAATTGTTATCGCGACTATTTATTATGTGACGGAAAGCTTAGAAAGTGTGGCGAAACTTAGTATGCGTGTGTCTAAAAATCGTTCTAAAAGGAAAACACGCCAATGGGCATCGTAGCTTAACGGACACAACAATTTTGAAGTAAACTGTTTATTTGGTCCACAGATACCGAAAAAACAAAGAAAGTCGAAGGCAAATATGTCGAAAAACAGGCAACCAAACGTTTGATACATAGAAACCAGCAGCTAGCTAGACGATGGTTCGTCGAAAAAGAACTAATAACGAAGACATCGCCTTAAACTACTCTAATCATCGGTTTTACTAAAACTAATGGAATGTGTTAATTATAGCTTCATAAATTTACCTGGCTAGTTACCATGTGATAACGCTGACGCGATTTTCAATTACAACAAATTAGCTTGGGTGTTTAAAGCGTCGCCTTTCAGCCGAAGGGCTGCAGGTTCAAAAAAGGTCGCGAGCTGGTCGGTTGTGTCGTTAGGAAAGGCGCTTAACGGTCATTCCCTGAACCTCGTGGTGTGATAAAGAGTTTAACCAAGTTAAAGAACGCATGAATCATACACAACATACTGGAATAGCTCCGATAACCCGACGAGTTCGCGAGGTGATCTGACGATTGCCCGTGTGTTAACATTCTTGGTTTTCCCATTCAAGTGGATAAACATGAATATCCTATTCTATCCTACGATGGGTAATCTGAAATCTGCATATTATTTTAACAACCATTGCGTTTTCCCATTCACGGGGATAAACATAAGTATCATATCTATTTAAAATAGGAAATAATTCATGAATATTTCATCTTTTATGTGATGATAGTGACAATCACACTAAATATTTAATGAACCTCTACAACAGTGGTGGGCAACTTCTCTAGTCGGCGGGCCATATGTGTGAAAATGAAGTTCTTGGTAGGCCGGATTATTACAAGAATAGTAAATCCCTTTGCGAAGTGTATGTTGGCATACCTGCTCTACAACATTCAATAAACACAAAGATATTTAATTATTGACTTTTATTACAGATTTTTATCACTGAGAATTTGCTCAAAATATACAAACAAGTGACGACGGCTATTTGTACAGGACACATCACTAATGGTAAAAAAGGAACAAATTGTGAAATCCCACATTTTGGCTAATTTGCTACTTGAATGCATTGGCAAACACATGATATGGAAAATTTAACTAACAATTTATTACAGCAAAAGGTCATATAATTTGATGCCTTTTGTCAGTGGTTGTTTTATTTTACAAAAACTACCATACCCAAAACACACATTAACACAAAATAACAGATACTCTAAATTTAAATTACGATTTGGAACATATAAATATAGAGGCCCATTTGAATGAACATATTTATTTGATCTAAACCAGGGGTCACCTAGACCATTTGATTATAAAATCATGGTTTAAATTATTAATGCTACATTAATACATTTTGTATATGTGGTCACTAAATGTAATTACTTAGCTCACATTTTAAGGGGTTAATTAGTTGAGACCAGAAATATTATGGGGTTAATTAGTTGAGACCAGAAAATATAGACAGTATTTCAATACTATTTGAGTACCTTGGAATCCGAGGTAAATACGCAAAGAAGAAAGGCCATTGGTATTCCTAAAAAACTAAGTAAATGTTTGGTACATACTGATTGCTTTTTTTCAATTAACCACTGTGGAATTTCTGTTCACTTGTACGTACTTTGAAACAGGATTATTATTAATACTAATCGGAACACCAGTAACAAGTTATATTTTTGATGGTTTGTGAGCAATTTGGAATTTGCTTTACTTTATTCAATAAGGTTTAAGTGTGACTAAGAGAACATTAGTACATATTGGTGTTATTGCCGAGATAAGTATAAACTTCTACCTTGTATGGGGTGCTACAAGTTAGTAATTATTCGTAGCGAAAGGCATATAGTGTGGGTAGCCAGGGTTAAAAACATCATTGCTGTTTAAATACCCTTTGGTTACCCCTTATGTAAAGTTAAATTCAGCTTAATGTGACTTAATAATTAAGATTTAAACCAAAAATTATTTCATACAACCTAGAATATTTTTCACGGATACCTGTACTTTGAACAACAAGTTTTACTGAATGATGCAAGTATACACCTCACATAATGTCGCGAGCACATTATGCTTTATTGGTTTGTTTAGTGAATGGGGAACTTGTACCTGATGCCACCCATGATAGTCCTGTCGAGTTAGTTGTGTTTAACTGTGATAACGTCGAAACCATGTTTTGTTTTCGTTGTTCGTGCTGCGAATTCTCCCCGCTTATAAACCGCAGTTCATGGGGATCGTTTGTTTTGGGGGGGTCATATAAATGCGATCTGCTCAACTCTATACTCTCCATTACTTTGCTCTTAAAGTGGGTAAGTTTGTTCTCATACAATGCAGCTGCTTCTGGGTTCACGGGGACCTGGATATCGATTTTGTAGAAAATCCGACGGGTGTATAGCAGCACATTCCAAATGTGGTTGACGTTTCGTTTCCATTGTGGAAACGCTCGATTAACGTCGAGCTTACCTGACTTTGGGTCCACTAGAGGGTGGAACGGAGCATGATCAAACAAAATTTGTGGGGCATCCCCCTCTGGGTAATTATGAGGGATCACCACACAAAATTTGAAAATCCCAGTTTGGTACAAGCCTTGTCGGATAAAAATAATTCCGAACCAAAGTAATGGGGACTTGGCGGAGGGCATGAGGTACATTCCCGGCAAAGTTTGTTTCTGCAACAAGTTGTATTCCGCCATCAAAGAATACTCCAAGAAAAATGGTCCATATGATTTAGGGGGTTGCTGCGGTTCTTTGCCCTTTGTGCTTTGCGCCTTTTTATCCATGTTTGTACACTAAGATAAGTTTCTTTGTTTACATAACAACACTTCAACTTTATAAAGATAATGTGCTCTATATTTTGCTTCCTGTAGAGTAATTAAACACACAACAATAAAAATATCAGCCTACATGGTATATAAGACCAAAAGCTTTTACTTCCAAGGATAATATATAAATAATAAAAGTAATTTATCACACTGTCAGCTAAAAAAGGGTGGAATCGAACCCGGGCCAAAAAGTAGTTTCAAGTATATTTTTTAAATTCATGCCAAAATCAGAATTTAACAAATTACAACAATAGTTACAGTTATGCACAGCAAAGGATGCAGCGTTGCACAGCTAGAATAATGTCATTCAATAAAGCAGTTATTTTGATTCATTATTTTTTTATTAAAAGTAACTAGTCAGTTGTGTCTTTGGGCAAGGCACTTAACGACATTGCTCGAACCCAGCAAATTAATATAATCTAATAAATTAAAGGAACGTGTAAATCATACAAAACACACTGCAATAGCTTCAGTACCCTGACGGTAGGCGCGAGGTGATCTAACGATTGCCCGTGTTTAAACCACTTTGTTTTTTCCACTTACATGAATATCCTATCCTTACTGACTTTAGCTTAGCCTTAAAGTGCTTAACAGTTAATTGCCACTATGTATATTCCAGTGATAAGGTAAGTTTGCAGCACTTTTGGCAATTCCCAGTAAAATATAAATTACGACTTAACAAAGTTATCGCGCAAATTGTTAGCCTTTTGTGCTTGGTTGCTGCTATGTTTACATAACTCATTTGTTGTTGCAAACACCTTTTTTTCACTGGTAAATTCTCTCATATCATTAAATATGAGAGATAAGTCGTTTTTACAGCGGACAATCCGATATAATGTAATTGTCGTAACCGTAACCAAAATGGGAATAATAAAGGCGCAAAATAGTGGATAATTCCTTTGCTGTATATTTCTATGTAGGGGTGAGTCGATAGACGCTTTCTTTAAAAATTGATTTGCAAGATTTTAATCAAACTGAATAGATAAATGAATCTGAACTGTTAGTTAGTCAGTTAAAAGTGTAGATTGACAGATTACCATTTGTTGTGTGAAAACCAGGTGGTTTGTCTTCGTAGCCATGACGTAGTATTTATACCTAACCAAGAGGAATACTGGTTTGAACTAAAACATTAGGTGGAAGCTGTTTGGCATTCAGAAATTCCTGGGAGAGTTGTTCATGCGGAACGACAAAATATTTTTTACCGAGCAAAACTGTTTATTTAAATATGTAAAAAGAATGTAGTAAATACAGTTGCAACGATAATAAATATATAAGCACATGGAATAAAAGATTACGCACATGACGATTTTAAATGATATTGAAGCATTCTGTTATTATCATATGTGATGTGTTTTTCTATCACTTGAATATTTTCAATGTATCCTATTTGCGGAGAATCAGGTTATTTTATGGACAGCTGGGCGTGCTTATATCTAGCACTAAATCTGAACTCAGCTCTCCAACTATTTAGACTTCGAATTGACTTCGTCTCGAAAGGTTTCTTTATTGTATCTTATAAACTAATACAGTGAGCACATACAGTGAAACTGATTGACTGGACATGCCCGGAGCCGCTTCAAGCAGGCGATCTATTTTGGTCCGTATTCCAAAACACTTCTTTGATAATAATAAATACAATGAGTTTATACACAAAACATCAGCTTGCCACGAATGGCGTAATATGTGTTAAGAATTATATATGAAGTATTGATATGGGGATAATGGCCAGTTTATACGCAGAGGAAATGATTTGACAGGAGTAAAGGGGAACAGCCGCGCGCACATTACTCGTCCATTTCAACTATTTGAACATAAACTTTTAACGGGTCTCCTTGTCTCACACCTCTCTGTATTCTAAAGGCGGGTGAAATAAAATTGTTGTTGATTAGGATGACTTAGCGGATCAGTATAAAAGAACATTGACCTATTTTATTAGGGATTTTCCAAATTCATACGAGTCCAATGCTTTAAAAATAAAATTCCAACTTAGCGTGTCAAATGCCTTGAATATATTCAAGAAGACCACTTTGCCAGGAATATTGTTGTTTTCGGCATAATCTATCTGCCTATCACATCCAACACTACCGTATATGTTGTTACCAAAATAACGACCTTTTTTAAATCCGTTTTGGTCGGTGCTGATTATTTCCGGAAGAACGGTTTTAATTCTCATGTTTTGTAGTCCGTGTTTAGGAGTGTTATTGGTCGGTGATTCTCTATCCGATGGGGGTCTTTTCCAGTTTTAGGAATAAGTGTAATTACTCCGCGTTTGTTTCTCGCTTAATCGTGGCAGGTTTAATGAGTTAATATAACTTTCCACTGGTACTGTCGGGTCGTCCTGTTGGTTTATAGGTTTTCGAAATATGAACTCGATTTCACTAAAATCGCGTTGCGATCTGGTATTATTTTGCCGTTTGACTACAAACGATGTATATTCTTCCTTTCGTTGTTTCGTCGCTCAAGATTTATAAAATATTTTTCTCTCCCCGTGCTCCACCCAAGTCGCTCTGCTACGAACAATCGCTGCTTTTGTCCGAGTTTGTACTAGATTATTTAGCTCAGCTTGTAAGGTATTACGCCTTTCGAGGTTCGTTTGAACCCCGTCTTGTATTTCCGTGTTTATCATCATAATTTGTTCTTCGAGATCCGTTTGCTTCAAGCGTCTTGCCCTTTGTTTGCGCGCACTGTACTGAATGGTGTACCCGCGGACTACACATTTTTAAAGTGTCCCAGAGAAGATGTGGGGAAGTGTCCGGTAGATCATTGGTCTGCAGAAGTTCGGTAATTACATCTTTAGTACTGTTTACGTAACGTTGATCTTCAAGTAGGCAGGTATTTAGTTTCCAATACCCCCTACCTCGCGGCGTTGGATTAATAGTTAATTTCAACGTTACTATGCAGTGATCGGATTTAATACTCGGCGTGACATCACAATGTAATACCTGTGAAGCAAGAGATATCGAAATTAAAAAGAAATCATTTCGGGTCGCTGTGATGGGTGTAGAATGTACGCGAGTGAATTCTTTTATAACTGGATTACGTGTACGGAACATGCAAATTATGCTCGCGCATCAGGGATAAGAGCTCTCGTTTTGCCTTTTCATTGCTGTGCATTGTCGCTCCTCCTATTTTGTCCATGGTATCACAGAGCACTAGGTTGAAGTCGCCTCCCAGTACGATGTCATTATTTGAAAAGTTATTAAGGGCTTCAAAGTACTCTTCGTAAAATATTGGAGAGTCGTTGTTTGGGCCATAAACGTTTGCAGTCGTAATTCTACGTTGATCCATGGTCATGCCCACTAGAAGACGACGACCATCGTTGCCTTTTTCCTAAGCATTTACTTTAGCGGAGATTCGGTTTGAAAGCAAAATCGCAACTCCTCTGGATGACCCATGTGAATATATTATTTTCCCACCCTATTCCATTTCCCACCTTCTTTCGCTATGTAAACAACTGTGAGACTCTTGAAGAAGAGCACTGTCGACCGACTTTGTTTTAAATAAATTTAAATTTTGCGTTTTAGGGTATTTCCCAATTTACATTTCGGGATACTATAAACGGCGAAATCGTGTGACCCTGTAAGAGTGAATTAAAAACAAGGCTCACTTAAAGGTTTCGTCCAATTCCTTGAAGTCAAATTCTGTTCCACACTTACACATATGAGCTGAACCGTCGTGAATTGTTGTACTCGTAGCTTTACCACACCCACATGTAATTATATAGGTTTTGCACTTAACACATTGTGTAGCTTTACCCGTAGTTGGCAACAAATTAAAGTAAGATAGGATATAGGATATTGATGTTTATCCCCGTGAATGGGAAAATTAAGGGGGTTAACACACGGGCAATCGTCAGATCACCTCGCGCCCACTCTATTGCAGTCCGTTGTATATGATAGACACGTTCATTCAATTTGGTAGAACCCATTAATTCGCTGCGTAAAGTGCCTTGCCCAAGAACACAACCAACTAGCTGGCGACTAGTTTCGTACCTGCAACTTTTCGATTGAAAAGCGACGCACTTAACCGTTAGACCAACCGGCCGGAAGCTAAGTACACTTACATAGCATGACGAGTTTTTTGCACTCCATACAATTGAATAGGTTGTTTCCTCTTGCATCTTAAGGGATAAAATTCTGGCAACATGGCATCTTTCTCATCTGGGTGGAGCAATAAAAACATTCTGTCGCTCTGCAATCATGCTTCACTAGAAATCTGTCTTCTGGTTGACAACAAGGTTCCACCATAATGTGCTCGGCTCTACTTCCCCAGCACTGGAAATTGGTCGATTGATCAGTTGCTGCTTCCTCCTTGCTGCAAGTCAGACATTTAAATTAAAACTTTGCAGAACCCATACTTATACTTTTAGCTTCCGGTCCATGTAGCGCCTGGGCTTCTGTTTGTTATGTCGCGTTTTCGACATTTTGGGTCCTTGATAGTTATTTTTCCGCAATCATTTGTCTTAATGCCGAAGTGGAGGTGATTTGTTTAGATTTTTGATTGGTTCAGATTTTTTGTATTTCCCTGGGTTTGTATCCAAAATATTGGTTTCTGCATATCTATATTATACTGTCTAACAATTTTTTGTTATTGCGTCTGCAATATTTTAATGCTCTGTCATTCCACCAAATCTAATCAAAATTGGAGCATCCTTTCAAGCGACATGTCCAATAGGCCTAAAGCTACATTTTTGGAAAACAAATACCGTTTAGGTTTTAACGTTCCAGGGGAATTCCCATAGATTTATTACCTAACATTTTAGTTTCTGCATATCTAGACCATGTTGTCTAACATATGACAAAGTTTCAATACAATTTTAATCTTCCTTCTACTAGATGTCAGGGCGACATGCCATGCCTGTCACAATCATAATTTGAAAACAAAATCTTATTTTTTAGGGTATTTTCCTAGGTAATTTTTTTATTTCTTCTAATTGTTATATAAGTAAGTATTGCACTTACATTCCAGCAAATTTGATCAAAATTGGAGCCGCTGTTCAAGCCATATGCCCCAAAAAAGCTAAATTTTGATTTCTGCATATCTAGACCATGTTGTCTATAACAAATGACAAAGTTTATTTCGATTCCATTACCCCTTCTGGTAGATGTCAGGACCACACGTCATATCTGTCACACTCATTGTTTGGGAATAAATCTTCAATTTTCAGGGTATTTCCCTAGGTATTTTTTCTTTCTTCTAAGTGGTAGGGCAGTTGCTAATGCACTTACATTCCAGCAAATTGTATCATTATTGGATTCGTTGTTCAAGCCCTATGCCCAAAAAGCTAAATTTCTATTAAAAAATACTGTTTGGTTTTTAACGTCCCACGAGGATTCCCTAAATTTATCACCTAAAATTTTGGTTTCTGCATATCTAGACCATGTGGTATAACAAATTACCGAGTTTCATTGCGATTCCACGATATCCCTTCGGGCAGATGTCGGGTCCACAAGCCATGCCTGTCCAGCGTTTGATGAAAAAAAAGAAAAAAAAAAACGGACAAAACAATATGTGTCCCATTTTTTTCAAAGTGGAACCCATAACAATATATGTCCCATTTTTTAATGGAACCCATTAATACGTGTGGGATTTCCACAAAATAGTGAAGATGATTTTCAAACCGCACCTCCTTTATACACAGAAAGTCTAGGAAAACAATATGCGGTATGATAAATATAAAGGCAGTGGAGTAAACTGTTATTCACAGATTAAGTACCGATATTATATCGATACTGGTGCAATGTACAATGACCCCACTGGTTGGGTTAGGATTAGTGTTCAAGTTGAGATTACCGTTAAGATTAAGATTAGTTTTGGGGTTGAAATTACGGTTAGGGTTGGGGTTAAGAGTTTAGAGTTAGTTTTCACACAAATAGTATATAGGATAATATATAAATGTTTATCTCTGTGAATGGGAAAACCAAGGGGGTTAACACATGGGCAATCGTCAGACCACCTCGTGTTCACCGTCGGGTTACCAGAGCTATCGCAGTGTGTTGTGTATGATTTACACGTTCCTTCAATTTAGTAGAACCCATCAATCCGCTGGATTCAGGCAATGTCCGTTAAGTGCCTTGCCCAAAGACACAACCGACTAGCTAATGACTAGTTTCGCACATGAAACCCTTCGATTGAGAAGCGACGCACTTAGCCGCCAGACCAACCGGACGGAATAGTCAAATTACCTCTTGATATTACTTAATAAGATAAATATTGCTTGTATAATCAATTGATCTGATGGAACATAAATTAATTTTGAGAGAAAATTAGCGTTTAAACCCAATAAAGACGATTACATAACGCCAATTGCGGGCGGTGCCAGTTAATCAAATACTCTATCCTATGTAAATTAGCAAGGGGATTTCCCGACCAGCATACCAGAGTATTGAAACGGTAAGTCTTCTTCACTTTTAAGCCCGGACTGAAACATTTCTTAGACTTTGTTTGGCGGGAAATGTAGAAGATAATTTTCTTAAACGTACTTTCTTATAATAAGACCAATCAATTTTCGTCAACTTTATTTTAATTTACAATAATTTTGTCATAAAATAATTGTTTTGACAAAATAAAATTGATTTTGCAATTTTTGTATAAATTGTCTCTCAAATCTTAGCAGATGTCACATAAAATAGGTTCCGTAAAAAAGTTCCAGGTGACTTTCTCTTTAGGCGGATATTTATCGAAGGGCACATTAAAAGGTCAGCGGTGATATTGAAAAGGTTCCGCTTGTGTACGATTACTCCATCGTAAAAAAACGGTATATTTCATTTTTGATTGACTTCAATTAGGCATTTAAAACGTAATGTATATTTATTCAAATTTAATCAGTTGCGGCAACACTAAAAAAGGAAAGAAGAAAAAATCCACACCTAAATTATGGAGACTGATTCTAACCCAAGGAATACCTATATTAACCCCAAATCTAACCACAAACCTAACACTAGCCCTAATATTTTTATAAGTAAGCAGTTTCTCTACTTCCTCTTTTCTGTTTTTTTAGTTCCCCCCTTTAGGGCTTTAGTTGTGTCATTAGGCAAAATGCTTAGTGGATGATGGGTGTACTTAGATCATTAATATTTAACACGTAAACAAAAGAAAAATCTTAAGCATATACAACACACTGCAATAACTTAGGTAACCTGACGCCAGATAATATAAAAACTTTTTGTGTAATAACTTTTGCTTACGTTTTTACCAATTCTTGCAGATAAATCATGACTACATTTTAATTTACCACCAGTCTGCACTATTACTTACATCTTAATCGACATTGTTACAAACACTGATTGCTGACAGAAAATCAAATTTAAGCTATGTTTGTACCAATTACACCAGCTTTTTGTTACATACTTTAATGTGATTCTTTTTTATGATTTTTTATTCATCAATTCTGCGTTTAGCCACATATATATTTTAAACATTGT
>CH001855.1:34144-51491 GCA_000149265.1 Ciona savignyi | reverse complement strand
GGGGTTCAGATCATTTTCTGCATATAAGTACTAATTTAAAACACTCCGGATTAAAAAAACTGTAAAAAAGTAAAGTAAATAAAGTTTCCAAGCGCACAGCTGCAGTTTTATCAATTTTTTATTAAGTTACAACGTTCTAACACAAAACTCGAAACCCAAAATTTAAATACGCTAGCAGCCAGCTGTCAATCAAATCTCCGAGAGACTACGTCGCTTTGATCCTTGCGCCACGATTTGCTGAGTTGACAAATCGGCAAATTTAATTAGATAAATATATAGAGCGCGTGTTCGGCAATCGCATGTATTTCTTCAATCGGTATTATTATATTTTGTTGTTTTGAACTGTAGCCTTATTATATTTCAAATAATTATCTAGTCCATACCAGATGACGGTGTCCACTACTTCTAACATTGACGTTGATTCAAGATTTGTATTTTTTTATAGCTATTGTAATGTGTTCAATTTTCATGTAAAAGAAATATAGAGTTTACTTGGCTGTGTGCCTTAGTTTACAGACTACTAATGCGCAATTGGCTTGTGTCCAACGCACTTTAGCGGCGTCGCCCAAATTAGAATAAAATTATATACGGATTTTGACTTGGTAACAATAACCTCACCAGTCGGATTTTGCGATTATGTAGTACTGATTATATTAGGTTTATGCGATTTTCTACTGCGTTTTTTGCTTATAGTGCCTTACTTCCATATTTTCGCTGTGTAATGCGCTAACTAAAATTACGTTTTTACCGGAGCGCGCAACATTTTTTCCATCAATTTTACTTTAAAAGAACAAACTTGGACGAATTTTCTAGAGTGTGTTTACACAAAGCTAAAATTCTAGAGTGTGATTTCACACTCTGAACACCCTCACTCGGCGCCACTGACAACATGATTAATGGAGTTGAATCTTTTGAGGATGTTAACTAATAAGTTTGTATGGCGGGTTGAGACAGAAAGAAATTGTGCGATCAGATTGAAATGTTTAACTCTTTTCGTCCCAACTCGTCATATATCGCGAGTTGGTGGAAAAACATGGTATCCCGCGCATAATGTTAGAGACCTCAGCTATGGCTCATTCGATCAAGGAAACCCTTCAATTTATTATCTGTGATTTTCGTGGAGAAATATTAAAAATGCGAGCAGTGATAGCCTTTCTTTTTCAAGGCTTCGCCTCTTATTTCTATCGAGTTTACATGTTACTAACTCAGCAAATAGGAGTCGTGTTAACTTGCGGATAAGCTCTTTTTGTCATGTAAGTCTTTCTTTACATTCTCTGTGAATTTCGTCCCGTTAAGATAAGCGGGAGAGCGTTGGTGACGTTTTCGCTACAAGTGGTAAGCGTGGTGTTCACCAAAGCATGAACCCAGCTGGGCGTGCTGAGCGCATGATAAAGAAAAAGGCGGCGAGTAGGGATGCACAAACTAGAATATCTTGGTATTCTAGAATAGTTATTTCGAATCCAGAATATCGAATCCTATTCTATATTAAAAAGCAAACTCCAGTTAAAGTGGCAAGATCGTCAAAAATTCCTGCTTCCGCTGATAACCTCTTTGGCCAGTGTGAGTACATACTTATGATTATAGGCGGCGACTTCAGTAAAATGTTACCGTTGCGCGAAATTGTATGACGTCACAATCGGCCCTATGCCTCGAACTAACTGGGATAGAACTATGATACTAACGATTTACAAAGCTAAAAGATTAAGCCAGGAGTTTAAGTGTTTAATCTAACTACTTCCCCCGCTGAAATATTGCATGGTTATACGCTGCTCAGCGTCAACAATACGGAAAGAATATACCAAATATTTATGTGTCTGCGAGGGCTGTGCAAGAACCCAGATTCTTATAACGGGTAACTGATCAAAGAAAAAAACCGTTAACCGATGTTAGCCTACTGTTCTCTCTAGCTAATACTTAGTAATGGGAAGAACATGGGGAAAACGGGGAGTGTGCGTCAGTGGTCCTGTATTGAATCTAGGTCAACGTAACCCTAGGTCAAACCGCCGATCAAAGCAATAAACACCGCTAGAAAAGCGGCGCTGCGGTTAGACGATTTAATGTGATAATTATTTAAATGCGCAGGGAATTTTTTGCGTTATTATAAAACAGACATTGCGGCGCAACGGCGGAAGTCTGCGCGCTTATAATATCCGTTGTAATCAACGCTGTTGCAATATGTACAATGGAAATAAAAAGGAACTCCATGCAATTATAGTTTCTTAATGTGCAATGTATATTATTTCGAATCCAAATATTCGAAATAAACGTAATATTTGGATTCGAATCCTACGGGATTCGAATCCGGAAGATTCGATATTCTAGTTTGTGCATCCCTAGCGGCGAGACTAGTTGCGTGTGCACTGCTTTAATGAATATCATACACTTCGAGAATATTGAAAATAGTATTTGTGTTTGTTTGCTTTTGTATGCCCTTTTTACACTTCCTTCACTGTTCTTTTTTTTATACTTTTTACTGTTTTAGTTCTACAAAACTTCAATGCGTTTTGGTTCATTTTTTCATAATATAGTTAGAATAAAGGGAAATTTCAATTAGGAATAGTAAAAAAACTACTGAAGAAAAAAATACAGTTCAAATTTTCCTGAGTACAAAAACTTATAAAAATTAGACAGTCTACATTCCAATTTTCATATCATTTGGGGATACCAATTTCGTTTGTCAGTGCACCTCAAATTTAAGTCGAGAAGAATTTTCTTTACATATAAATTGGTGTTCACTAAAATTTACATAACATATTCTTTATTTGAGATAGACTCTAGGTAAGCGGCTTGTTTAAAAGAGGGGTAAATTATCTTTTTAAACATACGAAATATTAAATCATAGCAAAAACTTTTGAAAAACTGTGCTAATTTGAAAATGACTAAAAATTGTAAAAAACACTGCGGGACAGCATGTTTGAATTAATGCATTTAGCCGGGAGTGAAAGAGTTAAGAATGTTAGTTTGGAACGCTCGTTCAATACGAAGAAGCTTTATGAAACCCTAATCCTGTCCCGCAGTGTAATGCTGCTGGTTTATGAATGTAATGCTGCTGGTTTATGAATGTAATGCTGCTGGTTTATGAATGTAATGCTGCTGGTTTATGAAAGTTAGACAGTTCAATAAAACCCTAATCCACAAAACGATTTACTATTTATTGCATTTGGTAAATGCATGAATGTCTTTTATCCCCCACCACGCTATAAGTAACAAACATTGTAATTGTTTTTGTGTAACAATCAGTAATTAACCATTATAATTTTCACATCCTTCAAACTGCATACTTGGTTGCAAGTAGTAGCTATAGTGCAAAGTATCAACATCTTTCCACATTATTTCAGAAGTTCGATCTGAGTTCATGGTTGTGGGTGGTGGTGGTAAAGCAAACAAACTTGTCAGTATTTACGATGTTACTCAAAAAGAGTGGAGAAAAATGAAGGTAATTTGTTCAAGTGGTTAAATATTTTTTTATGTGATTATGATTAAACTTTTTGAGTTAAATCTTAAATTTCATGTCAAATTGATATATATAAATAGATTTTAACTGTGTAAAACATTTAAAATTTATAATATATGTTTCTTTGTTTTTATGTTTAAAATGGCTGACATGTGTGCAATTTTGTGATAACATTATTTAATGGTAGGATATCTAACTTAAACATGCTAGCATGACAATTTTGTGAATAACCTCTATCAATTCATTTTTAACCACTAAACAGGTGCATAAAAATTTTTGTATAAACCAGTGTTTCCCAAATTATTTGTATCGAACATTGTTACTGCCTAATTTATTCTGAGCGCCCCCAATAGCCCACTTTGGGAACCACTGGTATAAACTAATACATCACTTGGTTTGGTCTGAAAACCATTTATTTATTCTTGCCACAGTATGAAAAAAAATCACGTGTATTGACTAAATGTATGATACAACTGGATTAGTATCCCACCCATCAGTATCTGCTGACAGAAACATATTTCCTACGATCTGATTCATAAGTGAATGTGGGTTTTATGGTAAGTGGTGGTTGATACGGTGGACACATTCTAGTTATAATCTACAACCTTTTAAGCGCTGGAACCAGGAATGTAGGCCATAAAAGACGCTAACTCCTAGATTGTAGGCCATACTCCAGAGCCTGGGTTCTATCATGAATACGGGATGTAGTGGCCAAGTCGTCCAATATCCTGAAGAAAGCTGACTTTCTTGCTAGAGTAATAAAAGTAATTAAATTAGTTCAATTCTACATGCAACAGCGATCTATGTAAAATTTTGTACTTACTAGAAACCTAACCAAATCTCAGGGTGTAGCCTTAATATTATGAATGTGTGAAATGTTTTTATTAATTTCATACATTTAGGTTATTCCAGTGTGGGGCGTTTTAAGATCAGCGTTTTTCAAAACACCATGTGTCCATTGTTGGGTATTGAATATACTGATGTGTTAACCATGTTGAAGAAATTTGTTTAGCTTTGTTCTTAAAATTTACCAGGTTTAATCTAGAATACGTGACCAGTTTCACAGCACATCTGCATTGTTATATGTGAATATGTAAATACAGCTTAGCTTAAGTACAATCTAATATTTAAGCAATTGTGGTTTCACAGTAATTGTGGTTTCACAGTGAATGGTGTATAACATGTGTTTGATTTTTCGTTGTAACATTTTTTCTAAAATCTTTATAATTGAAATTTATATATAAATACCCAGAACAGTATATTACTTCTCATATAATTATTGTGTTGCTGCATCATCTACTTTCCTTTCTACAGTCAACATTGGATGGCAGAAATGAATCCACCATTGTGAAGATAAACAATCATGTCTATACAGCTGGTGGTTGGTTTGGTGGGCCAATAAATACTGTTGAGTGTTTCAATCTAAACCAAGTTGATGCTGGTTGGCAAAAAGTGGCCTCAATGATTGAAAAACGATACTATGCGGCATCTGCTGTATTACATGGTTTGTTCCTATTTCTTACAAATATTTATAGTTAAATAAAAGAATGAATACTTTAGAATTAGATAAAGAATAAAGAAAAATATTGTGTAGATAATAAAGCCATGCATTGAGATATAAGTCTACCTTTTGAGATTATCATTTTAAACATTAAAACAAATATAAAAAATATAAAGGTTTTTAATAAAAAAAAATTTTTCCGATTTACTTGATTCAATAAGTTTGTTTTTAAAATACTTATTTTTTACTTAATGAGTCCAATTCCCATCTAAATCCGTTTTTCTGATGAATTCCAACCATAATACAAACACAACTGTAAAAATTCTATTAAACCAGTTTGTTTCTAAATATTAAATCGCCATAAGCGACCTCCACTATATTCAAAAGCAGGTTCCCAAGTTACGTATCCCCGATGCTAATCTCCCACCATTCCTTTATTTAATTGTTAAAAATATAGGTGACTTTTGATATCATAAGCGTATCCCCGATGCTTATTTCCCACAATTCCTTGTGTAGAATATGGGATGAAGTTTATAGCAGGGAAGGTTTAGGATGGTATAAACAAGGTTATTATCTGGGGTGGTGTTAACAGGCGCGCCAAGCGCTTCAAAAATCAGGGTATGTAAGGGTTGGGAGAAAATCTGTTTTGCGAGTAAGCGTGAAATTTTTTTTATTAATTTGCTCTAAAAAGTTTATTATGATGTAAGTATTGTTGTATGTTGTAACGTTATGATGTAAGTGTTGTTGTATGTTGTAACGCTTTGATGTAAGTGTTGTTGTATGTTGTAACGCTATGATGTAAGTGTTGTTGTATGTTGTAACGTTATGATGTAAGTGTTGTTGTATGTTGTAACGCTTTGATGTAAGTGTTGTTGTATGTTGTAACGCTATGATGTAAGTGTTGTTGTATGTTGTAACGCTATGATGTAAGTGTTGTTGTATGTTGTAACGCTATGATGTAAGTGTTGTTGTATGATGTAACGCTATGATGTAAGTGTTGTTGTATGTTGTAACGCTATGATGTAAGTGTTGTTGTATGTTGTAACGCTATGATGTAAGTGTTGTTGTATGTTGTAACGCTTTGATGTAAGTGTTGTTGTATGTTGTAACGCTATGATGTAAGTGTTGTTGTATGTTGTAACGCTATGATGTAAGTGTTGTTGTATGTTGTAACGCTATGATGTAAGTGTTGTTGTATGTTGTAATGCTATGATGTAAGTGTTGTTGTATGTTGTAACGCTATGATGTAAGTGTTGTTGTATGATGTAACGCTATGATGTAAGTGTTGTTGTATGTTGTAATGCTATGATGTAAGTGTTGTTGTATGTTGTAACGCTATGATGTAAGTGTTGTTGTATGATGTAACGCTATGATGTAAGTGTTGTTGTATGTTGTAATGCTATGATGTAAGTGTTGTTGTATTTTGTAACGCCATGATTTATAAACATGTGGTACGCCAAACTAGATAGAAAATGGTTGAGAGATAGAAAGACAGAAAACTTAGGGTAATATGGAAGAGAGGAGATTAATTTCTTGCTTGCCTCTGTATGCGTATTCTGTCGCTTGCAAATTTAATATCTGGATTACACTTCGTAATTGCGAATGGTGGCATATTACAATGAACATACCGACTTAGCATGTTCTCCAGGCATCTCAGGGTTTTTAATCAACAAAATACGCTAAATTCAGGGTTTGCTGCATGCTCTGGCTAAATATCAGGGTATGCTGGCCTACTCTGCATACCCGCGTCCGACACCACTGTGTGTTACAGAACTAACATACATCAGAATACCACTTGATAATGGTTGGGTTAGTGGAGACTGGAGATATTTCAATATGTTGCATACATTAGAAACATTTTTATAATTATTTTCTGACCCAATTGGTGGGTCTTGCACAGTTGACTCCACACCTCCATTAATTCATGTGAATAAAATCACACCTTAGGGATTGTAACTCCACTATAAATCACAACCACACTCATGTGCGAATGTGTGAAATTAAGGTTAACTCACCTTTGGAGGAATTCCTGACATATCCAAAAATGCATAATAAATCCTGTTTGAAATTAAAGTAAATTCCTATATTTTACATTAGAATTAAATTGTAAATTTAACATGAAAATGTATTAAATTTAAAACAATGTCATTTTAAATTATAAATAAGAAATTAAAAATGGGAATCCCCAGAAACGCAACCCCACTTAATTCGATGATCAGTATTCTGTATTCGTCCATTATGTGTATTTTAGAATTGGGTAATCGGTAAAGTTTTAATAATGTTACTGGACATGGAAATACCCAAAATCAAACTCGGTTATAATTCGCAAATGTAATAACATGTGTAATAATTTCTAACTGGAGAAGTAAAAGTCTTAACTGTTGCGCACACAGCTGATATCAACTAAATATTAAAGAATGCTTTATGATTTTTACCACAAATAGTATAACCCTCACCTCTGGCATTAACTATGTAACACACATTTTTATCTAAGTATATTCTAAAGTTTGATTTGGTTATCTAGAAACTCATCAGATTCTTTCAGAAACAAATCTATATATGTCGAATGTTGATTATATATAAACAGTTGGTTTGGTTACCATTAGACCAAGCAGATATCCCTACTATGTTTAAAAAAAGTGGTTTTGCAATTTGTGGTTAACATGTAGTTGACATTTTATTTATTTATGTGTGTTTTAAAAATTTTAAATTTGTAAAACTTACTATTCAACTATTGGTTTGTTTATAGTTTATTTACAGAAATATATGTAACAATGTGCTGTATTAAATAATAAAATTCCAGATCTCATGTACACTGTAGGAGGTTGGAATTATGGTGGTCGTGTTACATTAGCATCAGGGGAAGCATACAACCCAGCAACAAATACATGGGCAAGCATTGCTCAAATGACAACTAAACGAGCTGAACATTCTCTTGTTTCTTACAATGGTTTGTGTAGTTCTTCTTGTGTATTGCGATACATGGTAATGCTTATATTCAAAATATTATTATGTAATCTATCTCATTATCAGTTGTTATAGGTGTCTAAGTTAAATCAAAAATCTTCCCATAGGTCCATTATACCCCGAATATTAGGAATATTAAAATAAATTACCCATATTTGAGAATATGGTTTATCACATAAATGGTTACAACATTGATTTCAGTGTCAAAAAAGTCTTCAGTCATAGTTTCTGAAAATAAATACGTTATATTTAGTATACTTTGTAAAAATAAGAAGTGTTATTATGCATATATGTTAATATCATTATGCATATCTGTTAATTATTTTTGCCACCAAAATATTTGAACCACTTACATATTGCAACCTTTATAGACAATATTTTGTTTAGTTGTATTATTTTCTGATGCAGTGCAAGTCACTTAATAACATATAGAAGTCCAAGTAACGTGTAGTGTTATAACAAATCATTTTGAGACTACTTAGTTTGTTCAAATATCAGAACCATACTAAAACACGGTTCGCGATTACCAGAAAAAAAACATATCTGGTTTTGCATATGCCTTGTCGGTCAGAATTAGCAACACTTGTTACTGTGGTGTTATGATCACTTTAAAAAGACCACATAGCCTCATTTAACACTTTTATAAGGTTTAAAAAATAAATGAATGTATATTTACATTTTGTAAACAATGTTGATGACACGCGACTATTAGAGAAAAATCAACATTTTTATCATAAAAGTTAAAATTAAATACTTTATAACTTAAAATTCCCAATAAACAGTATTTTATCTTAGTGGTAATAATGTCATTGTTACACTCAAAATCCAGACAGATTTGTTTCTGTTTTTTTGCAACTTAAACCTCTCTTTAATTTAGTTTAGTTGTATTATGTAAGATTAAAGTTTTATTTGTAAAATACAACTTTACTAAGCCAATAATGAATGTTTATTAACAAGAACACTTATCTATGAGCATCGATTTGGAGTATAGAACACAATGCATTCCTTTAATTTAGCTTTACTTCAAAATATTCACCAGATTTACGATGATCATTTTCCCAGACCACACTAGTTTACAAGCACACTTATCGCCCTAATTTACATGTACAAAATTTCCCCTCAATCTTAAAGCAATAAACACCAGAACTATTTGCAGTTAACAGCGTTGCCTCTTGAGGTTTAAATATATCATACTAAGAAGCTTATATAGTTTTGTATGTAAGTTTTAGTGTAATAAATAATTGGGTTAAATCCTTTGGTTTCATTTTAATGGCTCCTTTTCCTTTACTTTTGAATTGTATTGTAATATATTTTTTGCAAAATTATCTGTTTAAAGCCTCAGTGGGTACCGTCCTATCATTATTTTGTTATGGGATGTACAAAATTACATTCTTTATTGAATTTGCCTAGTTTGTTTCCGTCAAACCTTCTTCTAATAGATGTTCTTAACCATTTGGAATACATAGGAGTACAAACAAAAATTAAACATGGAATGATTTAAGGAAAGTAGGATACTAAACTACTTATTAAATATAAAAAAAAAACTATTTTGTCTCTTAGTTTTTAGTCATTGTATTTCCAACATTATGCAAAGGAATTAATCTTAATAAATAAAAACATTATTTATCGCTATAGAGTGTTAAACGCAAGCCGAACACCTGAAATTTCCCCCAAATTTTTGTGTAGGCTTCCAATTTAGTTTTGTAAAATGGTTTGCAATAAAGGGTTTGGTTTAGAGCCTAAACAAACTAAAGTAATTTATATATACCGTAGTTTATATATTTTAACATATATATTTTAGATTTTTTTAATTAAATCGTAATAAGACTTATACAGTAGGTTATACTGTACCAAAAAGAAAAGATTTTAGTAAGTAGGTCAACTCCTTTATTTATTGTATTAATTATTACATATATACTAATTATATTTATAAAGTAATTAAAGCCTCTTCCACATTAAAAAAAAGGTTTTGGTCTAAGACCACAAACTTAGTTCAAGCACACCAAAAACAATTTTGTGGTGTAGTAAGTATATCTTGCTTAGCAATACTTACATTATTGACAGGATGGTTTTTATAGCGAAATATTCAACTTCAACCGTTAAAACATATGAATCACAGCCATTCCAGTTCCATTTAGCTTTTAAACAAATGGTGGAACATTTTTCTAAGTTGTAAGAATTTTATTGAAACCCATTTGTAGCAGAAATGGTTTGTGTATGATAGAACATATGGTTGATTAGGTTCACTATAGGAAAATGACAAACATGGGGAAACAATATGAATGCTTCTTACAAGTTTGTATTTATTCATGTTGTGTATCTAATTTTTGTGTAAATATTTTACAAACAGTGATGGTTAACACATTGCTGGCGCTTTGGTTTATTTTATGTTTTGAAGTGTATTCTATACATGACTCTGCATATTACCGGTAACCTGTCCATTGTTGCATAATTTGTAACAAAAAATACAATTATTTTAATGATCACAATTGTAGATAATTGACACATTGTTATGGTGCTGGATAAAGCGACCAACATTTTTGCACCCAGTTGGTATCAAGCCTCAGGCTCTCACATTAGCATCCCTGGTCTTGAGTTTGACATTCTATTATGTGGAACAGAATTAATCACAGAAGTGTGACAATATGGCAATAAATATAACAAGATTATTCTTATACAGGTCATATATATGCATTTGGTGGATATGATGGCAACAATCGATTAAATTCCATGGAATGTTTTGATCCAATGACTGGGAAGTGGGAAGGATTAGCTTCTATGAAAGAGAAGAGATCAGGATTGTCTGGAGTTGTTTGCAATGATGACATTTATGCAATTGGTTTGACATTATTCAGATTTTAATTTTTCATAATAATATTTGATTGTTATTAATATAGAAATAATATTTGTAAAAACAAAATTTTAAACTTTAATGCTAGTCTTCTAAGGTGGTAAAAATGATTTTGTCCATAAAAATTAATTTAACTTTAAGCAAATATAAAATTTATATTAATTTATATTATAATAGTATTTATTTGTTTCCTTAAGCATCCAAACACCTTTTAATTTTATTTTGTTAATTTTTTTTCCTATGATATTTTGCTCTGATATTTCTGAACCGAAAATAATTATTCAGTTAACATTTTTAAATGAAGTTGTAGATGTATAAAATCGTCTATAAAAACCCAAATTGGCTCAAAATAACCATAATTATAACCAACTTGGCGTGAAAAAATCCTCCAATATATAAACAAGTTATGAATGAGTTAACACTTAAAACCACCATAAAATGGTAGAAAATTTCAGCATAAACTAAAAGTACTAGGGTCACCCATTCTCATCTTGAATTAAATTCGGGGAAATTCAAATCTTGGCTCAACTAAAGAAGGAGGAGGAGGATAGGATGGGATGTTTATTTTTATTCCCGTGAATGTGAAAACCAATGTGGGTAACACACTGGCAATCGTCAGATTACCTCGCGCCCATCGTCGGGTTACTGGAGCTATTGCCGTGTGTTGGGTGTGATAGACACGTTGCTTCGATTTAGTAGAACCCATTAATCCGCTGGGTTTAGGCAATGTTTGTTAATTGCCTTAATAAAGGACATAACCGACTAGCTAGTGACCCTTCGACTGAAAGGCGTCACACTAACCCATCAACCTAATCAGTCGGACTTAATCAACTGAACTTAACAACTAAAACCAATAATCATTTTGTTTTAATGCCCCATAATAACAAAAAGAAAATGAACAATTGATTTAACTTTTTGAGAGATGTTGGCAAATATTTATTGGATGTGCAATGGCAAATTTAGGGTAAGATGCACCAGGAAAATTCCATACCCAAGGATATATTCTTGTTTTTAAATGTTAAAGGACTGTAATTATTTTAAAGACTTGAAATATTAAAGAAAATGGAAAAGGTATAAATGGGAAATTTAATATTGAATTGAAATATCCCAGTTTACGACGAAAAATCTCCCTATAATAGTAATATGTGGAAAGGAATTCTTTATAATACACTATTTCTATGTGTATTAAGCAGCTGGGAACTCAAACCCAACATAATTCGATAGAGAATGTCAATACAAACAAAAAGTGCAAACAGCCCATTCCGATCTTTAACTGTTTTCCCGAACATCCCCATTACACTGGGCCACACTCATACTATTTAACATCCCATATTAACAGGAGAAAATATCAAATGGAGATCAAATTTTACAGATGTTAGCTACTTCTATTGAATATGTACTGGCATATTAAGTCATACTACAATAAAAATCATATCCCCAAACCTATATCAAAAAATCCATATGTAATTGGTCGTTTTAACCCAATTTAAAAACAAAAAAATCTTTCATAAGATTTAAAATTTTAGGATTATGTTAGCATCTTTTTTTTTTTTTTTTCTATATCAACATAAATACTTTTATGAATTGACTATGGATATTAGGTTTGAATTGATTTATTAGGTTTGAATTACTTGGGAAACCATTAGTTTTTGTTTGCAGAAACATTTTATTTAAATTTTTAACTAGTAAGCCTATGGATTTCTACTTGGAGCATAGCATACAGTCAAAACACTAAACACCACTACACTGTGGTAGACACTGCCTACCTTTGCTCAGTTTTAAGTCTGATATTATTGTTAAAATAACATAAGTTTTTCTTTAATTAACATTAAAAGATTATTTTGTTACATCTGCTTACTTGCTAATATTTAATATCTTGTTTTAACATATTCAGGTGGGAATGGACTTAATAAAGTGGAATGCTACAATGTCCGTACCAATACCTGGTCAGATGCTGGCAATTTGAACTACAAAAGACATCGGTGCATCTGCATGCGTCTTGAATGGAAAAATCTATGTTATTGGAGGGTAACTAATTATTACTAACACTATTGGCATTTATATTCAACAAGAATTATTTTCTAGCGAAGGTAAAAATGAGTCGACCACAGTTGAGGTTTATGATCCAGTTATCAAAGAATGGAAGATTGAGACCAACATGGATATTGCCAAGAATTTGGTCATCAGTTGTAGCTTTATAAGCAGGAAAATAAACTGACATTTTTAGAAAGCTCAATATTTCTAGTCATTTTGAATTTTTTCTTCATTAATCTGGACAAAATTATACAGATTGATTTCATTTCATTGAATTAATATTAATATGTTATAAATGCCATTCAAAAATACGTTTTGAAATTAAATCGCTATCTCTCAATGTAATGCTTTAAACAAATTCAATTTTGTGATGTCACATGACCTGAGTAAATGTGGCTTTATGTATCTTCTCTATATTTTTCATTTCTTCTCCTTTTAATTGAACCATTAAACTCGGTTATTTGCTTTAAATCATGATTTAGTTTTACAGCTGACATGTGTTTCTTAAAATTGGCAGATCTTGGAGATTTTTTCTGTTAAATAATAGCTACACTTTTATACAATGTATTGAGTAATTGATTTTGTCTTTACATATAGTAGATTAATTTTTTAATTATAATATTGTTAATTAATCTTGTTTTAACATGTGACCAACCGCACGACCACACTTTAATGATTTCTATAAAAAAGGACATTGGTATTGTTTTTTTTACTTTTTATTTCGTTTAACCATATCACATTTTTAGTTTGAAAGAATATTATGTTTAAACTTAACACCAATTTCACCACATATTCTGGATGAACTTCTTAAATAATCTCTGTTGTGTTTTTGTTATAATATTTTATTACATAGTGGATTGTGGTGCTTTATAATTATTGTATACTCATTGATTTTGTATTTAGAACTAGCTACATCAATTTTAAACTTTGTGTAAATGCTTGTGGGATAATGGCTGCAAATGAATTTCATGGGAAAGAATACAGAGGTGATCATGAAGTATATGTACTGGATAAAGTAAACCGGTATGTATTTCAACAAACTAACAAATAGCGATCACATACATTATTTATATGATAAAAGTAAGCTAACACGTTTGCTCCTCATGTTTGTGTGCAAATCTTAAAAAAAAAACAATATTATACAATCTTGCAATACTATGATCAAACCAACCCAGGAACACTAATATTTGCAATCGTTGTAGACAAAAACTACATAAGCTATAAAAATACACAAAATTTACAAAAAAAAAAGAATCTGCAAAAAATAACCCTCCCATTTTAAAAAAAAGAAAACAGCGTTGTTCGACAATGCTTAAACTTGAGTTGAATAGGGGGCGTTTCATACTTGCTGCTTAAAGTTGCTTCTTATATAACTTGTGTTCACCCACTTATTACAAATGTAGTTAAAACTTTCAATTAAACTTATTGTCAAAAATTAATCTTTTCAGCAAGGTTACTTTGTCCATTTCCACTTGTTTCTTTAAGATGATTAAGGCGTTGGTTAAGGCCTGAACTACCGTACGATCACTTGCGAGCTGCGCAGTGGAAAGTTTGTTTACAGAATGCCAACCATTTGTTACAGTTGCCAATGAATCTAATTCCTTTTGATTTTTTTCTTTTTATTTAGTAGATATATGAAGCTTAACATTTGAAAAGACTACGTGTTTAAACGTGCTCAGTGATGTGGTCTACAATGGAATCACCCAAGTAGTTTGCCAATTCCTTCATTGTTGCTGGGATGCAGATGCAACAATCCAATGTAAAAACAGTAAGTCTATGTATAAGTTACTATATATTTTCCACAGGCTTATACAGCAAGTTAACAAAATATTCAATTGCAAAGCCATTGTCACTTAAAACCAACTAAATAAATAAAATCAACCGTGCTGAGGTGCGAAAGGATTGTAGATGCGATTGGGCCATTAACATTTTTCTTTTTGAGGATAAAACATGAATATCTTAATCCTATAAAAACAACAATTATTCTGTATTTGACTAATTTTTGTTATAATGTAGCCTATCATACGTTTCTGAAATGCTAATTTGTGCTTTTTTATTTTAGAAGCGAGACCTCTGTGCACCTCGCCGTTATACTATATAGGTATTACACGTAGAATGTGTGAGGATATTGGATGCATTTATGAACCTAACGACTCTTCCTGCTATATGAGTAAGTTGATGTTAACCTAATTATAATGTTTCCAATTATACTGTTTAGGTACTGTAATTGGTCATAAATAACCCGTGTTAAAAATATGCAACATAACAACGGTTATTTTCGTATCTAAATTAGCAAATCACATAGATTCGTCCCGTAATAGTGTGTTGCAAGCCGAATTATAGATACTGTGCAATTTCAAATTATAAATACGATATAATAGCGCGATGCAATCATAGTGATGAACTGTGCGTACTTTGAAATACATCGCCCGAAGCACTGTTTCACACAGTTAAATGCTTATTTACATCAGGGCGTCCACAAGACCAACAACCAACTCGTACGACCACTGTTTCTGTCACCACGACAATCGCACCACAAGGTAAGAAATTACCCTTCTAAATCATCGCATTACACATATTAGAGTGGTGATTTCCAAGAGCGGTTAATCTCATTTAAGTGTGAACAGGCTAATCGGACGCAACTTATAATCAGATTAGACCAAAATCACCTGAAAATCTGATGGATATTTTTATAAATGTTTTGTGTAATGTGAGATAGAATTCTTTACAACCTAGGTCCTAGATCTAGAGCATCCGACCCAGTTTTCGTACTTACAATGTATATAATTCAACTGTTAGGTTTTTGTGCAACGTCGCAATTAGCTGACATCACCTGAACACATTAAATTGATGGGTTGTACTTAAACTAAAGGGCGACTGAAGCATAAACATCACACTGCGACTTTCTAATAAACTGAAGCGAGTTATCAGACGATTGTTCGTGTGTAACTCACCTGCGTTTTCCCATTCACCGGGACAAATCATGTATATTCCTATAAACCTTGTATTTAGTGACTTGCCCTGAGCTGGCTGCTGCTGTATTATCATCAATCAGCTGCACCGATGGCGAAAATGCTGGCTCGGTTTGCACAATGACATGTGATCCTGGCTTCGTACAAATGGGCAACGCTGTTTATACCTGCAATACATCGGGAAACTGGAGCCCAACGATGGACTTTTCTTGTCGAGGTAAACGTGATATCCTGTTGACTGTCGCTATAATAAACGTTAACGGTAAAGCTAGAGGGAGAAAAAAACAACCAAACTGAATGACGCAGTAAAGGGTTTTCTTCTATCCTAAACTTTCAGTATTCCTAACTATCTTGCCGATAGTTTGACTTGACCTTTAATTTTACACAACCCTCAAGGGGAATTCCCGCTCTGGGGGAAAATGTAAAAAGCGACACGGTTTCAACATTTTTGGAGTTATCTCTGATATCGCGGGTTGGAAAAGAACAACTACAACACCTAACATCTCTCAAATGAAAAATTACAAGCACTTATTTTAATAAGATTTACATATAGCTTAATAAAGTTAACAATCACATTACAGATCTCCAATGCGAAGAGTTAATACTTGATGCTTACATTATTAGTAACTGTACAAATGAGAGATATCGTAATTCTGAGTGCATGTTTACCTGTCAAGCTGGGTATAATTATTCTGGAGTTGACAGTAAAACATGCCTGGACAGTGGTGAATGGTCGGAGGGTAACACATTGTGTGTAGGTAAGCCATCTTATTATTAATAATGTAATAGATAAGATAGAATATTTATGTTATGGGCTCGCGCTTGTTAAAGCTGGTTTACTAGAGCATTGGCTGGGCTGTCTTACGGTCTTTGGCGAGCTGCGCAGTGGAAAGTCTATTCGTGTACTCTGCACAGAAAAACCTCAAATTCAAATACTATTTCTTGATTCAGTTTAGTTGTATTCTGCGTCTCATTCAATATACGGTTTATTCGCGAAGCAAATTACTTAGTACGTTGATGTAGGTTATATTATACTACATATATTTCAGAATGTATAGGGCATTTCACGAGGTCCGAAAAGTTTACGTGCGAGAAGTTTTACTATTGCGCATTTTACTAACTGTAAGAAATTAGGTGGAAAAATTATGTTAATGATTTAAATCAGAGGAAATACAAAGGCCCATACAAGGTGATAATTACGTAAAGAGTAATAAAACATGTGAGAGAAACCGCAAACGCAAAAAAAAATGAAGTTAAAACACAAAATATTTTACAAATTTATATTATTAGAGGTACTACAATGTTTATCCCTGTGAATTTAAAAATTCAAGAGGCATTAACACATGCGCAATTGTCAGATTACCTTGCACTTACCGTCAGGTTTATAAAGCTATAGCGATGTGTTGTATATAAATAAGATGTTTCTTTGATTCGGTAGAACCAATTATTCCACTGATTTCAGACAATATCCGTTAAGTACCTTGTCCCATGAAACAACCGACAAGCTAGTTCCAATAAATCGTCATAGCACGGTGCCACAGTCCACCATGCTTAATTTTTTTACCGTT
>CH001855.1:7819-27274 GCA_000149265.1 Ciona savignyi | reverse complement strand
ATTAGTTTTAAAAGATGCTACACTCTTTACCAATATATAGGAAGCCTTGCAGTATCCTGGGTAACTCGAATTTTTGCATTACTAGTTAGCATCTTTCATTGTCCCATTATATTTTTAATCACAGTTATGCACCAGAATTACTATTGGATAACCATAATCTCCGCCAATATAACCAATTAAAACTGTTAATCTTTTTGCAAAACAAAGTACAAATAATACGATATATTATAATAGAAATATCATCCGGTTCTGGGGGTTGCAATTTCTACACCGATCTTACTTCTGGGTATTGGTTTGCAACTTCACGTAAAGTTACAATGCAACAGATGTTTCGTTATCCATGGGAAATGATTGGTAGTTGCAACCAACATGCATCATTTGATATTTACATGAACCAAGTAAATGTACGTCGTTGTTTCATGTTTGTTGTTGATTTTGTATTTGCAGTTTTGTGATTTGTTACAAACATTTTAATTGCCTTGCTGTTAACATGAGACCATTTGAACAAATCTATTAGATATTCCAGATTATAGCAATATGTAATGTCTAAAGAAAACAATATCAAACCACAGGGTTCAAAACTAAAACTTCATAAATAATGAGTAAAAATAAAAACCAGGAAATCAACTTAGTAGCCCCCGAAATATAATTGTTTTTTAAAGGGTAAGGTATTCGTAGAAGTAATATTTCTTGTAAGTATCCTGCCTGAAGTGATATCTATCCACAAAATTCAGGGAAGAAGCCTTTTGCTTCTAAAATACGGAAAACTTATTTAAACACAAATTACTTTCAGGGAGCTGTTGTTCAGTTGCAATATAGCCAGCCTTTATTGTCACACCTTGAAATAAGAGATGAACATGGAAATGTATTTCTTCAGGGATACCGATTTAATCTGTTTTAGTAAGTTCACTCAACTTTGTTTCTTATATAAATGAATTAAGTTTAAGGGTGATCAACAAAGGCTTACGCAAGCTTAATTGTGAACTTGGCCTAACCTGTGTTGTTTCGCCCCTCTCTTTTCTAACCCCTGAAAGTAAACATGATTACTGTATACTATCTTGCATGCTAAAAACATAATTTTTGAATCATTTACAGTACAATATCTAGTGTTTTTGTTTTTTCAGTGGCCAAGGGAACACAGACATCTTCAATAATAACTACCAAGTTAATTTTTTCTTTCGTTATGGTTCACCGTATGTCTATTACAAAGTAACATACTCTGGAAATTGGGAGATTCGGCATGTTTTTTTTAACATTCCCCAACTAGCAAGTACAAGAAGTCTTTCTCTTGGGATTAACCGCAGTTTAACTTACTCCAACATCGGATCCGGAGTGTGTTCGATGTGTGTGTATTATGCATGAGATATTTTTATCATTTTATTTAAAACGCCTTTTAAGTGGGTCCTGTTTTAAACTTGTGAGGTACTCATTACCAAGTTTGATTTTAAATGGCATGATGTATATGAATCGGTTGCAATATCCATTTGCCCCCACGATTATTCTTTACAAAGATAATAAACTAAATGTTGGAATATACATATTGCAGCTTTTTGTGTTGCAGACCAGGGTGGCTTAATTCTAATCTCTGATACAATAATTTGCCATTGTTTTAAAGGATATTCTTGTTTTTTTTTATGTAGAATAGGATAGAATACTCCTGTTTATCCCCGTATATGGGAAAACCAAGAGGGTAATCGCACGGGCAATCGTCAGATCACCTCGCGCCCACCATAGGGTTACCGGAGCTATTGCAGTGTGTTGTATATGATATTGCAGTGTGTTGTATATGATTAATTTGGTACAACCCATTAATCCGCTGGGTTCAGGCAATGTTCGTTAAGTGCCTTGCGCAAGGACACAACTGACTAGCTAGCGACTAGTTTCGCACCTGCAGAATGTTAGCCTATACACGAAGTGTTCTAATATGCCGTTACACACTACTGTTTTGGCAGCAAAATATAGGTAGGAAACTCGTATTTGTCCTTGCGGGTGGGACATTGAATAGTCAGATCACCTATTGATTCTTTTTAATAAGAGAAATCATGCTCGTATAAATAATTGATTTATTTGACGGCCGCGTCCGCTATGTTTATTAAATTATATTATTTTTTAATGACGTGTTTTAACGACTGTTCGTTTTGCCATGTCGTAATTTTATTCGTTTTTAAATACTGGGGCAAAAATGTATAAACTAAACTAAACTAGTCCTAACATAAATATCCTATTTTATGTCAATAAAGCAAGGGGATTTCCCGACCAGCTTACTTAAGTATCGAAACGGCGAGTCTTCTTTACTTTTAAGCCCGGACTGAAACATTTCTTAGACTTTGTTTGGCGGGAAATGTTGAAGTTAATTTTCTTAAACGTACTTTCTTATGACAAGACCACTTAATTTTTGTAAACTTTATTTTAATTTACAATAATTTTGTCATAAAATTCTTTTATCGACAAATTAAAATTGATTTCGCAATTTTTATATAAATTGTCTCTCAAATCTGATTTTAAAGTGCTAATTTCATCATCTTTATTTACTTTTTTGCAATATTCCTAATTTGCAAAAGCTTTGCAGCATAAAAAGCTGATGTTGCATAAAATAAGTTTCACAATAAAAATGTGACTTTTTGTTCAGGCGGATATTTATCGCAGAGCACAGTGCAAGTTAAGGGGAGGGAAAGCGGGAAGGGGGAGGAAAACTGCTTACAAAAATTATGGAAATTAATTTTAAAGGGGAACTGAAGTCAATTTTAAGAATATCTTAATAAATGGAAAAAACTACGCTGATTTCAAAAATCAAATCAGTTTCTTCCAATATTTTTTTGTTAAAGAGTTATGAGCAAAAATGCATTTCATTTTATGTTAGGGGATTTCCCGTATTACGTCACTGACGGTGTTGAGATTTCGTGCCTATATGCATTGTACACAATCATGTGCCAGTTTAGAGGTGAATTAGTAACAGAAGCGCCTGCAGGAGCGTTGTATTTTTGTTTTTTTATGGAGACTTAGCATAACACTTGTCATATAGCCTAACTGAACCAATGTACGCGCGTGACAGCTTACCTAAAGCGCGCTCATTCAGGCCTGCACGATCCTGGACCTAAGCTGAATGCTGAGGTATACAGGTCTCGTATTTAAATGACTTTAGAATAATAAGTCTTAGCAATTTATATCATAAATCATAGAAGTGAAGACAGAACAAGAAAACTAGAACAGGAGGCAGTAAACTGTAACTGCCAGCAATTTATAGAAATAAACCAGCCATCAATCAAAGATCAGACTATGCGGTGGGAACAGCCTATTTCTTTCATGATTGTTGCTTTACAATATAAAGCTATAATCTGCAATATAGACTAGCAATGTTATTATCAACCCCTAGGCTACAAACTGAGAAGTGTGAGGGATTTGGTATACATATGCATAGAAGTTGTAACTAATTTCTTTTGTTTTCTTCATTTCTAGAGTAAATTTAAGTTAATGTTGTAACACTAAAATGGATGACAGTTTTCAGCATTCTGGCATGGATGAAAGAAATTTTATTGTACACAATAAAATAACACAAATTCAGTCATATGGGTTTAAACCAAGGAAAACGTCTGAAAGTATCTTTGAAAATGCAAGCCCTATAGAAGAAAATGTTTATTTAGAAACATTACCTATTGACATGACTTGGTGCCGTTGCAAAAACTGTATTCTTATGGACACACCGCAAGAATGTTTATGCTGCATGAATGTACATGCATTTGTACACAAAATAACACCACACTGGACTTGCACTACTAAAAGCCCTTATTTTTCAATTATCTACTTGGATAAAGAAGTTCTTGAAGTTGCACTTGATGTACTGGGTTGATCACTATGTTTAAAATCATAATCAGAAAAATTAAAAACTGTTGGAACTGTATTTTTCACCAAGTGGTTTGTTTTCATCATATTGGCCACTCCATTGGAGTCAAATACAATTTTACTATGATAATCCTTGTCACAAATATGTGCACTACACACGGTGATTCTTTTTCCAGGTAGTTTAGAACGCTTGCATTGTTGTATCCATTGCTTCATCTGTTTTTTGTCGTTGTGAGGAAATCGATGGAAGAGCACAGGTGGATTGGAATTTCGTGTGCTGTAATAGGAATTTGTACATCCCGGAGCAAAACAATATGCTCCAATCACTCTTCCTTCCTTCTCAGTGGCTTAACTTTAGGCATTTTACAATATCTAATAAAAAGAACTAAATTGGAAAAGTGGTATATTCTTATTAACTTATTTGGGTAGTTAAGTACAGATCTATTATATATATTCTTCACTTACTTATCTGAGTGCTTGCTGGGTACTTATTGTCATACTACACATTGGCTACTCAACTGTGGATTAACTGGTTTATGCAATAAGTGGTATTCTCAACCAGTAGGCTAATGCTCAGTTTCAATAACAGCAGACATTAAATGCACCACATACGCAACAGCAAAACATTATACAAACAGCCAATGTAAACCATGAAAGAAATAGGCTTTTCCCACCGCATAGTCTAGCCTTTGCCTAATGCCTAATGGCTGGTTTATTTCTATAAATTGCTGGCAGTTACAGTTTAATGCATTCTGTTATAGTTTTCTTGTTCTGTCTTCCCTTTTATGATTTATGATATAAATTGCTAAGACTTATTATTCTAAAGTCATTTAAATACGAGACCTGTATACCTCAGCATTCAGCTTAGGTCCAGGAGGCCTTAATGACCGCATTTAAAGTAAGCTGTCACCATGTACATTGGTTCAGTAAGGCTATATGACAAGTGTTATGCTAAGTCTCCATAAAAAAAACGAAAATACAACGCTCCTGCAGGCGCTTCTGTTACTAATTCACCTCTAAACTGGCACATGATTGTATACAATGCATATAGGCACGAAATCTCAACAACGTCAATGACGTAATACGGGAAATCCCCTAACATAAAATGAAATGCATTTTTGCTCATAACTCTTTAACAAAAAAATATTGGAAGAAACTGATTAGATTTTTGAAATCAGCGTAGTTTTTTCCATTTATTAAGATATTCTTAAAATTGACTTCAGTTCCCCTTTAACCCTTTCCCTAAGGCTAAACACTAATTTCAACCCTAGATCTAACACCAACCCCATGTTTAACACTAACTCTAATGCCCTAATATTCAATTTAGTGTGCAGTTTTCATCCTTCCCTCTTTCCCTTCCATTTAGTTTTTCCCCAGGGCACATAAAAAGGTTAGCAGTGTTATTAAAAATTTACCAGATCGATTGCAGTGTGTTGTGTGTGATACACAAATCCCTTCAATTTAGTAGAACCCTTTAATCCCGTAATCCGCTGGGATTCAGGCAATGACCGTTAAGTTCCTTGCCCAAGCACACAACCTACTGGCTAGTGACCAGTTTTGAACCTGCAATCTTTCGATTAAAAGGCGTTGGACTAAACCACCAGACAGATATTTTATTTTTTAATGACTTTAAGTAGACATTCTTTATCAACACAATGTACATTTAGATATATTTATACAGTTGGTGCAATACTAAAAGGAAAAAAATGGAAAACTTCTCACTAAAGTTAGTAAGCTAATTCTCTACTTTCCTTTTCTGTTTTTTAGTTCCTCCCTTTAGTTGTGCCCTTGGGCAAAAGGCTTAGTTGATGATGGGTGGTATTAGTTCATTAGTGGGTAACACTTAAACAAATGGAACACCTTATACACTAGCTCAAATTTTCCAGTTATCAAGCTGTAACAATGATTTTGATTTATTTCATGAATATTTAATTGTCTTTTAAAGGGACACATTGGTTTTGTTAAAGTTATATGGTTAGTTTGATTGCGAATTTTGTTCTTTTGTAAAGGTATACTTATTATTATGAAGTTGTGTTACATATTTTAATGTAATTCCTTTTTAAGATTTTATATTCATCAATTCTGCATTTAGCCACATATATATTTTAAACATTGTGTAAATGCTTGTGGGATAATGGCTGCAAAGGAATTTCATGAGAAAGAATACAGAAGTGATCACGAAAGTATATGTACTGGATAAAATAAACCGGTACGTATTTCAACAAACTAACAAATTTCTAATCACATTTAAATTTACCACGTTTAGGTTTCGTGAAGAGAAGAAGCTTTGTGATGTCACATTTAAGGTGGAAAATAAAGAGATTTATGCTCACAGAAAATATTCTGGCAGGATTTTGCAAATATTATGAGAACATGTTCCTTTCAGAGGTAACCTGAATTTTACTTAAAAAGTAATCTAATCATGTAAAATTAACAATTTAGTCAATTTAATCATTAAATAACTTAATATTGTGTTAAAAATGTTTAATCTGTTTTAAAACTTCCTCACTGTATATCATTTTATTGGTTCAATACACCTTTTTTAATATTTTATTTGTAGTTCAAGGAAAGTTATCAAGACGATATTGAAGTAAAAGGAGTCCAAGCACCAATACTCAGCTTACTTTTCACATTCATTTACACGGCAGTGATCACAATAAACAGTGAGACTGTTTATCAAATTTATGAAACCGCCAATATGTTGCAATTCAAATGTAAGTTTATATATAAAAGCTCCATGTTTAGTGTTCTTACATGCTTTATACTCTGCAGATGTGGATGAGTATTGTGTGAACTTTCTTAGAGACACACTTAATGTTGGTAACTGCATTGGTGTTCGTGCTTTTGCACAAAAATACCAAATCTCAGAGTTAGTAAAAACGTGTGAACAATTCATCGTTGGCAACTATGAGAAAGTTTTAAGTGGATTGGAATTTAAGGAACTGACTTTTGATGAAAGCGAATCTATTCTTGCTATGAAAACTAAACAGGTGTATATGTATAACTTAATCATTTTAAGGCAGATGTTATTTTTCAGCTTGCCAGTTTTAATTTTGTTTTGGTATTAACATGTTTTAAATGTTGTTGTTAACCTTTATAGATGATTGTTGAAAATGCCAATTTTATGTGTGTTCATAGAAATCTTAAATTATCATTTAGAAATGTTGTGAGGAGACGATATTCAGAAGCATCTTGAATTGGATTAAACATGATTTTGAAAATCGTCTACAATTCTTTGAACGATTGTTTCAACTGGTTGATGTAACAAAACTTTCAACTAAATTTCTAAGTGAAGTATCTCAAAAATCAGAAGTGAGATTTAAAATATTTCATTGTATTGTCTAAGATGTGTATTATAACTAAAACAATTATTATGGGTCCCATTTGGAAAAATGGGACACATATTGTTTTTGTCCGTTTTTTTTTTTTCTTTTTTTTTTTTTTTTTTTCGTCAAACGCTTGACAGGCATGGCATGTCGCCCCGACATCTACCAGAAGGAAGAATAGAATCGCAATGAAACTTCGCCATTTGTTAGACAACATGGTCTAGATGAACAGAAACCAACATTTTGGGAGATAAAACCAAGGGAATTCCCCTGGGACGTTAAAAACCAAAACGGTGTTTTTTTCTAAAAAAAATAGTTATTTTGGGCATAGCGCTTGAACGACAACTCCAATTTGTATCAGATTTGGTGAAATGTAAGTGCATTAGTCACTGATTTAACACTTAGAAGAAATAAAAAATTTACCTAGGGAAATACCCTAAACAATAAAATATTGTTCTCAAATCATGATGTGTGACAAACACGCCATTTCGCCCCGACATCTACCAGAAGCAAAAATGGAATCGCAATCAAACTTTGGTATTTGTTAGACAACATGGTCTAGATATACAGAAACCAAAATGTTGGGTAATAAATCCAGGGGAATTCCCCTGTGACGTTACAAACCAAAACGGTATTTTTTTTCGAAAAAAATTGACTTTTTGGGGCATGGCGCTTGAACGGATGTTACAATTTAAATCAGATTTTCTGGAATGTAAGTGCATTAGGCACTGATTTAACAGTTATAAGAAGTAAAAAAATTACCTGGGGAAATACCCTAAAAAATAAGATTTTGTTTTCAAATCATATTTGTGACAGTCATGCCATTTCGCCACGACATCTACCAGAAAGACTAATGAAATCGCAATAAAAATTTAACATGTTTTAGACAACATGGTATAAATATGCAAAAACCAAAATTTTGGGTGATAAATTCAGGGAAATTCCCCTGGGACGTTAAAAACCAAAACAGTATTTTTCCTAAAGAATTAGCTGTTTTGGGGCATAGCGCTTGAACGGCTGCTCCAATTTGAATCAGATTTTCTGGAATGTAAGTGCATTAGTCACTGATTTAACACTTAGAAGAAATAAAAAAAGTACTTAGGGAAATACCCTAAAAATAAGATTTTGTTCTCAAATCATGATTGTGACAAGCATGCCATGTCGCCCCGACATCTGCCAAAAGGAATTATGGAATCGCAATGAAAATTTGACATTTGTAAGAGAACATGGTTTAGATACGAAGAAACCAAAATTTTGGGTAATGAATCCATGGGAATTCCCCTGAGACGTTAAAATCCAAAAGGTTTGTTTTCCAATAAATTAGCTTTTTGGGGCATATAACGCTTGAACGGCTGCTCTAATTTTGATCAGATTTGGCGAAATGTTGGACTATTAGACACTTTGTGCCAATTAAAAGAAAGAAAACATTTACTTAGGGTAATTACGTTAAAAACGACGATATGTTCCTGAATTATGTTTGTGACTGGCATGCCATATCGCACTGACAAATAAGACAAGCAGTCGACAAATCAGATTAAAACTTTAAGAATTGTTACATAACATGACCCACATATGTAAAAACAGAAACTTATCTACTAAACCTAGGGGAATTCTCTGACACATGAAAAAACTAAATCGGGCTGTTTTGGCAATTTAGCTTCATTTCACTTCAGCGCTTGAAAAGAAGGTTTAATTTAAAATATTTGTGGTGAAAATGTTCGTAAATTTAAGACTTTTATTCTTTTTTAACTACACATGGAAAAGAAGTTTGGCTTGATAACTCTGGGACCCATGCGTTTATGCTTGCAGAAACAAACTACATATACTCAGTGTATAAAATACAAATTGTGGTTAGGGACCCTGTAGCATGAGTATATGGCCTACAACAAGTGGTTTACAAATAGTGGTGGTTAAACACGTGGTTGACACTCTCTAGTTACTAATGAAATGTTGTCATTCTAATTTAAAGTTTGTTGTAGTTTATATGATTTTGTGTTATTCCATAATGATGCCAATATGTCGATAATATGCATAACATTTTTAATATGTAAAAAATTTAGAAGAGTGTCGTATGTCCAATTTTAGCTAGAACAATAAACCATGTATTTATGATAATCAATTATATTAAGATAATTTAACTTGCTTAATGTTTATAACCCACAAAAATACAGTTGGGGCTACTTCGAAAGTCAGGACCTGATTAAAAGTGACACGATAGCTAGTGCTTTGGCACGTCAGACATTTCAATTAAAAATATCCCACATATTAGTCTAGTGGTTTAGTGCGTCGCCTTTTAGGTGAAGAGTTACATGTTCGAAACTGGTCGCTGGCTAGTTAGTTGTGTCCTTGGGCAGGCACTTAATTGCATTGCCCGAACCCATCTGATTACTGGGTTCTACCAAATTGAGGAATGTTCTCCAGTAACCCGACAGTAGGTGCAAGATTGCCCATGTATTAACTGACGATTGCCTATGTGTTAACCCTCTTGGTTTTTGCACTCACAGGGGTAAACATATTAATATCCTATTCCTTAAATGCCTTATTTTGATATAACTGAGTGTAAAAATAAATCATTGTCATTACTTAATAAAAACACTATGTTTCCTGATAGACATGGTTGAAAACATCCAAAGTTTTTATAAATGAACTTCTTCCTGAACTATTCAATCGAATTCCTCAGTTTGCCCAAGATGGTGCTGAAGCAGGTAATGGTTTATAAATATATTTACAATCATTGGATCACAACAATTTTTGTATTGTATTATCACCGTGGTGATTTAAATCCACATTGTATAAATTATATTGAATAAATATTAATTATGTACATAACTTTGTAAGTCAAATTGGAAACCTTAAGTTTATAAGAAGCTGCTATCTCAAAACAATGCAGTAGGATGACGCTACCTCCCATTTTGGATTTTATTTTTATTTTCGTATAACAACATGATTAATGGAGTTGAATCCTTTGATGATGTTAACTAATAAGTTTGTATGGCGGGTTGAGACAGAAAAGAATTGTGCAATCAGATTGAAACGTCTAAGAATGTTAGTTTGTAACTCTCGTTCAATAGGAAGAAGGTGCTTCTAGTTTAAATCTTTTAAGAATATTAGATATTATGTTCTAGATATGCACTAATCTGATAAGAATTCATTTTTTAAACTGATCATGGTCCATGGATAACAAGTTTGGTTTGGTAAATGCAAGGAAAACTGGTCCTTTTTTATGTTGGGTAAATACATGGTAAATAATTTATTGGCTATATTCAAAGTGTGGTTAGACTACATTGATACCCTGCTTGCTTGAACATTTGACGAACTGTTCAAATGTTAAATAATGGTTGTTGTTGTTGACATATCTTAATATAGCAATAGAATTAAAGTGTGGACAAATTATGCAACAGTGATGCACTTTACTAAAGAAAATTGTTTTGTGCACTAGTTTAAACTGCAAATAATGTAATAGTGCCGACAATGAAAGTTAGACAGTGCAAAGAAAACCCTAATCCACAAACGATTTACATTTTATTGTATTTGGTAAATGCATGAATGTCTTTTATCCCCCACCACGCTATAAGTAGCAAACATAGTAATTGTTTTTTGTTACAATCAGTAATTAACCATTATGATTTTAACATCCTTCAAACTGCATACTTGGTTACAAGTAGTAGCTATAGTGCAAAGTATCAACATCTTTCCACATTATTTCAGAAGTTCGATCTGAGTTCATGGTTGTGGGTGGTGAGGGTGAAGCAAGCAAACTTGTCAGTATTTACGATGTTACTCGGAAAGTGTGGAGAAAAATGAAGGTAATTTGTTCAAATGGTTTATTATTATTTATAGAGTTGAAGATTAATGATTTCAAGTTAAATACCAAATTTCATGTCAAATTGATATGTAAATGGATTTTAATGACTGTATAAAACATTTAAAATTGATAATTTTTGTTTCTTTGTTTGTTTAAAATGGCTGACAGGTGTGCAATTTTATGAGGACAACATTTAATAGTAGGATGTCCAACTTAAACATGCTCACATGACAATTTTGTGAATCAACTATGTAACAGTTTTTTTCTTCACCATTAAACAGGTGCAAGCATCTATATTAAATTGTTTTTATAGATCAGTGTTTTCCAAATCTTTGTATCGACTAGTGTTACTGTCCAATTTATTTTCAGCGCCCACTTTGGGAACCACTGATATAGACTTATACATTACTTGGTTTGGTCTGACAACCATTTATTTATTCTTGCCACAAAATGAAAACAAATCACGTGTATTGACTATATATATGATACAACTGTATTAGTATCGCACCCATCAGTATCTGCTGACAGAAACATATGTCCTACGATCTGATTCATAAGTGAATGTTGGTTTTATGATAAGTGGTGGTTGATATGGTGGACCAATATCCTGAAGAAAGCTGACTTTCTAGCTAGAGTCATAAAAGTAATAAAACTAGTTCAATTCTACATGCAACAGCGATGTAAAATTTTGTACCCACCAGAAACCTAACCAAATCTCAGGGTGTAGCCTTAATATTATGAATGTGTGAAATGTTTTTATTAATTTCATACATTTAGGTTACTCCAATGTGGGGTGTTTTAAGATCAGCGTTTTTCAAAACACCATGTGTCCATTGTTGGGTATTGAATATACTGACATGTTAACTGTGTTGAAGATATTAATCACCAGTTTCATAGCACACCTGCATTATTATATGTGAATATGTAAATACAGCTTAGCATAAATACAATCTAATATTTAAGAAATGTGGTTTCACAGTAAATGATGTATAACATGTGTTTGACATTGTAATTTTAATTGTAAAATATATCTAAAATATTTATAAATGAAATTTCAATATATATACCAGTATATTACTTCTCTCATAATATATTCGTGTTGATTGAATCATAATCTACTTTCCTTTCTACAGTCAACATTGGATGGCAGAGATGGTTCCACCATTGTGAAGATAAACAATCATGTCTATACAGCTGGTGGTAGAAGAATAAATACTGTTGAGTGTTTCAATCTAAACCAAGTTGATGCTGGTTGGCAAAAAGTGGCCTCAATGATTGAAAAACGATGCTGGGCAGCATCTGCTGTATTACATGGTTTGTTCCTATTTTTTACACATATTTTATAGTTAAATAAAAAAAATGAATACTTTAGAATTAGATAAAAAATAAAGAAAACTATTATATTGATAATAAAGCCATGCATTGACAAATAACGCTATCTTCTGAGATAATCATTTTTAAAATTAAAACAAATATTAAAAAATGTTATCCGATTTACTTGATTTAATAAGTTTGTTTTAAAAATTATTTTTTACTTACTGAGTCCAATTTCCATCTAAGTCCGTTTTTCCGATAATTTCCATACATAATACAAGCACAACTGTAAAAATGTTATTAAACCAGTTTGTTTCTAAATATTAATTCACCATAATCGACCTTCACTATATTCAAAAGCAAGTTCCCAAGTTACGTATCCCCGATGCTAATCTTCCACTATTCCTTGTGTATAATATGAGATGAAGTTTATAGCAGGGAATGTTTAGGATGAGTTAAACAAGGTTATTATCTGGGTGGGTGTTAACAGGCACGCCAAGCGCTTTAAAAATAAGGGTATGTAAGGGTTGGGAAAAAATCTGTTTTGTGAGTAAGCGTGAAATTTTTTTTATTAATTTGCTCTAAAAAGTGAAAAATGTTATGATGTAAGTGTTGTTGTATGTTGTAACTCTATGATGTAAGTGTTGTTGTATGTTGTAACGCTATGATGTAAGTGTTGTTGTATGTTGTAACGCTATGATGTAAGTGTTGTTGTATTTTGTAACGCTATGATGTAAGTGTTGTTGTATGTTGTAATGCTATGATGTAAGTGTTGTTGTATGTTGTAATGCTATGATGTAAGTGTTGTTGTATGTTGTAATGCTATGATGTAAGTGTTGTTGTATTTTGTAACGCCATGATTTATAAACATGTGGTTAGCCAAACAAGATAGAGAATGGTTGAGAGATAGAAAGACAGGAAAGTTAGGGTAAAGTGGAAGAGAGAAGATTAATTTGTTGCTTGCCTCTGTATGCGTATTCTGCCGCTTGCGAATTTAATATCTGGATTACGCTTCGTAATTATGGATGGTGGCATATTACAATGAACATGCCGACTTAGCATGTTCTCCAGGCATCTCAGGGTTTTTAATCAACAAAATACGCTAAATTCAGGGTGTGCTGCATGCCCTGGCTAAATATCAGGTTAGGCTGGCCTACTCTGCATACCCACGTCCGACACCACTATGTGTTACAGAACTAACATACATCAGAATACCACTTGATCATGGTTGGGTTAGTGGAGACTGGAGATATTTTAATGTGTTGCATACATTAGAAACATTATCTTAATACTTATCCAAACCCAATTGGTGGGTTTTATTCCTGCACCGTTTGACTGCACACCTCCATTATTTGTTAATAAAATCACACCTTAGAGATTGTAACTCCACTATAAATCACAACCACACTCATGTGTGAATGTGTGAAATTAAGGTTAACTCACCTTTGGAGGAATTCCTGACATATCCAAAAATGCATAATAAATCCTGTTTGAAATTAAAGTAAATTCCTATATTTTACATTAGAATTAAATTGTAAATTTAATATGTACATTGTACATATAAGGAATTTAAAACAGTGCATTTTGGAATCACTCTTGTGCGAATGTGCGAAAGAAAGGTTAACTCACTTTTAGGGGAATTCATCCAAAAATGTAAAAAAGTCTTAACTGTTGCGCACACAGCAGGAATCAACTAAATAGGAAAAAATGCATCATGTTTTTTACTAAAAATAGTATTACCCTCACCTCTGGCATTAAGTGTGTAACACATTTTTATCAAAATTTATTCTAAAGTTTGATTTGGTAATCCAGAAACCCATCTTTCAGATACAAATCGATAGATGTCGAATGTCAATTATATATAAACAGTTGGTTTGGTTACTATTATACCAAGCAGATATCCCTTCTATGTCTAAGTAAAACTGGTTTTGCAATTTGTGGTTAACATGTAGTTGACATTTTATTTATCTATGTGTGTTTTAGGAATATAATATGACCATCGGTTTGTTTATTCTTAGTTCATTACAGAAATATATGCAACAATATGCTGTATTAAATAATAAAATTCCAGATCACATGTTCACTGTTGGGAGGTTGGAATAATGGTGTGTGGTGTATTATCATCAGGGGAAGCATACAACCCAGCAACAAATACATGGGCAAGCATTGCTCCAATGAGAACTAAGCGATGTGATCATGCTCTTGTTTCTTACAATGGTTTGTGTAGTTCTTCTTTTTTTTTTATAAAATGTATTGCTATACAGGGTAATGCTCACATTTAAAATGTTATTAAACAAAATTTAACCATTTTTGCAAATAAATAGTTAATTTACTACATCATCTTTTGTTTCAGGTATCTTAGTTTCATCACAAAAATCTATCATTCCAAGGGACCATTGTAACCCAAATATTAGGAATATTAAAATAAATTGACCAATATTTGAGAATATGGTTAATCACATATATGGGTTGAACATTTATTGTAGTGTTTACAAAAAAGGTTTTAGTCATATTTACAGAAAATAAATAGGTTTGTAAACATTTTTTCATAGTGTATAAAAATAAGAAGCGTCATTATGCATAACAATTCTATTTAATGATTACAATTGTAGATAATTGATACATTGTTATGATGCTGGATAAAGCGACCAACATTTTTGCACCCAGTTGGTATCAAGCCTCGGGCTCTCACATTAGCATCCCTGGTCTTGAGTTTGACATTATATTATGTGGAACAGAATTAATCACAGAAGTGTGACAATATGACAATAAATATAACAAGATTATTCTTATACAGGTTGTATATATGCATTTGGTGGACATGATGGCCACAATCAATTAAATTCCATGGAATGTTTTGATCCAATGACTCGGAAGTGGAAAGGATTAGCTTCTATGAAAGAGAAGAGATCAGGATTGTCTGGAGTTGTTTGCAATAATGACATTTATGCAATTGGTTTGACATTATTCAGATTTTCATTTTTATAATAAAATTTGATTGTTATTATTGTAGAAATATTATTTGTAAAAACTCAATTTTAATCTTTAATGCTAGTCTTCTAAGGTGGTAATCTAATGACTTTGTCCATTAAAATCAAATTCACTTTATACAAATAAAAAATTTATATTAATTTATATTATAATAGTATTTATTTGTTTCCTTAGAATCCAAACACATTTTAATTTTATTTTTGTTAATTTTTTTCTATTATATTTGTATCTGATAATTCTGAAATGAAAATAATTCTTAGGATAACGCTTTTAAATGAAGTTGTAGGTGTATAACATTTTCTATGAAAACCCAAATGGGCTCTAAATAACCCAAAATGATGTGGGAAATCTCCCAATATATAAATTACATAACCAATTATTATCAACTCTATGTTCATGTTGATGAGAAAGTTAACACTTATAACCCACTATAAAAATATAGAGAATTTTAATATAAACTGAAATATATTTCGGTCCCCCTTTCTAATCTTGAACTAAACTCTGGAAAATTCAAATCTTGACCCCCCTAAGTAAAAATAAAATATATAAATTAATAATTATCACATTAATTAGAAAAAAACATTTATTTTTGCAAAACAATATTGTACTTTACTTTAGATATGCATAACAGTTATTCATAGAACTAACAATATGTAGGCAAAAACTGCCTACCCAAAAAAACTAATAATAAATAAAAATGAAAAATAAATAAACTATGCAGCAAGTTCCAAAAAAAAAAATTTTGAGAGGGTGATTTCCAGTGACACCCTCCAACAGAAGGGTGACCAGTCAACTGAACCCCTTACAACTGAACCCCTTTTAACTGAAACCCTTTTAACTGAACCCCTTTCTACTGAACCCCTTTACAACTAAACCCCTTTTAACTAAACCTCTACACAACTGAACCCCTTTCAACTGAACCCTTGAAAAACTTAAGCACGGTGACGTCGTCATGTCCCAAATTGAATACTGATAAAGTTTGACGTTCTAAGTGTGTTCCATCATCAGTATAAAAGATGTTACGACTCTTTGGATAAACCACATTTAAACGGCAGTATACAATTCATTAAACTTTATTGACAGTTAAAGAAAGGATTAATAAATTATGTCTGTGCGGCTGAATGTATTTATGTAGGGGCTTCGGTTGTCAAGTGGATAAGTTAAAAGGTGTTCAGTTGTAAGAGGTTAAGTTGTAAGGGGCTCAGTTGTAAGGGGTTCAGTTGTAAGGGGTTCAGTTGTAAAAGGGTTCAGTTGTAGGGGTTCAGTTTAAAGGGGTTTAGTTGTAAAGGGGTTCAGTTAAAAGAGGTTCAGTTGTAAAGGGGTTCATTTGAAAAGGGTTTAATTAAAAGGGGTTCAATTGAAAGGGGTTCAGTTAAAAGGGGTTCAGTTGTAAAGGGGTTCAGTTGTAAAGGGGTTCAGTTGTAGGGGTTCAGTTGTAAGGGGTTCAGTTGTCATGGAACCCAACAGAAGAACCTCCTGCAGTCATTAGATCACCTGATTTTCTGAAAAAATAAGATTTCTGGACAATAGGGTTCTTATATAAAACAATAATAAAGAAAGAGAAAGAAAAAGGGTTTGGTAGAACCCATTAATCCGCTAGGTTTAGGCAATGTACGTTAAGTGCCCTAATAAAGGACATAACCGACTAGCTAGTGACCCTTCGGCTAAAAGGCGTCGCACTAACCCATCAAGCTAATCAGTCGGACTTAATCAACTGAACTTAACAACTAAAACCAATAATCATTTTGTTTTTATGCCCCATAATAATAAGAAAAAAATGAACAATTGATTTAACTTTTTAGAGATTTTGACAAATATTTATTGGATGTGCAATTGCACATTTAGGGTAAGATACACTAGGAAAATTCCAAACATACCGACGAATATATGCTTGTTTTTGAAAGTAAAAGAACTGTAATGATTTTAAAGACTTAAAATATTACAGAAAATGGAAAAAGTATGTGGAAAGGAATTCTTTATAATACACTTTTTTATGTGTATAAAGCAGCTGGGAACTCAATCTCAACATAATTTGATAGAGAATGTCAATACGAACAAAAAGTGCAAACAGCCCATTCCGATCTTTAACTGTTTTCCCGAACATCCCCATTACACTGGGCCACACTCATACTCTTTAACATCCCATATTAACAGGAGAAAATATCAAATGGAGATCAAATTTTACAGGTGTTAGCTACTTCTATTGAATATGTACTGGCATATTAAGTCATACTACAATAAAAATCATATCCCCAAACCTATATCAAAAAATCCATATGTAATTGGTCGTTTTAACCCAATTTAAAAACAAAAAAATCTTTCATAGGATTTAAAATTTAAGGATTATGTTAGCATCTTTTTGTGTTTTTTTTTCTATATCAACATAAATACTTTTATGAATTGACTATGGATATTAGGTTTGAATTGAATTTATTAGGTTTGAATTACTTGGGAAACCATTAGTTTTTGTTTGCAGAAACATTTTATTAAAGTTTTTAACTAGTAAGCCTATGGATTTCTACTTGGAGCATACCATACAGTCAAAACACTAAACACCACTACACTCTGGTAGACACTGCCTACCTTTGCTCAGTTTTAAGTATGATGTTATTGTTAAAATAACATAAGTTTTTCTTAAACTAACATTTAAAGATTATTTTGTTACATCTGCTTACTTGCTTATGTGCAATATCTTGTTTTAACATATTCAGGTGGTTGTGAATCTAATAATGTGGAATGCTACAATGTCCGTACCAATACCTGGTCAGATGCTGGCAATTTGAACTACATAAGATGGAAAGCATCTGCATGCGTGTTGAATGGGAACATATATGTTATTGGAGGGTAACTAATTATTACTAACACTATTGGCATTTATATTCAACAAGAATTACTTTCTAGCGAAGGTGAAAATGAGTCGACCACAGTTGAGGTTTATGACCCAGTTATCAATGAATGGAAGATTGAGACCAACATGGATATTCCAAGAATTTGTTCATCAGTTGTTGCTTTATAAGCAGGAAAATAAACTGGCATTTGCTGAAAGCTCAACAAAACTAACTAAAAAATTTACATTTCTAGTCATTTAGAATTTATTCCTTATTAAATCTGGTCAAGAATATACCAGAATTGATTTTATTTAAATTAAATTAATATCAATATGTTATATATGCCACTCAAAAATTACATTTGAAAACAGATCTTTCAATGTAAGTAAATGTGGCTTTATGTTAGACTTGGTCGTTTGCTTAAATTACAAACAATTTTTACAGCTGATAATGTTTCTTTAAAATGGAGATTATGGAGCGATTATTTTCTGTTAAGTCGCTGTATACTTTTCATGGTGTATTGAATAATTAGGTTCCTCTTTGTTAGTTCTGGTAGATTAATTTTTTGAAATATAATATTGTTAATTAATCTAGTTTTAACATGTGACCAACCGCACGACCACACTTTCACGCTTTCTAAAAAAGGACTCATTGGTTTTGTTTACTTTTTATTTCGTTGAACCATATCACATTTTTAGTTTGAAAGAATATTATGTTTAATCTTAACACAAATTTTACCACATATTCTGGATGAACTTCTTCAAATAATTAATCTCTGTTGTGTTTTTGTTATAATATTTTATTATGTAGTGGATTGTAGTGCCTTATAATTATTGTATATTCATTGATTTTGTATTTAGAACTAGCTACATCAATTTTAAACTTTGTGTAAATGCTTGTGGGATAATGGCTACAAATGAATTTCATGAGAAAGAATACAGAAGTGATCATGAAGTATATGTACTGGATAAAGTAAACCGGTATGTATTTCAACAAACTGAAAAATAGCGATAACATACATTATTTGTATGATAAACGTAAGCTAACGCGTTTGCTCCTCATGTTTGTGTGCAAATCTTAAAAAAACGATATTATGCAATCTTGCAATACTATGATTAAACCAACCCAGGAACACTAATATTTACAATCGTTGTAGACAAAAACTACATTAGATATAAAAATGCACAAAATTTACAAAAAAAAGAATCTGCAAAATATAACTCTCTCATTTTTTGAAAAGAAAACAACGTCGTTCGACAATGCTTAAACTTGAGTTGAATAGAGAGGGTTTCGTACTTGCTGCTTGAAGTTGCTTCTTATATAACTTGTGTTCACCCACTTATTACAAATG
>CH001856.1:1005985-1041731 GCA_000149265.1 Ciona savignyi | reverse complement strand
ATTGCTGCACAACCTCACTCAGTATTGTCGTACAACCTCACCTAGTATTGCCACACAACCTTACACAGTATTGCCGCACAACTTTACCCAATATTGCCGCATGGTACAACCTCACCCAGTATTGTCATACAACCTTCCCCACGATTTCCGTGCAACATCACCCAGTACCGGTATTGCCGTAAAACATCACCCAGTATTGCCGCACAACCTTACCCACTTTTGGCACACAACCTTTTCCAGTATTGCCGGAAACATCAGACAGTATTGGGATATAACCTCACCCAGTATTTCCACATACATTAGGATAGGATAGGATATATTTATGTTTATCCACGTGAATGGGAAAACCAAGGGTGTTAACACACGGGCAATCGTCAGATTACCTTGCGCCCATCGTCAGGTTACCGGAGCTATTGCAGTGTGTTGTGTATAGACACGTTCCTTCAATTTAGTAGTACCCATTAATCCGCTGGGTCCAGGCAATGTCCTTACAATGCCTTTCCAAAGGACACAACCGACTAGCTAGCGACCAATTTCGCACCTGCAACATTTCGATTGAATGATGACGCACTTAACCTCTAGGCTAACGGGCTGGACGATTACCTAGTATTGCCGTACAACCTTACCCAGCATTGCCGTACAACCTTACCTAGTATTGCCGTACAACCTTACCCAGTATTGCCGTACAACCTTACCCAGTATTGCAGTACAACCTTACCCAGTATTGCCCTACCTCACCCAATATTGCCGTACAACACTCAGTTCAGTGTCTACACAAAACTAGCCTAGTGATGCTATAATGCCAGCACACAATCTTACCTAGTAGCAGCAAACGACTTCCACGATGTTGTCACAGACATCTTCGGCCACATTATTAGCCGGTCGCTTAACATTTTACTAATACCTGTAGTTTTGGTAGTTTAATATGTACTACACTAAAATAACGGTAACTGCCCAATTGAACATGCTAAAATGGAATTCTAACTAATTTTCAGGCTACACCAACGTACGCTACCACACACTGTTTAATCTGAAAATAAGTCATGCGTAACCATTGCGATGATTTTACAAAATATGGCGATCAACCATAATATGCTTAATCGCCGTACCATGTGGTATGAAAATACGACCATGGCTGCATACTATGCGCTAATCATACCAAACCATGTCCCATACTATGGGCTAATCCGTAACGAATCGGGTGCAAGAGACCAACACATTTTTATATTCTCTTTGGTTTCCTTCTTATTTAATTTTTAATATTAGGCTTAGTTTTAGCCAAGATAAAATCGTTGTCAAAATGTTTTTAGTACATAATTTGGCATATTTATCGATCGCGTTAACCATTCGGCCACATGACCTTACCTCTTTGTTCAACCTCAAACAATTTAGTGTTTCCTCCTATGTTTGGGAAAGCACCTATATTTCTCTAACCGCTATAGCGATTATCTAGAATCCTACTAGAGTTTGTTTTTGTTAGGTGAAATTTGGGCTTGGTGTTTGTTCCGTATTTTACCTTATAAGCTGTATATAATAAGTTAAAATGGAAGCGTTGATTCCTGTTGTTAATAAACTGCAAGACATTTTTAACATAGTTGGAAGCGATTCATTACAACTTCCGCAAATCGTTGTTGTCGGCGTTCAAAGCAGCGGCAAAAGTTCGGTACTGGAAAACTTAGTTGGCAGGGATTTTCTTCCTCGCGGTACGGGCATTGTAACAAGATGTCCACTGGTGTTGCAAATGATCCACACAAACAATGAGGACACGGCAACAGGATATTCAAATGATAGCAATGATTCCTCTGGCTCTGGAGATTCTGACGAATCAGAACAAAACAATGGAAATGTCCAGGAATGGGTGAAGTTTCAACACACAAAGGATAAAATCTTCAGATCTTTTAAGCAAGTTAAAAATGAAATACAAAAGGAAACAGAGCGTTTAAGTGGTACAAACAAAGGAATTTCAAATGAATCAATTCGGCTTAAAATATTCAGCCCAAAGGTTCTGAATTTAACTCTAGTTGATTTACCAGGCTTAATGAAAATACCAGTTGGTGACCAACCAGATGATATTGAAGAACAAGCACGTAATTTAATCTTGCGCTATATTTCAAACCCCAATTCTATTATTCTTGCAGTTACACCTGCAAATGTTGATTTTGCAACATCAGAAGCTTTGCAGTTAGCAAGAATTGTAGATCCAGATGGATGCAGAACACTTGCAGTTGTTACAAAACTTGATTTGATGGATGCAGGTACCGACGCCATTGAGGTTTTGTGTGGCCGAATTGTACCAGTCAAGCTCGGAATTATTGGGATTGTAAATCGTAGCCAACTTGATATTAACAAAGGAAAATCTGTCCATGATGCGATTAAGGATGAGCAAGCATTTTTGCAAAGAAAATATCCATCTTTTGCTAACAGAAGTGGATCTAGGTTTCTTGCAATCACTCTCAATCGGATGCTAATGCACCATATCCGGGATTGTTTGCCTGACCTTAAAACACGTTTAAATGTACTCAGTTCGCAATACCAAACACTGCTGTCTAGCTATGGAGAAGAAGTACAAGAAAAAAGCATCACCCTGCTACAAATTATTACTAAATTTGCAACTGAATACTGCAACACCATTGATGGCACTTCCAAAACCATAGAAACTTCTGAGATATGTGGTGGTGCTCGTATTGCTTACATATTTCATGAGACTTATGGCAAAACATTGGAATCTGTAGACCCCTTAGGGGGACTTACTGACCTTGATATTTTAACTGCTATTAAGAATGCAAATGGATCTAGATCATCGTGGTTTGTTCCAGTATTATCATTTGAGTTGTTGGTAAAGCGGCAGATCAAACGATTAGAAGAGCCATCTTTGCGATGTGTGGAGTTGGTGCATGAGGAGTTGCAGAGAATCGTGCAAAATTGTGGTGGACAGGAAATCCTACGCTTTATGCATCTCAGAGAAAGCATAGTTGAAGTTGTGACACAATTGCTTCGCAAGCGTCTCCCAGTAACAAATCACATGGTTTCACACCTTGTAGAAATTGAACTTGCTTATATCAACACTAAGCACCCAGATTTTGCTGATACAAGCATGATCTCTGAGCTGTTCTTCAACAACCATCTACAGCAACCTGAAAATCCAAAGAAAAGAAGAGAATTAACACATGCTCAGCTTCGTCCTAAAGGTTTCAAAGACCAAGCGGAGGGAGAAGGTGGAAAACGTTTATCATCCAGTGTTCCATCACTTGATGCAGCTTTTGCTGCAGTGAATCCTTTTAAAGTAGCAAATTTTAATAGTAGCAATGCAAGTGATGCAGAAAGTTTGAAGAATGAAGTAGTTAATGAAGCCATGTCCAATGAGAGCCCTGCAAGAGTCGCCCCACCACATGGAGTAAATCTGCTTGATATGCCTGTGTCACGAAATCTGTCTCCACGTGAGAAACGAGACGTTGAAACCATGAGACGTCTAATAAAGTCATACTTTCTCATCATAAGGAAAAATATCCAGGATAGTGTTCCAAAAGCAGTCATGCATTTCCTTGTTAACTTTGTCCAAGAAAACCTGCAAAGTGAATTGGTTGGACAACTTTATAAGCACGATCAAATCGACCATTTATTAACAGAATCTGATGCAATAGCACAACGCAGAGCAGAAGCAGTATCCATGTTAAAAGCACTAAATTCGGCCTCAATGGTAATTAGTGAAATCAAGGACACCCATGTATGGTGAAATGGATGTGATGAAATTTTGATTAATTGTGTATTTCATATCACTGTTTTAGATGTTTACTGACATTCCAAAATTCACAAAATCGATTTAACAATGTCAGAAACATATTTTGTTTATATGAAAACAGGAAGTGGTAATTAAATGACTGTTATGATTCAACAATATACGTCGTGCTGTTAATTGTTACAAATAGTCATAAAACGAAAGCATTTTAAACTCCAGTATCCTCAAACTAAAAAGCTTGTTGTTTTAATAATTTTTGCTTTTGGTATTGCGTATATACAAATTTTATAAGAATATCTAATTATATATGTACCTTACACTGCTGAACAATATATGGACTGATGTGATTGTTCTTCAATATACCTAATCGACAGTAGTAAAACTGCCCCTCTTTTCACATGATAGCTTACAAATCATTATGATTGTTACAACACCATTTTACCTTGCTTAGACTGTTGTTTTTTTAATAACAGTGGTTTTGAAATACAAGTCCTAATACTAAAATATTGAACAATAATCATTGATATGTTTAAAAATGCCGGACATTATTTCTGGTAGTCCATTGTACTGGCCGTAAACTGCATCTTGTGTTATTCCATTAGCAGACAAAAGTGGTTAATTAATTATAGTTGCAATTCGCTTGTTGTTTCGGGATTGCTTGGGGACCGCCAGGGTCTTTAGTTAAAATGTTCAATCTTTGAAAACCCTATACATTTGCATGCTTAGTGCTTAAATGTACTGTGCAACTCTTAAAATCTTTAAACTTGTGCTTAGTTTCACTTGGATTCCATAGAATTGTATGAAGAAATTGCAATCCTGCAAAACCTATTTTGTTGCTGCCCGTGTTCACCAGTTAAATATATGTACCTTAATTTATTGTAATGTTTACGCGTATGATGTTTTGCTAATTGTCTTTAAGCACCGTTATAGTGCGAAATATATCTATTCACTGATCTTACTGTGCTACATTTTGTAATGTACATCGTAGAGTTTTTTTTATATAATTTCTATCATAATTTAACATGGAATTGACAGTGTAGCTGATTTAGAAAGTGCAGTTCTAATACACTGGTGTATATGTATTAAATCATTTGAACTGTATTATCCTAATAATTATATATAAAATTAGGTTAAGCACTGAATTATGGTAGTTCTAAATTTCCAATTTTGTTTTAAGCAAAAGTAAACTTTATTTGTGTTTATTCACAAAAATATTATTAACAATTTTTAATTTGAATATTTTCAATGCATGCTGTTATTACTCTGTTCTGTGATTTATTTCAGGAGGTGCAGGGCATCAAACTTTTAGGTAGATTTATGATAATTCAAGTAATTACTTGCCTTCGGTGTATTAAATCTCATACTTCTTATAATATAAGACGCTATATAATGGAAGGTCAAAAAGCTCAATTTGAAACAAAAGTGTGTTGGCAACGAGCAGATATCACCAAGTTAAAAGTAGATGCAATTGTGAATGCAGCAAATCGTTCACTGCGTGGGGGAGGTGGGGTGGATGGTGCTATACACCGAGCTGCTGGTAAACGGCTTTTAAATGAATGCATAAAACTTGATGGTTGTCAAACAGGGGAAGCTAAGATTACTGGCGGATACAATCTTCCTTCCAAACATGTTATTCACACTGTTGGTCCCATAGGTGAAGACGCATCAGCATTGTTTGCCTGTTACTACAACTGTTTAGAAGTACTTCACGGCAACGACTTAAAATCGATTGCCTTTCCTTGTATCTCAACTGGGATTTACGGATACCCTAATGATAAGGCTGCGTCAGTGGCACTTAAAGCTGTCCATAATTGGTTGCATGAACATCCCAATGCAATTGAAACCGTTGTGTTTTGCTTGTTTCTTGATATAGATGTTGTTATATACACAGACCTTATTAAACAGGTATTTCCTGGCAAAGAATGTTATGAGGGTAAAGTCAAAGTATCTTCACCTCAAAAAAGTGCACAGAAAAAAAAATTCTTTACTTTTGGAAAAAAAGAAAAACAGAAGGTTTCTAGTGAGTCACCGGGAAGTTCTGTTGATGTTCCTGAAAAGAATCCTGACAAACTGGAGTATAAAATGAGATCGAGTAGCAAATTACTTGATGGTGGAATATCTACTGCTTTAAAACAAAAAGATACATTAAGAAAAAGCAAAGAAGCAAAAGCCCAATCTGTTTCCAAAGTGGATGATGAAATAAGAGGCTGTGAAAAATCAAATATAGCAACTCCACTTTCTGAAAATCCAAAAATGGATCATCTTCCGAAATCACCGATGATCAGAAATGATGAAAATGCAATTAAAACATCAACCAGTGATTCAGAACATCCAAAGAAAGTCTGTAGTTCTTCAACTTTCGAACACGAAAATGGAGAAAATGCAATAAGAAAGTCGACAAAGCAACATCAAGATGTAGCTCAAGAAGAAACTGATATATCATCTTCTAAGAATGGAAAAAGAGGAAAGAAGGAATTAGCGAAGGATCAGCAAAATGAAGCTCATGAGCAAGACTCTGATTCTGTTTCATCAAAGAACAAAAAATATAAAAACGAGGAAAAATCACAGCAGGCAAAAACTGGCAATATTTCTGGTAAGGAGGTTTCTCAAATAGCTAAAAATGCTGCAGCAACGGACATAGAAGCTATTGATCAAAATAAATAACTTTCCTAAGTAATAGTGAAGTACAAAAGGTTTTAATATTGAACCATGCGGTTGTAATTTCTGTAATTTATAATTATCAGTAGGTCTATGCACTATGATATATGTATGTATAGCTTGTTTGTTAAAGTTCATATGTTCTAATTAATTATGTTGTAAAAGTTCAGTTGATAAATTGCTAATAACTAATAGTTTAGGTGTTTTCAAAATGTATACCCTTGACTAAAACCAATTGTAATGCATGAACCAATATGTATGTAGAAAGAAATATAAATTTTGTTATGATAATAATGCTCTAGTGTGCTTTAATTTTGTTCTTAAAAATTTTTAGTTCAGAAAAATGCCAATTTTGCTTTTATTTTATTTTATATTTCAATTTGCTTTTAAAAGCAACAATTGCTTTTATGTTATATTTTTCAAGTAATAGCAATTTTGCTCATTACTTATTGCATAAAATGTAATTTCTTGAAAATTAGTGCTTGAAGAATGGTAATATTTTATTTAAATAAATTTTCTGTTAGTAGTACAGCAAAAGAAGAATTAAATTGATTTTTTATTGTTATTACCTGCTTGGTATGGAACTGAGGATATTTGATTCATATGAACTACCAAATACGTTGGAAGAATGTGAACTCCTTGGACAAGGAAGTTTTGGAGAAGTTAGGAAAGCTTTGCACCCTTCCCTTGGTGATGTAGCTTTAAAGTTGTTTCAACTAACAGGAGACTGTAAAGAAGTACAACGACAGAAAAAAGAGTAAATTGGTGTCTTTATCATTTTTTAACTAAATCCTGAAACTTACACAACCTGTTATAAAGTTTGAATTAATTTGTACCATTACTACATAGTACCGTACATTATTACAAAACTGACAAAAATTAATACTATATCTGTAAGTTTGTAGCACAGCTTTAATAATGTAAAGCATAGTAATATTATTTAATATCCTGTAGCTTGTTTAGTTTTTATTCTCTAAACGGACCCAAAGGCGTTTTTTTAAAATATAACATAACGATAATAGTAAACAATGCAACATAACGTCATCAAACATGACATACTGCATTGTTTTAAATAGTAGCTACAAGCAGACACCATAAAACCTTTATTTGATCACCACCTCTAATAAACTGCCACTATAGGAGAAGGGTTTAAAAATATAGCGCAGTGACGCTCAAATAGAGGTTTGTTTAACAGTATATATAAGTTCAACTTTCTAACTTGATACGTCATAATTTGATGATAATAATCTGAAATATGGTAACATATATACAATGTGGTTTGATTTAGTAACCTAGGTAAGTTTTTATGCAGCTTTTATGTAAATTTTGCAACAATGACAATTTTTTTTGTGATTAATAATATTTAAATATTTGGGTGCAGGTTTGAAAATGAAGCGAAAATTCTTCAGCGAATGAACCATCCTAATATTGTTCAATTTTATGGCATTGTATCAATATTTTCTCATGAAGGTATTGTTATGGAATATATGGCTGGAAAAAACCTTCAAAGTCTTATTGAATCTAAGAAGAAAAATGATTGGGCTTGGTCCGAACGACATAGACTGCTGTGCCAATTAGCTGAAGCAATTGGCTATCTTCACACCCATGATAAAACTAAAGCTTACATTCACGGCGACATTAAGCCAGAAAATATCCTAATGTCTTCAAGCATGCAGTTAAAACTTGCAGATTTTGGCTCTGCAAACATAAGGGATAAGACAGAATGTATACCCAGTTTAGTTGTTCCACATTCCAAACAGCACACCTGGCCTTATACTGCACCAGAATTTCTGAAGGACCTATTTATGGAGAAATCTACAGCTATGGATATTTACAGGTAAGATTAATCCATTTAATACAATATTTAACTCTGGTACAGTTTAAAAACTAATTGCTTTTGCTTTTTAGAAAGATTAAGTGTGGTTATTAACATGTCATGTTCCTTTGTTTTTTATCTTTAGTTTTGGAGTGGTAATGTATGAAATACTAACCAAACAACGTGCATACTCCGACGCCAAGGTTGGAAGTGAGGTTGTATGTCTACTAATCATATCTAAGATGGAACGCCCCAATGCAGCCCCCCTAAACGAGATTGAAACAGAACTAAAAAAAACTCCTTGCGAGGATTTAAAAAACTTTGATAAATTACGAAAACTGATGCAGCAATGTTGGCAGCAGGATCCTTCAAATCGACCAAACATCACTAAAAGTAGGCATGGGTGGTTTAATCGAACCAAATTTTTATGATTATCTGTTTTTTAATAGCACTGCAAAGAGTGATTATTAATTTGGAATGGACTAAAATCAACATTAAGATTCAAGTGATGTTTTTTTTTACACAAATTACACAAAGTAATAAAATTCAGATTATGATTTGAATTGCGAGCTACTTAAAAAACAGGCAATCTTTTAACAAGACAGAAATTAAATTGTCCAACTAATATGCTTATCTTTTCAAGTAAAGAGAAAATTGTCTGATGGTAAATGTGAAGCTCATGATGATGGAAATATAAGTTTGGGAATTTTAGAAGACACTCTGCCACCTTACCCCCCACCAAAACCTCCAATGAGACAAGCCAGTGATGTAAATTGGGGTTTCTTTCATTCCCCAAACTTAAAAAGTAAGTAAAAGTTTTATTTTGTTCACTTAGAATATTTCCAAAGGTTCTTGTTATTTCTTCTCACAATTAAAATATTTCAGTCGTTAACACAAAGATCAACAAAAAAGTAAGCTTGGTAAAAGGAGACATCACCAAACAAAAAGTTCATGCTATAGTTAACTGTACCAACACCACTTTACATCCTGGTGGTGGTTTACATGTAGACGATGTTATTCATGCTGCAGCAGGACCAGAACTGCTTAAAGAATGTATAAAACTGGGTGGCTGCAAGGTTGGAGAAGCTAAAATAACACTTGCTTACAAACTTCCTTCAAAACATGTTATTCACACAGTTGGGCCAATTGGAATGAATGTACGTGCATTAGACAGTTGCTACTTAAACTGCCTAAATCTTCTGCGCTTAAATAAATTGAAATCGATTGCTTTTCCTTGTATATCTGCTGGCTTTCATGGTTACCCCAACTCTGAGGCTGCTAAAATAGCACTTTTAAGTGTCCGAAAGTGGTTAGAACAACATCATACAACTGTGGATAGAATTATTTTCTGCATATTTAATAACCTTGATCTTGTTATTTATGAGGAACTTTTTAAAACATATTTTCCTAAATGACCAACAACAAAAATCAATCTGTAAGTTAATGGTTTGTTTACTGTATTTTCTCCATTGCACATATCCTGGCGCGATTACCAATATAGCTATACCGAAGTATGCTGGTATGGTTCAATAAACTGTGGCGTTGAGAAGAGGGTACGCTTACTTATTTACACAGACTTAGGGCAAACGCGTATATACAAGCTGTCTGGATAATATAACATGCATACCTAAACTTTTAAATTGAGGCAGCCATTGTGATCATTATTTGTCTTTGACTTGACCACTTTTATTTATCCCCCAAAAAAACATTATTGGAGAAAACTAGAGGAAAATAAAATTCGGAGATGCCGGGGTTTGAACCCCAGGCCTCACACATGCATCCCCAAGCGACGAGGATGGGATTCGAACCCACGCGTGCAGAGCACAATGGATTAGCAGTCCATCGCCTTAACCACTCGGCCACCTCGTCGTACATGTCCTTTTCTTGTACAAATGGTGAGCAATTAGAAGGATCTCAATTGATACGAAAATGAATAAGAAATAAATAATGGAACCTAGTTTACTCATAGTATACTAAACAGACGTACTATTTATTATGGTAAACTAAAACTATTTAAATATATATAGATAGATATGTAGGCCTATATATTTGTGTAATCTCCCTGGATAATTATGGGTCCCATATGAAAAATTGGGACACATATTGTTTTTGTCCGTTTTTTTCGTCAAACGTGTTGCAAATTCTCATGTGAGAATTTCTCACAATCATTATATTAATTGCACCAGTTGTACAAGAGAACAACACATTGATCGTCACGACAAACGTCATAAAACGCGTTTTATTGCATTCGCGCCCATTGTCACTTTCAGTATAAATTGCCGTGTTTTGTATTTACACAACAGTCCACTTGGGACTCACAAATAGTTCTTTTCATAACTGACTATACTATTGCCTCGTTCAACTTTGAACCCTACCGTTGGCACCGAAGCTCTTTGTCGTGAGATGGCAAATCTCATGCCCGTTCGTGTTTCCTTACCAGACCGTTGCGCAAGTCATGAATAAATACGACTTTAACCCTAACGTATCCTTGATCGAGAGTCGAAATGGTAAGAAACCGACAAACGCTTGACAGGCATGGCATGTCGCCCCGACATCTACCAGAAGAAAAAATGAAATCGCAATCAAACTTTGATATTTGTTAGACAACATGGTCCAGATATACAGAAACCAAAATTTTGAGTGATAAATCCAGGGGAATTGTGACGTTACAAACCAAAACGGTATTTTTTCTAAAAAATAGCTTTTTTGGATAAAGCGCTTAAACGACAGCTCCACTTTGAATCAGATTTGGTAAAATGTAAGTGCATTAGTAACTGATTTAACGTTTAGAAGAAATGAAAAAATACGTGGGGAAATACCCTAATCCAGCGGTTCCCAAACTTTTGTTGTTGGCGGCGCCTTTTGTAAACTTATTAAACCTTGCGGCTCCCTCATAAAGCCAAAATTTTCAAACTGCATGTATTGTATATCCAGACTATAGCATGCATTTGGATAACCATTCAAACTCTTTAAAACTATTCACTAAACTACTAAAGTGACGAACAGTCAATTAATGCAAAGCAGTTATTTGACAAACCATTATTCGAAAACAATGCCATGTTAGTGAGCAAATAGTGGCAGATAACACCGAACAATGGATTTTACAAGTAAAACGAATGCTGTATGCCAGTGTATGGGGTTGCAAACCAGACTCAAACATCTCTAATTAACGTTTTACTGGTGTAACACACATGTACTGTTTTTTTTTGTTAAAAAAAAATAAATGCAGCAACTTCCGCATGCTTTCGCGGCGCCCCTGGCAAAGTCTCGCGGCTCCCCAGGGCGCCGCGGCGCCCAGTTTGGGAACCGCTGCCCTAATCAATAAGATTTTGTTCTCAAATCATGATTGTGACAAGCACGCCATGTCGCCCTAACATCTACCAGAAGGAAAAATGGAATCGCAATCAAACTTTGGTATTTGTTAGACAACATGGTCTAGAATAGATATACAAAAACCAAAATTTTGAGTGATAAATCCAGGGGAATTCCCCTGGGACGTTACAAACCAAAGCGGTATTTTTTTCTAAAAATAGCTTTTTTTGGGCATAGCGCTTGAACGACAGCTCCAATTTGAATCAGATTTGGAAAAATGTAAGTGCATTAGTAACTGATTTAACGCTTAGAAGAAATAAAAAAATTACGTGGGGAAATACCCTAAACAATAAGATTTTGTTCTCAAATCATGATTGTGACAAGCACGCAATGTCGCCCCGACATCCACCAAAAGGAGTAATGAAATCGCAATGAAAATTTGACATTTGTAAGAGAACATGGTCTAGATATGCACAAATCAAAATTTTAGGTAATGAATTTAAGGAAATTCCCCTGAGACGTTAAAATCCAAAAAAAAATTTTTCCAATAAATTAGATTTTTGTGGCATATAGCGCTTGAACGGCTGATCAAATTTTGATCAGATTCAGTTGAATGTTACACCATTAAACACTGTGTGCCAATTAAAAGAGAGAAAACATTAACTTAGGGAAATTCTCTTAAAAACAAAAATATGTTCCTGAATTATGATTGTGACAGGCATGCCATATTGCACTGACATCTCCAACAAGGAGTCGACAAATCAGATTATAACTTTAAGAATTGATACATAACATGTAAAAACAGAAACTTAAACATAGGGAACCCACACATGTAAAAACAGAAACTTAAACATAGGGGAATTCCCTGAATCCGTGAAAAACTAAATCGCGCTGTTTTGGGAATTTAGCTTCATTTCACTATACAGCGATTGAAAAGAAGCTTTAATTTAAAACATTTGTGGTGAAATGTTCGTAAATTTAAGACGTTTCTTCTTTATTTAACTACATATTGAAAAGAAGTTTGGTTGGATAAATATGGGACCCATGCGTTAATGCTTGCAGAAACAAACTACGTTTGCCTCTATTAAATATCCAATTATGGTTTTCTTTTTTGGATAAATAAAGTGGTCAAAAACAAATGATCACAATAACTGCCTCAATTTAAAAATTGAGGTATGCATTTATATTATATAGACAGCTTGTATATGTATTTCTGTTAAATATTTAAATTTATCAACATAAATGCTGCATTTGTATTGTGTTTAAAAATTGTATTATGTAAAATCGGGATTTTAATTCTTTTCTTATTAATGTTTGTATTGCTTAATTTTTTTCTAATTACCCATCATTTCTGCGAGTACACGACTTACACAGAAATGGGGCGTGTGATTAGCGCGAATGGCTGCTATTTCATTGTGCTATGCAGGCGTGGATTCGAATCTAAACTTCATCGCTTGGGGATGTAGCTCAGTGGTAGAGCGCACGCTTCGCATGTGTGAGGCCCCGGGTTCAATCCCCGGCATCTCCATTTAACTGTTTGCTCCTTTTCAATTCCAATTACCGTTTTATCTTGTTTGTTTAAATGAATATGTCTGAAAACAAATGATCGCAATAATTTGTCTGGCGTTTCTTATCATTATACATACATGTTAAATTATCCAGGGAGATTACACAAATATATACATATCTATCTATATATATTTAAATAGTTTCAGTTTACCTTAATAAATAATACGTCAGCGAATTATGTGAAAAAATTATTAACATACTTTAACATTTAATAATATGTATGTAGTAAACCAGGTTCCATTATTTATTTCTTATTCATTTTCATATCAATTGAGATCTTTTGAAGTGGTCACCAGTTTTACAAGAAAAGGACATGTACGACGAGGTGGCCGAGTGGTTAAGGCGATGGACTGCTAATCCATTGTGCTCTGCACGCGTGGGTTCGAATCCCATCCTCGTCGCTTGGGGATGTAGGTCAGTGGTAGAGCGCACGCTTTGCATGTGTGAGGCCCCAAGTTCAATCCCCGGCATCTCCATCTATTTACTCTATTTTTTTATCTCCATTTAAAGTTTTATCTCTTTTTGTTAAATGAAATTGTCAGAAACAAATGATCGCAATTATTACTCTGGCGTTTATTATCATTATACATGTTAAATTATCCAGGGATATTACACAAATATAGACATATCTATATCTTTATATATTTAAATAGTTTCAAGTTACCATAATAAATAATACGTCAGCTAATTGTTTGAAAAAGGTATTAAGATACTTTAACATTTAATAATATGTATGTAGTAAACCAGGTTCCATTATTTATATCTTATTCATTTTCATATCTATTGAGATCTTTTGAAGTGGTCACCAGTTTTACAAGAAAAGGACATGTACGACGAGGTGGCCGAGTGGTTAAGGCGATGGACTGCTAATCCATTGTGCTCTGCACGCGTGGGTTCGAATCCCATCCTCGTCGCTTGGGGATGTAGCTCAGTGGTAGAGCGCACGCTTTGCATGTGTGAGGCCCCGGGTTCAATCCCCGGCATCTCCAATTTCCGTTTGCCTCTATTTATTCTCCAAATATGGTTTTCTTTTTTAGATAAATAAAGTGGTCAAAAACAAATGATCACAATGACTACCATAATTTAAATATTTAGATATGCATGTTATATTATTCAGACAGCTTGTATATGTATTTCTGTTAAAAGGTTGAATTTATCAACACAAATCTTACATCCGCTGCATTTGTATTGTGTATAAAAATTTTATTATGTAAAATCAGGATTTTAATTCTTTTCTTATTAATGTTTGTACTGTTTATTTTTTTTTCTAATTACTCACCATTTCTGCGAGTAAACGACTTACATAGAAATGGGGCGTGTGGTTAGCGCGAATGGCTGCTAATTCATTGTGCTATGCACGCGTGGATTTGAATCCAAATTTCGTCGCTTGGGGATGTACCTCAGTGATACAGCGCACGCTCCGCATGTGTGAGGCCCGGGTTCAATCCCCGGAATCTCCATTTAACTGTTTGCTCCTTTTCATCTCCAATTACCGTTTTATCTCGTTTGTTTAAATGAATTTGTCTGAAAACAAATGATCGCAATAATTTGTCTGGCGTTTCTTATCATTATACATACATGTTAAATTATCCAGGGAGATTACACAAATATATACATATCTATCTATATATATATTTAAATAGTTTCAGTTTACCATAATAAATAATACGTCAGCGAATTATGTGAAAAAATTATTAACATCATTTAACATTTAATAATATGTAGTAAACCAGGTTCCATTATTTATTTCTTATTCATTTTCTTTGAAGTGGTCACCAGTTTTACAAGAAAAGGACATGTACGACGAGGTGGCCGAGTGGTTAAGGCGATGGACTGCTATTCCATTGTGCTCTGCACGCGTGGCTTTGAATTCCATCCTCGTCGCTTGGGGATGTAGCTTAGTGGTAGAGCGCACGCTTTGCATGTGTGAGGCCCCGGGTTCAATCCCCGGAAGCTCCATCTATTTACTCTATTTTTTTATCTCCATTTAAAGTTTTATCTCTTTTATTTAAATGAAGTTGTCAGAAACAAATGATCGCAATTATTACTCGGGCGTTTCTTATCGTTATACATGTTAAATTATCCAGGGAGATTACACAAATATATACATATCTATCTATATATATTTAAATAGTTTCAGTTTACCATAATAAATAATACGTCAGCGAATTATGTAAAAAAATTATTAACATACTTTAACATTTAATAATATGTAGTGTAACCGACAAACGGTCACATTCATAACTAATCAACTCCTAATTAGAACAACCAATTAAGAACTTAAGACAATTTAATAACAACACGACGGCGGCAAGGCGAACTGGAAAATGAAAATTTGGCAACAAAATTTGGCTTTGGAATGGAGGAAATGTAAGGGGGAAGGGGATAGGTTTTCTAATACTGAAGTACTGAGGTATGCAGCTGTAAAATAAATATAAGTTAGTAAGCCACCACTACTACAAATAAAACTGCAATAAAAATTAGGAAAAACAAACTACTGCAACGAAACCAACTATAACTGTCAACTGAACGAATGTAGAACTGAAGGTCGAACTAACAAAACGGAAAGCGAGAAATTAAGGAAATTAAATTAAAGTGTGCAGCGTTTGACGCGCTGGCATGCGAGGACCACGTTTGGAGTGCCGTATAATGATTTGGGTGACTCTGTAGTTAACATGTAGTAAACCAGGTTCCATTATTTATTTCTTATTCATTTTCATATCAATTGAGATCTTTTGAAGTGGTCACCAGTTTTACAAGAAAAGGACTTGTCCGACGAGTTGGCCGAGTGGTTAAGGCGATGGACTGCTAATCCATTGTGCTCTGCGCCCGTGGGTTCGAAATCCCATCCTCGTCGCTTGGGGATGTAGCTCAGTGGTAGAGCGCACGCTTTGCATGTGTGAGGCCCCGGGTTAAATCCCCGGCATCTCCAATTTACGTTTGCCTCTATTTATTCTCCAATTATGTTATTCTTTTTTAGATAAATAAAGTGGTCAAAAACAAATGATCACAATGACTACCATAATTTAAATATTTAGATATGCAATTTATATTATCCAGACAGCTTGTATATGTATTTCTGTTAAAAGGTTGAATTTATCAACACAAATCTTACATCCGCTGCATTTGTATCGTGTATAAAAATTTTATTATGTAAAATCAGGATTTTAATTCTTTTCTTATTAATGTTTGTACTGTTTAATTATTTCTAATTACTCACCATTTCTGCGAGTACACGACTTACATAGAAATGGGACGTGTGGTTAGCGCGAATGGCTGCTAATTCATTGTGCTATGCAGGCGTGGATTCGAATTCAATCTTGGTCGCTTGGGGATGTAGCTCAGTGGTAGAGCGCACGCTTCGCATGTGTGAGGCCCCGGGTTAAATCCACGGTATCTCCATTTAATTGTTTGCTCCTTTTCATCTCCAATTACCGTTTTATTTCGTTTGTTTAAATGAATTTGTTTGAAAACAAATGATCGCAATAATTTGTCTGGCGTTTCTTATCATTATACATACATGTTAAATTATCCAGGGAGATTACACAAATATATACATATCTATCTATATATATTTAAATAGTTTCAGTTTACCATAATAAATAATACGTCAGCGAATTATGTCGAAAAAATTATTAACATACTTTAACATTTAATAATATGTAGTAAACCAGGTTCCATTATTTATTTCTTATTCATTTTCATATCAATTGAGATCTTTTGAAGTGGTCACCAGTTTTACAAGAAAAGGATATGTACGACGAGGTGGCCGAGTGGTTAAGGCGATGGACTGCTAATCCATTGTGCTCTGCACGCGTGGGTTCGAATCCCATCCTCGTCGCTTGGGGATGTAGCTCAGTGGTAGAGCGCACGCTTTGCATGTGTGAGGCCCCGGGTTCAATCCCCGGCATCTCCATCTATTTACTCTATTTTTTTATCTCCATTTAAAGTTTTATCTCTTTTTGTAAAATGAAGTTGTCAGAAACAAATGATCGCAATTATTACTCTGGCGTTTCTTATCATTATACATATTAAATTATCCAGGGAGATTACACAAATATATACATATCTATCTATATATATTTAAATAGTTTCAGTTTACCATAATAAATAATGCGTCAGCGAATTATGTGAAAATATTATTAACATACTTTAACATTTAATAATATGTAGTAAACCAGGTTCCATTATTTATTTCTTATTCATTTTCATATCAATTGAGATCTTTTGAAGTGGTCACCAGTTTTACAAGAAAAGGACATGTACGACGAGGTGGCCGAGTGGTTAAGGCGATGGACTGCTAATCCATTGTGCTCTGCACGCGTGGGTTCGAATCCCATCCTCGTCGCTTGGGGATGTAGCTCAGTGGTAGAGCGCACGCTTTGCATGTGTGAGGCCCCGGGTTCAATCCCCGGCATCTCCAATTTACGTTTGCCTCTATTTATTCTCCAATTATGTTATTCTTTTTTAGATAAATAAAGTGGTCAAAAACAAATGATCACAATGACTACCATAATTTAAATATTTAGATATGCAATTTATATTATCCAGACAGCTTGTATATGTATTTCTGTTAAAAGGTTGAATTTATCAACACAAATCTTACATCCGCTGCATTTGTATTGTGTATAAAAATTTTATTATGTAAAATCAGGATTTTAATTCTTTTCTTATTAATGTTTGTACTGTTTAATTTTTTCTAATTACTCACCATTTCTGCGAGTACACGACTTACATAGAAATGGGGCGTGTGGTTAGCGCGAATGGCTGCTAATTCATTGTGCTATGCAGGCGTGGATTCGAATTCAAACTCCGTCGCTTGGGGATGTAGCTCAGTGGTAGAGCGCACGCTTCGCATGTGTGAGGCCCCGGCTTCAATCCCCGGCATCTCCATTTAATTGTTTGCTCCTTTTCATCTCCAATTACCGTTTTATCTCGTTTGTTTAAATGAATTTGTTTGAAAACAAATGATCGCAATAATTTGTCTGGCGTTTCTTATCATTATACATACATGTTAAATTATCCAGGGGAGATTACACAAATATATACATATCTATCTATATATATTTAAATAGTTTCAGTTTACCATAATAAATAATACGTCAGCGAATTATGTGAAAAAATTATTACCATACTTTAACATTTAATAATATGTAGTAAACCAGGTTCCATTATTTATTTCTTATTCATTTTCATATCAATTGAGATCTTTTGAAGTGGTCACCAGTTTTACAAGAAAAGGATATGTACGACGAGGTGGCCGAGTGGTTAAGGCGATGGACTGCTAATCCATTGTGCTCTGGCACGCCGTGGGTTCGAATCCCATCCTCGTCGCTTGGGGATGTAGCTCAGTGGTAGAGCGCACGCTTTGCATGTGTGAGGCCCCGGGTTCAATCCCCGGCATCTCCATCTATTTACTCTATTTTTTTATCTCCATTTAAAGTTTTATCTCTTTTTGTAAAATGAAGTTGTCAGAAACAAATGATCGCAATTATTACTCTGGCGTTTCTTATCATTATACATATTAAATTATCCAGGGAGATTACACAAATATATACATATCTATCTATATATATTTAAATAGTTTCAGTTTACCATAATAAATAATGCGTCAGCGAATTATGTGAAAATATTATTAACATACTTTAACATTTAATAATATGTAGTAAACCAGGTTCCATTATTTATTTCTTATTCATTTTCATATCAATTGAGATCTTTTGAAGTGGTCACCAGTTTTACAAGAAAAGGACATGTACGACGAGGTGGCCGAGTGGTTAAGGCGATGGACTGCTAATCCATTGTGCTCTGCCACGCGTGGGTTCGAATCCCATCCTCGTCGCTTGGGGATGTAGCTCAGTGGTAGAGCGCACGCTTTGCATGTGTGAGGCCCCGGGTTCAATCCCCGGCATCTCCAATTTACGTTTGCCTCTATTTATTCTCCAATTATGTTATTCTTTTTTAGATAAATAAAGTGGTCAAAAACAAATGATCACAATGACTACCATAATTTAAATATTTAGATATGCAATTTATATTATCCAGACAGCTTGTATATGTATTTCTGTTAAAAGGTTGAATTTATCAACACAAATCTTACATCCGCTGCATTTGTAATGTGTATAAAAATTTTATTATGTAAAATCAGGATTTTAATTCTTTTCTTATTAATGTTTGTACTGTTTAATTTTTTTCTAATTACTCACCATTTCTGCGAGTACACGACTTACATAAAAATGTGGCGTGTGGTTAGCGCGAATGGCTGCTAATTCATTGTGCTATGCAGGCGTGGATTCAAATTCAATCTTCGTCGCTTGGGGATGTAGCTCAGTGGTAGAGCGCGCGCTTCGCATGTGTGAGGCCCCGGGTTCAATCCCCGGCATTTCCATTTAATTGTTTGCTCCTTTTCATCTCCAATTACCGTTTTATCTCGTTTGTTTAAATGAATTTGTTTGAAAACAAATGATCGCAATAATTTGTCTGGCGTTTCATATCATTATACATACATGTTAAATTATCCAGGGAGATTACACAAATATATACATATCTATCTATATATATTTAAATAGTTTCAGTTTACCATAATAAACAATACGTCAGCGAATTATGTGAAAAAATTATTACCATACTTTAACATTTAATAATATGTAGTAAACCAGGTTCCATTATTTATTTCTTATTCATTTTCATATCAATTGAGATCTTTTGAAGTGGTCACCAGTTTTACAAGAAAAGGATATGTACGACGAGGTGGCCGAGTGGTTAAGGCGATGGACTGCTAATCCATTGTGCTCTGCACGCGTGGGTTCGAATCCCATCCTCGTCGCTTGGGGATGTAGCTCAGTGGTAGAGCGCAAGCTTTGCATGTGTGAGGCCCCGGGTTCAATCCCCGGCATCTCCATCTATTTACTCTATTTTTTTTCTCTCCATTTAAAGTTTTATCTCTTTTTGTAAAATGAAGTTGTCAGAAACAAATGATCGCAATTATTACTCTGGCGTTTCTTATCATTATACATGTTAAATTATCCAGGGAGATTACACAAATATATACATATCTATCTATATATATTTAAATAGTTTCAGTTTACCATAATAAATAATGCGTCAGCGAATTATGTGGAAATATTATTAACATACTTTAACATTTAATAATATGTAGTAAACCAGGTTCGATTATTTATTTCTTATTCATTTTCATATCAATTGAGATCTTTTGAAGTGGTCACCAGTTTTACAAGAAAAGGACATGTACGACGAGGTGGCCGAGTGGTTAAGGCGATGGACTGCTAATCCATTGTGCTCTGCACGCTTGGGTTCGAATCCCATCCTCGTCGCTTGGGGATGTAGCTCAGTGGTAGAGCGCACGCTTTGCATGTGTGAGGCCCCGGGTTCAATCCCCGGCATCTCCAATTTACGTTTGCCTCTATTTATTCTCCAATTATGTTATTCTTTTTTAGATAAATAAAGTGGTCAAAAACAAATGATCACAATGACTACCATAATTTAAATATTTAGATATGCAATTTATATTATCCAGACAGCTTGTATATGTATTTCTGTTAAAAGGTTGAATTTATCAACACAAATCTTACATCCGCTGCATTTGTATTGTGTATAAAAATTTTATTATGTAAAATCAGGATTTTAATTCTTTTCTTATTAATGTTTGTACTGTTTAATTTTTTTTCTAATTACTCACCATTTCTGCGAGTACACGACTTACATAGAAATGGGGCGTGTGGTTAGCGCGAATGGCTGCTAATTCATTGTGCTATGCAGGCGTGGATTCGAATTCAAACTCCGTCGCTTGGGGATGTAGCTCAGTGGTAGAGCGCACGCTTCGCATGTGTGAGGCCCCGGGTTCAATCCCCGGCATCTCCATTTAATTGTTTGCTCCTTTTCATCTCCAATTACCGTTTTATCTCGTTTGTTTAAATGAATTTGTTTGAAAACAAATGATCGCAATAATTTGTCTGGCGTTTCATATCATTATACATACATGTTAAATTATCCAGGGAGATTACACAAATATATACATATCTATCTATATATATTTAAATAGTTTCAGTTTACCATAATAAATAATACGTCAGCGAATTATGTGAAAAAATTATTAACATACTTTAACATTTAATAATATGTAGTAAACCAGGTTCCATTATTTATTTCTTATTCATTTTCATATCAATTGAGATCTTTTGAAGTGGTCACCAGTTTTACAAGAAAAGGACATGTACGACGAGGTGGCCGAGTGGTAAAGGCGATGGACTGCTAATCCATTGTGCTCTGCACGCGTGGGTTCGAATCCCATCCTCGTCGCTTAGGGGATGTAGCTCAGCGGTAGAGCGCACGCTTTGCATGTGTGAGGCCCCGGGTTCTTTCCCCGGCATCTCCAATTTACGTTTGCCTCTATTTATTCTCCAATTATGTTATTCTTTTTTAGATAAATAAAGTGGTCAAAAACAAATGATCACAATGACTACCATAATTAAATATTTAGATATGCAATTTATATTATCCAGACAGCTTGTATATGTATTTCTGTTAAAAGGTTGAATTTATCAACACAAATCTTACATCCGCTGCATTTGTATTGTGTATAAAAATTTTATTATGTAAAATCAGGATTTTAATTCTTTTCTTATTAATGTTTGTACTGTTTAATTATTTCTAATTACTCACCATTTCTGCGAGTACACGACTTACATATAAATGGGACGTGTGGTTAGCGCGAATGGCTGCTAATTTATTGTGCTATGCAGGCGTGGATTCGAATTCAATCTTCGTCGCTTGGGGATGTAGCTCAGTGGTAGAGCGCACGCTTCGCATGTGTGAGGCCCCGGGTTCAATCCCCGGCATCTCCATTTAACTGTTTGCTCCTTTTCAATTCCAATTACCGTTTTATCTTGTTATGTTTAAATGAATATGTCTGAAAACAAATGATCGCAATAATTTGTCTGGCGTTTCTTATCATTATACATACATGTTAAATTATCCAGGGAGATTACACAAATATATACATATCTATCTATATATATTTAAATAGTTTCAGTTTACCTTAATAAATAATACGTCAGCGAATTATGTGAAAAAATTATTAACATACTTTAACATTTAATAATATGTAGTGTAACCGACAAACGGTCACATTCATAACTAATCAACTCCTAATTAGAACAACCAATTAAGAACTTAAGACAATTTAATAACAACACGACGGCGGCAAGGCGAACTGGAAAATGAAAATTTGGCAACAAAATTTGGCTTTGGAATGGAGGAAATGTAAGGGGGAAGGGGATAGGTTTTCTAATACTGAAGTACTGAGGTATGCAGCTGTAAAATAAATATAAGTTAGTAAGCCACCACTACTACAAATAAAACTGCAATAAAAATTAGGAAAAACAAACTACTGCAACGAAACCAACTATAACTGTCAACTGAACGAATGTAGAACTGAAGGTCGAACTAACAAAACGGAAAGCGAGAAATTAAGGAAATTAAATTAAAGTGTGCAGCGTTTGACGCGCTGGCATGCGAGGACCACGTTTGGAGTGCCGTATAATGATTTGGGTGACTCTGTAGTTAACATGTAGTAAACCAGGTTCCATTATTTATTTCTTATTCATTTTCATATCAATTGAGATCTTTTGAAGTGGTCACCAGTTTTACAAGAAAAGGACTTGTCCGACGAGTTGGCCGAGTGGTTAAGGCGATGGACTGCTAATCCATTGTGCTCTGCACGCGTGGGTTCGAATCCCATCCTCGTCGCTTGGGGATGTAGCTCAGTGGTAGAGCGCACGCTTTGCATGTGTGAGGCCCCGGGTTCAATCCCCGGCATCTCCATATATTTACTCTATTTTTTATCTCCATTTAAAGTTTTATCTCTTTTTGTAAAATGAAGTTGTCAGAAACAAATGATCGCAATTATTACTCTGGCGTTTCTTACCATTATACCTGTTAAATTATCCAGGGATATTACAAAAATATAGACATATCTATCTTTATATATTTAAATAGTTTCAAGTTACCATAATAAATAATACGTCAGCTAATTGTTTGAAAAAGGTATTAAGATACTTTAACATTTAATAATATGTATGTAGTAAACCAGGTTCCATTATTTATTTCTTATTCATTTTCATATCAATTGAGATCTTTTGAAGTGGTCACCAGTTTTACAAGAAAAGGACATGTACGACGAGGTTGCCGAGTGGTTAAGGCGATGGACTGCTAATCCATTGTGCTCTGCACGCGTGGGTTCGAATCCATTCCTCATCGCTTGGGGATGTAGCTCAGCGGTAGAGCGCACGCTTTGCATGTGTGAGGCCCCGGGTTCAATCCACGGCATCTCCAATTTCCGTTTGCCTCTATTTATTCTCCAAATATGGTTTTCTTTTTTAGATAAATAAAGTGGTCAAAAACAAATGATCACAATGACTACGATAATTTAAATATTTAGATATGCATGTTATATTATCCAGACAGCTTGTATATGTATTTCTGTTAAAAGGTTGAATTTATCAACACAAATCTTACATCCGCTGCATTTGTATTGTGTATAAAAATTTTATTATGTGAAATCAGGATTTTAATTCTTGTCTTATTAATGTTTGTACTGTTTATTTTTTTCTAATTACTCACCATTTCTGCGAGTAAACGACTTACATAGAAATTGGGCGTGTGGTTAGCGCGAATGGCTGCTAATTCATTGTGCTATGCAGGCGTGGATTTGAATCCAAATTTCGTCGCTTGGGGATGTAGCTCAGTGGTAGAGCGCACGCTTCGCATGTGTGAGGCCCCGGGTTCAATCCCCGGCATCTCCATTTAATTGTTTGCTCCTTTTCATCTCCAATTACCGTTTTATCTCGTTTGTTTAAATGAATTTGTCTAAAAACAAATGATCGCAATAATTTGTCTGGCGTTTCTAATCATTATACATACATGTTAAATTATCCAGGGAGATTACACAAATATATACATATCTATCTATATATATTTAAATAGTTTCAGTTTACCATAATAAATAATACGTCAGCGAATTATGTGAAAAAATTATTAACATACTTTAACATTTAATAATATGTAGTAAACCATGTTCCATTATTTATTTCTTATTCATTTTCATATCAATTGAGATCTTTTGAAGTGGTCACCAGTTTTACAAGAAAAGGACATGTACGACGAGGTGGCCGAGTGGTTAAGGCGATGGACTGCTAATCCATTGTGCTCTGCACGCGTGGGTTTTCGAATCCCATCCTCGTCGCTTGGGGATGTAGCTCAGTGGTAGAGCGCATGCTTTGCATGTGTGAGGCCCCGGTTTCAATCCCCGGCATCCCCAATTTACGTTTGCCTCTATTTATTCTCCAATTATGTTATTCTTTTTTAGATAAATAAAGTGGTCAAAAACAAATGATCACAATGACTACCATAATTTAAATATTTAGATATGCAATTTATATTATCCAGACAGCTTGTATATGTATTTCTGTTAAAAGGTTGAATTTATCAACACAAATCTTACATCCGCTGCATTTGTAATGTGTATAAAAATTTTATTATGTAAAATCAGGATTTTAATTCTTTTCTTATTAATGTTTGTACTGTTTAATTTTTTTCTAATTACTCACCATTTCTGCGAGTACACGACTTACATAGAAATGTGGCGTGTGGTTAGCGCGAATGGCTGCTAATTCATTGTGCTATGCAGGCGTGGATTCGAATTCAATCTTCGTCGCTTGGGGATGTAGCTCAGTGGTAGAGCGCGCGCTTCGCATGTGTGAGGCCCCGGGTTCAATCCCCGGCATTTCCATTTAATTGTTTGCTCCTTTTCATCTCCAATTACCGTTTTATCTCGTTTGTTTAAATGAATTTGTCTAAAAACAAATGATCGCAATAATTTGTCTGGCGTTTCTAATCATTATACATACATGTTAAATTATCCAGGGAGATTACACAAATATATACATATCTATCTATATATATTTAAATAGTTTCAGTTTACCATAATAAATAATACGTCAGCGAATTATGTGAAAAAATTATTAACATACTTTAACATTTAATAATATGTAGTAAACCAGGTTCCATTATTTATTTCTTATTCATTTTCTTTGAAGTGGTCACCAGTTTTACAAGAAAAGGACATGTACGACGAGGTGGCCGAGTGGTTAAGGCGATGGATTGCTAATCCATTGTGCTCTGCACGCGTGGGTTCGAATCCCATCCTCGTCGCTTGGGGATGTAGCTCAGTGGTAGAGCGCACGCTTTGCATGTGTGAGGTCCCGGGTTCAATCCCCAGCATCTCCAATTTACGTTTGCCTCTATTTATTCTCCAATTATGATTTTCTTTTTTAGATAAATAAAGTGGTCAAAAACAAATGATCACAATGCCTACCATTATTTAAATATTTAGATATGCATGTTATATTATCCAGAGAGATTGTATATGTATTTCTGTTAAAAGGTTAAATTTATCAACACAAATCTTACATCCGCTGCATTTGTATTGTGTATAAAAATTTATTATGTAAAATCAGGATTTTAATTCTTTTCTTATTAATGTTTGTACTGTTTAATTTTTTTCTAATTACTCACCATTTCTGCGAGTACACGACTTACATAGAAATGGGGCGTGTGGTTAGCGCGAATGGCTGCTAATTCATTGTGCTATGCAGGCGTGGATTCGAATTCAATCTTCGTCGCTTGGGGATGTAGCTCAGTGGTAGAGCGCATGCTTCGCATGTGTGAGGCCCCGGGTTCAATCCCCGGCATCTCCATTTAATTGTTTGCTCCTTTTCATCTCCAATTACCGTTTTATCTCGTTTGTTTAAATGAATTTGTTTGAAAACAAATGATCGCAATAATTTGTCTGGCGTTTCATATCATTATACATACATGTTAAATTATCCAGGGAGATTACACACATATATACATATCTATCTATATATATTTAAATAGTTTCAGTTTACCATAATAAATAATACGTCAGCGAATTATGTGAAAAAATTATTAACATACTTTAACATTTAATAATATGTAGTAAACCAGGTTCCATTATTTATTTCTTATTCATTTTCATATCAATTGAGATCTTTTGAAGTGGTCACCAGTTTTACAAGAAAAGGACATGTACGACGAGGTGGCCGAGTGGTTAAGGCGATGGACTGCTAATCCATTGTGCTGTGTACGCGTGGGTTCGAATCCCATCCTCGTCGCTTGGGGATGTAGCTCAGTGGTAGAGCGCACGCTTTGCATGTGTGAGGCCCCGGGTTCAATCCCCGGCATCTCCATCTATTTACTCTATTTTTTTATCTCCATTTAAAGTTTTATCTCTTTTTGTAAAATGAAGTTGTCAGAAACAAATGATCGCAATTATTACTCTGGCGTTTCTTATCTTTATACATGTTAAATTATCCAGGGAGATTACACAAATATATACATATCTATCTATATATATTTAAATAGTTTCAGTTTACCATAATAAATAATACGTCAGCGAATTATGTGAAAATATTATTAACATACTTTATCATTTAATAATATGTAGTAAACCAGGTTCCATTATTTATTTCTTATTCATTTTCATATCAATTGAGATCTTTTGAAGTGGTCACCAGTTTTACAAGAAAAGGACATGTACGACGAGGTGGACGAGTGGTTAAGACGATGGACTGCTAATCCATTGTGCTCTGCACGCGTGGGTTCGAATCCCATCCTCGTCGCTTGGGGATGTAGCTCAGTGGTAGAGCGCACGCTTTGCATGTGTGAGGCCCCGGGTTCAATCCCCGGCATCTCCAATTTACGTTTGCCTCTATTTATTCTCCAATTATGTTATTCTTTTTTAGATAAATAAAGTGGTCAAAAACAAATGATCACAATGACTACCATAATTTAAATATTTAGATGTGCAATTTATATTATCCAGACAGCTTGTAAATGTATTTCTGTTAAAAGGTTGAATTTATCAACACAAATCTTACATCCGCTGCATTTGTATTGTGTATAAAAAATTTATTATGTAAAATCAGGATTTTAATTCTTTTCTTATTAATGTTTGTACTGTTTAATTTTTTTCTAATTACTCACCATTTCTGCGAGTACACGACTTACATAGAAATGGGGCGTGTGGTTAGCGCGAATGGCTGCTAATTCATTGTGCTATGCAGGCGTGGATTCGAATTCAATCTGTCTGGCGTTTCTTATCATTATACATACATGTTAAATTATCCAGGGAGATTACACAAATATATACATATCTATCTATATATATTTAAATAGTTTCAGTTTACCATAATAAATAATACGTCAGCGAATTATGTGAATAAATTATTAACATACTTTAACATTTAATAATATGTAGTAAACCAGGTTCCATTATTTATTTCTTATTCATTTTCATATCAATTGAGATCTTTTGAAGTGGTCACCAGTTTTACAAGAAAAGGACATGTACCACGAGGTGGCCGAGTGGTTAAGGCGATGGACTGCTAATCCATTATGCTCTGCACGCGTGGGTTCGAATCCCATCCTCGTCGGTTGGGGATGTAGCTCAGTGGTAGAGCGCACGCTTTGCATGTGTGAGGCCCCGGGTTCAATCCCCGGCATCTCCAATTTACGTTTGCCTCTATTTATTCTCCAATTATGTTATTCCTTTTTAGATAAATAAAGTGGTCAAACACAAATGATCACAATGACTACCATAATTTAAATATTTAGATATGCAATTTATATTATCCAGACAGCTTGTATATGTATTTCTGTTAAAAGGTTGAATTTATCAACACAAATCTTACATCCGCTGCATTTGTATTGTGTATAAAAATTTTATTATGTAAAATCAGGATTTTAATTCTTTTCTTATTAATGTTTGTACTGTTTAATTTTTTTCTAATTATTCACCATTTCTGCGAGTAGTTAGCGCGAATGGCTGCTAATTCATTGTGCTATGCAGGCGTGGATTCGAATTCAATCTTCGTCGCTTGGGGATGTAGCTCAGTGGTAGAGCGCACGCTTCGCATGTGTGAGGCCCCGGGTTCAATCCCCGGCATCTCCATTTAACTGTTTGCTCCTTTTCAATTCCAATTACCGTTTTATCTTGTTTGTTTAAATGAATATGTCTGAAAACAAATGATCGCAATAATTTGTCTGGCGTTTCTTATCATTATACATACATGTTAAATTATCCAGGGAGATTACACAAATATATACATATCTATCTATATATATTTAAATAGTTTCAGTTTACCTTAATAAATAATACGTCAGCGAATTATGTGAAAAAATTATTAACATACTTTAACATTTAATAATATGTAGTGTAACCGACAAACGGTCACATTCATAACTAATCAACTCCTAATTAGAACAACCAATTAAGAACTTAAGACAATTTAATAACAACACGACGGCGGCAAGGCGAACTGGAAAATGAAAATTTGGCAACAAAATTTGGCTTTGGAATGGAGGAAATGTAAGGGGGAAGGGGGATAGGTTTTCTAATACTGAAGTACTGAGGTATGCAGCTGTAAAATAAATATAAGTTAGTAAGCCACCACTACTACAAATAAAACTGCAATAAAAATTAGGAAAAACAAACTACTGCAACGAAACCAACTATAACTGTCAACTGAACGAATGTAGAACTGAAGGTCGAACTAACAAAACGGAAAGCGAGAAATTAAGGAAATTAAATTAAAGTGTGCAGCGTTTGACGCGCTGGCATGCGAGGACCACGTTTGGAGTGCCGTATAATGATTTGGGTGACTCTGTAGTTAACATGTAGTAAACCAGGTTCCATTATTTATTTCTTATTCATTTTCATATCAATTGACATCTTTTGAAGTGGTCACCAGTTTTACAAGAAAAGGGACTTGTCCGACGAGGTGGCCGAGTGGTTAAGGCGATGGACTGCTAATCCCATGTGCTCTGCACGCGTGGGTTCGAATCCCATCCTCGTCGCTTGGGGATGTAGCTCAGTGGTAGGGCGCACGCTTCGCATGTATGAGGCCCGGGTTCAATCCCCGGCATCTCCAATTTACGTTTGCCTCTATTTATTCTCCAATTATGGTTTTCTTTTTTAGATAAAAAAGTGGTCAAAAACAAATGATCACAATGACTACCATAATTTAAATATTTAGATATGCATGTTATATTATCCAGACAGCTTGTATATGTATTTCTGTTAAAAGGTTGAATTTATCAACACAAATCTTACATCCGCTGCATTTGTAATGTGTTTAAAAATTGTATTATGTAAAATCAGGATTTTAATTCTTTTCTTATTAATGTTTGTATTGCTTAATTTTTTTCTAATTACCCATCATTTCTGCGAGTACACGACTTACACAGAAATGGGGCGTGTGATTAGCGCGAATGGCTGCTATTTTATTGTGCTATGCAGGCGTGGATTCGAATCTAAACTTCATCGCTTGGGGATGTAGCTCAGTGGTAGAGCACACCCTTCGCATGTGTGAGGCCCCGGGTTCAATCCCCGGCATCTCCATTTAACTGTTTGCTCCTTTTCAATTCCAATTACCGTTTTATCTTGTTTGTTTAAATGAATATGTCTGAAAACAAATGATCGCAATAATTTGTCTGGCGTTTCTTATCATTATACATGTTAAATTATCCAGGGAGATTACACAAATATATACATATCTATCTATATATATTTAAATAGTTTCAGTTTACCTTAATAAATAATACGTCAGCGAATTATGTGAAAAAATTATTAACATACTTTAACATTTAATAATATGTATGTAGTAAACCAGGTTCCATTATTTATTTCTTATTCATTTTCATATCAATTGAGATCTTTTGAAGTGGTCACCAGTTTTACAAGAAAAGGACATGTCCGACGAGGTGGCCGAGTGGTTAAGGCGATGGACTGCTAATCCCTTGTGCTCTGCACGCGTGGGTCCGAATCCCATCCTCGTCGCTTCGGGATGTAGCTCAGTGGTAGGGCGCATGCGTCGCATGTGTGAGGCCCCGGGTTCAATCCCCCGGCATCTCCCAATTACGTTTGCCTCTATTTATTCTACAATTATGGTTTTCTTTTTTAGATAAATAAAGTGGTCAAAACAAATGATCACAATGACTACCATAATTTAAATATTTAGATATGCATGTTTTATTATCCAGACAGCTTGTATATGTATTTCTGTTAAAAGGTTGAATTTATCAACACAAATCTTACATCCGCTGCATTTGTATTGTGTATAAAAAATTGTATTATGTAAAATCAGGATTTTAATTCTTTTCTTATTAATGTTTGTACTGTTTAATTTTTTTTCTAATTACTCACCATTTCTGCGAGTACACGACTTACATAGAAATGGGGCGTGTGGTTAGCGCGAATGGCTGCTAATTCATTGTGCTAAGCAGGCGTGGATTCGAATCCAATCTTCGTCGCTTGGGGATGTAGCTCAGTGGTAGAGCGCACGCTTCGCATGTGTGAGGCCCCGGGTTCAATCCCCGGCATCTCCATTTAATTGTTTGCTCCTTTTCATCTCCAATTACCGTTTTATCTCGTTTGTTTAAATGAATTTGTCTAAAAACAAATGATCGCAATAATTTGTCTGGCGTTTCTAATCATTATACATACATGTTAAATTATCCAGGGGAGATTACACAAATATATACATATCTATCTATATATATTTAAATAGTTTCAGTTTACCATAATAAATAATACGTCAGCGAATTATGTGAAAAAATTATTAACATACTTTAACATTTAATAATATGTAGTAAACCAGGTTCCATTATTTATTTCTTATTCATTTTCTTTGAAGTGGTCACCAGTTTTACAAGAAAAGGACATGTACGACGAGGTGGCCGAGTGGTTAAGGCGATGGATTGCTAATCCATTGTGCTCTGCACGCGTGGGTTCGAATCCCATCCTCGTCGCTTGGGGATGTAGCTCAGTGGTAGAGCGCACGCTTTGCATGTGTGAGGTCCCGGGTTCAATCCCCAGCATCTCCAATTTACGTTTGCCTCTATTTATTCTCCAATTATGATTTTCTTTTTTAGATAAATAAAGTGGTCAAAAACAAATGATCACAATGCCTACCATTATTTAAATATTTAGATATGCATGTTATATTATCCAGAGAGATTGTATATGTATTTCTGTTAAAAGGTTAAATTTATCAACACAAATCTTACATCCGCTGCATTTGTATTGTGTATAAAAATTTATTATGTAAAATCAGGATTTTAATTCTTTTCTTATTAATGTTTGTACTGTTTAATTTTTTTCTAATTACTCACCATTTCTGCGAGTACACGACTTACATAGAAATGGGGCGTGTGGTTAGCGCGAATGGCTGCTAATTCATTGTGCTATGCAGGCGTGGATTCGAATTCAATCTTCGTCGCTTGGGGATGTAGCTCAGTGGTAGAGCGCATGCTTCGCATGTGTGAGGCCCCGGGTTCAATCCCCGGCATCTCCATTTAATTGTTTGCTCCTTTTCATCTCCAATTACCGTTTTATCTCGTTTGTTTAAATGAATTTGTTTGAAAACAAATGATCGCAATAATTTGTCTGGCGTTTCATATCATTATACATACATGTTAAATTATCCAGGGAGATTACACACATATATACATATCTATCTATATATATTTAAATAGTTTCAGTTTACCATAATAAATAATACGTCAGCGAATTATGTGAAAAAATTATTAACATACTTTAACATTTAATAATATGTAGTAAACCAGGTTCCCATTATTTATTTCTTATTCATTTTCATATCAATTGAGATCTTTTGAAGTGGTCACCAGTTTAATAAGAAAAGGACATGTACGACGACGGTGGCCGAGTGGTTAAGGCGATGGACTGCTAATCCATTGTGCTCTGTCACGCGTGGGTTCGAATCCCATCCTCGTCGCTTGGGGATGTAGCTCAGTGGTAGAGCGCACGCTTTGCATGTGTGAGGCCCCGGGATCAATCCCCGGCATCTCCAATTTAGGTTTGCCTCCATTTATTCTCCAATTATGGTTTTATTTTTTAGATAAATAAAGTGGTCAAAAACAAATGATCACAATGACTACCATAATTTAAATATTTAGATATGCATGTTATATTATCCAGACAGCTTGTATATGTATTTCTGTTAAAAGGTTGAATTTATCAACACAAATCTTACATCCGCTGCATTTGTATTGTGTATAAAAATTTTATTATGTAAAATCAGGATTTTAATTCTTTTCTTATTAATGTTTGTACTGTTTAATTTTTTTCTAATTACTCACCATTTCTGCGAGTACACGACTTACATAGAAATGGGGCGTGTGGTTAGCGCGAATGGCTGCTAATTCATTGTGCTATGCAGGCGTGGATTCGAATTCAAACTCCGTCGCTTGGGGATGTAGCTCAGTGGTAGAGCGCACGCTTCGCATGTGTGAGGCCCCGGCTTCAATCCCCGGCATCTCCATTTAATTGTTTGCTCCTTTTCATCTCCAATTACCGTTTTATCTCGTTTGTTTAAATGAATTTGTTTGAAAACAAATGATCGCAATAATTTGTCTGGCGTTTCATATCATTATACATACATGTTAAATTATCCAGGGAGATTACACAAATATATACATATCTATCTATATATATTTAAATAGTTTCAGTTTACCATAATAAATAATACGTCAGCGAATTATGTTAAAAAATTATTAACATACTTTAACATTTAATAATATGTAGTAAACCAGGTTCCATTATTTATTTCTTATTCATTTTCATATCAATTGAGATCTTTTGAAGTGGTCACCAGTTTTACAAGAAAAGGACATGTACGACGAGGTGGCCGAGTGGTAAAGGCGATGGACTGCTAATCCATTGTGCTCTGCAGCGCGTGGGTTCGAATCCCATCCTCGTCGCTTGGGGATGTAGCTCAGCGGTAGAGCGCACGCTTTGCATGTGTGAGGCCCCGGGTTCAATCCCCGGCATCTCCAATTTACGTTTGCCTCTATTTATTCTCCAATTATGTTATTCTTTTTTAGATAAATAAAGTGGTCAAAAACAAATGATCACAATGACTACCATAATTTAAATATTTAGATATGCAATTTATATTATCCAGACAGCTTGTATATGTATTTCTGTTAAAAGGTTGAATTTATCAACACAAATCTTACATCCGCTGCATTTGTATTGTGTATAAAAATTTTATTATGTAAAATCAGGATTTTAATTCTTTTCTTATTAATGTTTGTACTGTTTAATTTTTTTCTAATTACTCACCATTTCTGCGAGTACACGACTTACATAGAAATGGGGCGTGTGGTTAGCGCGAATGGCTGCTAATTCATTGTGCTATGCAGGCGTGGATTCGAATTCAATCTTCGTCGCTTGGGGATGTAGCTCAGTGGTAGAGCGCATGCTTCGCATGTGTGAGGCCCCGGGTTCAATCCCCGGCATTCTCCATTTAATTGTTTGCTCCTTTTCATCTCCAATTACCGTTTTATCTCGTTTGTTTAAATGAATTTGTTTGAAACAAATGATCGCAATAATTTGTCTGGCGTTTCTTATCATTATACATATATGTGAATTTATCCAGGGAGATTACACATGTAATGATGTGTTCTTGCACATTTACTTCATATGAGTTATTGACTCTGTCTATATAACTTCTGAGTTCCTGGTAGGTCTAAGCACGTGCATATATTAGAGCACACGTTATAGCGGTCCTCATTGTATTGCGTCAAGTATTGAATGTCCTTGAGATTTACATGCATTGTGGGTATTATAGTGTGAACACTAGGGGCGCTATATTTAACTATTACATCCCCCTTTTTCTAAAAGTATCATTGTACAGATTCATAATAGCACATAAACAGTTATATGACATAGGTATATAAAAATGGCGAGTTACTTAAAATTCACAACTGATTATCATTGTGTATGAAACAGAAAACTTGTATATACAATATGGACATTGGAATGTAAGTCAAACATGTTCATGAAATCTAACAGGTCTAATAATTGATTGTCCATATCGTGAAATAGATATATTGCGCGAACAACAGGTCTAATATTTGCAGCATTATTGTTGCAAGGCATGGAAACAGTATTATCGTTACCGGGACTACTCAGGGCACATAGTAATCCGGAATACATGCATTATCAAATACAGGGGATTCTTGTGTTTTCTGTAGATAAAAGCGATTGCGTCGTAACTGACCATGTCTGTTTCGAATAGTATATGTACGAGGTTCATGCCGTTGACCAGTAACAATTGCTTTTTTCCAATGTTTATCTTCTCTATATCGTTCCCCATCTCTCTCTTTTCGTTGCATGAGAGGCTTTGTTCCCCTGTCCTGGTATTTCTTTTGTATCATTTGCCGGCTCTGTAGGTCTTTTCTCTTTACCAAGTTCAGTGTTTCACATGCTTCTTCTCCTAGAATTGCTGTCTCAGTAGCATCAGTAACATAAAATAATAGATCAAATGATTCTTTTCTCTTGTTTAAACATTGAATTCTTGTTGTGCCATCCGGCTTTATCTCATGGTTCCCAAAAGCACGGAGTACTGTATTGGACTTTATGAGTCTCTGATTCTCCAACTGCTGAAACAGTCTCTTTGGGATCACATTCGCTTCTGATCCAGTATCTAGCTTGACTTCTAAATTATATTTGTTTTGATTGTTGTCTTTAATCCTTAGTTGAGTCAACATTTTTGACTTATTCTTCTTCATGTCAAGCGTTTCAATTTTTATAGAGCGCAGATTTACGATATTGTCTCGCTCATCCTCACTTGATGTAACATCAACTCTTTGTACTCTTTTCGAAAACAATTTTTTCCTGCAGTTTGATGCAAAGTGATTTCTCATTCCACAGTTTGAGCAATATTTTCCATATGCTGGACATTTTCTGTGTGGGTGGTCTCTGCCACAGTATGAACAATTATGTACCTTATCATAGGAGTTTCTCTTGGTACCATCATTGTTCTTCTTGTGTGGCTTCTTGGCATTATATTTTTCTCTGTTGACTTGATTTACTTCCGCAACAGTTTTCTCCCGGTGACTCATGGCTTTTCTATATAATGTACTGGCTTCTACAGTTTGACATAGATCAATGGCTTCTGCAAGAGACAACTTTGGTCTCTGCAACATATTTTCTCTCAAACGTTTATTATTTATGCCAATGACAATTCTGTCTCTTAGGTGTCTATCTTTTGATCACCAAATTCGCATCCTTCCAGTAGATGCCTTAAATCATTAACCCAAATGTCAAAAGACTCACCATCAGCCCTATCTCGCTTGTGAAAACGGTAAGCTTCGAAAATGACGTTTTTCTTGGGTTCGCAGTACATACGGAACTTTTTAAGTACGTTTTCCAAAACGTCCGCTTTGTCACCTTCTACATCGGAGAACTTAAAATGTGCGAAAATTTCTTGCGCTTCTGAACCAGCTGCGTTTAACAGTATTGCAACTTGAGTTTTCCCATCTTCGTGTTCCAACTTCGTTGCCGTTGCATATATTCGAAAACTTGTCTCAAAGTTTCGCCAATTTTCAGCTGTCCGGTTCGGTACAGAAAAATTAACTTCCGTTGGTAGGTTGCATAGCCTACGTGGTCCTTGTGCTTCTGCCATCTTAATCCGTTAACATCCGTTTTCGTCAATATTTGTAACGAATTCTCCGACTCCTGACACGAT